>CM032494.1:8558153-9038753 GCA_019059595.1 Marasmia exigua | reverse complement strand
CTGATTATATGGGGATTTGAATGTAACGTATTTACACGTAATTAATGAAGAGGGATGTGTGACCTGTTAGTACCTACGTTATGGCAGTACCTAATCATCTGCTTCGGTTGATGTAATTAGTAGTTAGTATCCATCGTTATTGTGTTCCAATAAACACCTTCAAGTCGAGGTTATCCGTCTGGTCGTCTGCCATCTATGATATAAAAACAAATATATGTATATAAATTCCTAGCTTTCCCTCGGTGTTGCCCACGGAGTAAATGTATTGCTTATCCCACAGAAACCTGTTTTTCTTTTTCATTTTTCGGAAGCTCCATCCATTTTCAGCCAAATCGATCAAGCAGTTCTTCATTTATAAATAGTGTTTCTAACATGAATTTCTTTTATATTCAGTATCTCCGGTTATCAGTGTCCGAACTGTAAAGGCAAAAATATCCTCCTACCGGTTTCGGCTAAGGCGGCCAGTCACTCAGGATAAATAATTAATAAATAAATTGTTTATTTCTCTCATCACAAAGTAGGAAACATGCGTACTAAACTACAAGTCTTATACTTGTAGTCTTAGCTTAATTCCTATCACTTGTGAGAGACTGGTGCCTGAAGTAGGTTTCAAAGAAACCTGTGACACAGGATATATCCTGTGTCACGGCTTTCTTTGCACTATAATATAATTTCTTGGCACTACAATATTATAATGCTCAAGTGTGTGTGCAAACACTAGTGCACTCTGTATTCCCTTGCCCTCAAAATCCGATGGTGCACGAGTGTGACACGACCAGAGAGGGATCGGGCGCAGGACCAAAAGTTTAATGTTCTTTCCAAATCACGGGAGTACAAGACCGCCAATCTCCAGATTTACTTCCAGACAGGAGTAAAACTGTGAATTTTTTAATAGAAAAACTCAGGTACAAAGTTTGGCCTGACCCTGGGATCGAACCCGGGACCCCAAGAGCAGCCGTTGTTTAAAATTGCGACGCACTACCCAATGCGCCAAAGAGACAGTCAAATGTAAAGGCAATATGATCAACTTTATCGAAAAATCCACTTTCCACGACCGGAAAAATTTCGGAAGGTCGGAGTCAGATGGAAAGGACTCCGTTTTGCCAAAAATAGACAAGCCTGAGTTATTATGCGTTTGAATCCAACCATGTTGTTATTGTTCGTCTCAACCTTCCATCTGCTAAATATCTTTCCGAGATTGTACTGGCTTACCCAAAGATACCAGAAGTTATTTGAAATTCGTTGACGTGTAGTAGAAATAGAGTTTCGAAAATGACAGAGCCCTGGGGGATACTGGTTTTAGTGCCATAGAGACGAGTAGCCATCCGTGACTACTCGAATTCATCAACTCTAAGAAAATCTGCGATCCAGACGGAAATGTTAGGAAGTGACTCCGATGGAGGAAAACTAACAATGCAACTTCCAAGTCAAACCCTATCAAAAATACATGGAGATACCTAGGAAATATCGCGATGACATTGCCGTGTTTTTTCAATAGCCTTGCTCGCTCCATCAGTAAGTTGTATATATAGAGAGGCACTGCGAAACTACTGCCAAACGTTGCAATAGTAACGCCACGCCAGCGGATGAATGAGCTGGAATACACAGGGATAACCAAATCCCCCAAGGGATGTTCCTGGGGCCCTTGCATCCGGTAGCCAACCGGCAAGATAGCGCTCCCTGGGATTTCCGCAAGTTGGCTTACGAACGTGCTCCAGTTTATTCCCAAATTAGGTATGAAGCTCCTTGAAGTGTCGACCGCCTTTTTTGTATGCCGAGTAGATATAATGAACTTGCAAATGACGAAGCAGTAAGTTTACAGATCGATATTTTTGCTTTGTGATTATTGAAATCAAATAGTGAACTGTGTTCTTCTAACTAGGTCATCTAGTAGCAATCTTAAAGGTGTATCCAACCAAACATCGCACGGCAATCGAGCTCAGCTGACACGATCGGCCGCGGGTTATGATCGTAAACGTAGTGTAAGACGTCCTCAAATAAGGTGGAGTGGCGATTTGCGCAGGATGGCTGACCGAAGCTAAATACGAGTATCCGAGGATCGATCAAGGCGCCAAACGTCTTGAACGGTCTAGCAGTAGACTAGAACCGACTGATTGTTGATGACAATTTTCAAGGATTATGTGACCACTTAAATAAAACTGAGACGATAAATGACGACGGAAAAAATTCAGGGTGAAATTATGATATTTGTACCCACCGCCTGAATTATTATCTAACTACTAACTATTTTCTGGTAAACCAATAGAGATATAAAGCAGAGCGCTAGACTCGCCAGGGTCACTCATCAATTTTATTTATGATACAGCTTTTTAAGGTATTGCAACAATACCTACTGATGTATTATTTTCAGCTAACACGAGACACAGCACACAATCAGCTAGTGTACTACACTTCTGAGCCTAGAGTAAATAAAATTAGTATTGCATAAAAAAGCACGATAAAAGAAAGAAATTATATCGAATATTGCCCGCTTCGGTCGTTTCCGGCCGGAAGGCTTTTCTTTTCACTCTCTAGAGTTTAAGAGATGTCACCACTCACGGTCACCATACATTCTAAAGGGTTAGTAGCACCAATAGTAAATACAAGTTTTTGAATTGTATTACCTATATCGAATAATTTCATTTAGATAAAAGTTCGATTGTCCTATTGCTGAATTTCAATTCATGTCTAAAATCTCTGATAGATACATGAATGGTACAAGGGGTTTACATTGTGCCGGAAAATGTAAATGTTAAAAATGTGATATTTTTATTTCATCAAGTCAAAAGCTTTAAAACAATTGCTGTAACAAAACTCTAAAAACTATTTTCTGCATACTAGTCTGCAACTATGCGAGATCGGAACTCAGAATTTTCACTGTCAAAGTGTTAACTTCGCGCTATTGTACGATACGCGTATACACGGGAAATTCACATCGGGCCTTATAAAGCCTTCATTGGGACGACAATTTAATTATTTTTTTCACCCTTGTTGGCGATTTAAGGCTTTCATCAAATTTCGAATCATTAACGATACTTGGAAAAATAATATAGCTGGTCCGAGGATTGCCTTGAAATATAAATTTTTTGCACAAAAAAAATTTCTAAATTGTTAACAAACAAGCTAGGTACTTACTATGTGGTTCAAATTATGATTTTGATTTCACGTTAGAAGATGGAAATAAAACCGTAGTTACAGTAATAGTTCTCAACGATTACCTTGTCGTTGTTCACTGAACAACTTTGTTTTTGTCGAATTTATTACTTTGAACCTGAAATTGGAGTTATTTTGTTAACGAAGATGCAAAAATGTTGATTTATCTTCCATTACCCGTTTACAGGTTTGAAACTGATAAAATATAATTGGAATTATCAACATGCATATATGTAAAAATAAAATACAGAGTTCGTGCAAAAATTAACTTTATGGACAGGAGCGTCGTGGGCCCAATAAGCACGACTGATCCGAGCGGCCGCGCGCTCACGACTGAGTCGCTTCGGCGAGAAGCATGTGTCGGAGCACTCTTACTACTGCAGGACACGTATTTACAGTAGCCAATCCAGGCTGTAGACATCTATTATACCTTTGGGAATTCAAGCGTTTATAAAGTTATTTCAGGCTGGCCTTGGATGCCTTTAGACTAGCGTATTTTCTGCACGGCTGACGTTACGCGCGCGTAATGATTTGTACAGCTAAAATTACCATGACCAGGACTTGGCGACCACGACTAAGTCATTAGTCGTTAATGATATTTTCCTATGCAGGCTAATGTATAGGTGTTTTTATTGGAAAGGAAGGCACGCCCAAGCTTTTTTCGTGGCGTGGACTCTACCTACATTCATTTGTGGCTAGACTTCGCGCCATGAAAGAAGTCTGCCGCAAAACCACCAACTACCACCACCTCCACCTCACCACCACCATGACGGCCTAACAGACAACCGGCGTAAAACAGCACTGTGCTGTAATTTGCTGCGTGAATGAGGGTACTGGAGGCCCAATCCGGGAAGAGAGGGGAGTTTAAAGATTGGCAGCGCACTTGTGACTCCACTGGTGTTGCGGGTGTCCATGGGCGGCATTACTATTTTGATAGTGACCACATTTATAAAGTTTTTCTGTATTTGATAGATTGTCAGATCAGACTTTTTAATTTGTAACTTTTAAGGATGCCTTTCCTGGTGGAAACGCTACGCTGCTATGATTGCGTCTGATATCAAGCAATCATGTTCATTGATCCACATAACAGCAACGGGTTTAACTATTTATTATTCGAAGTTCTGGGGAGCGTTCGTTGCCGAGTGGTCTCTGCGACCATATTTGATCTATTGTGACCTCCGCTCCCCCTTAGAGATCGTGTCCGAGGCCCACGGTCAGCATAAACCGTATAATGGCCCTGGTAGTTCTTTTAGAAGGGTTCTCATGCCGTCGGAGTGCCATGTCTTAGACCCGTTTTCCCAGGCCCTCAGCATAGCGGCTCTCGCCTCTTTTTGTATAATTGTGGGCAGGGGGCATAGAGTTAGCAGACCCTCTAATGCTGCCGTTGGGGTGGATGACATGGCACCTGTGATTAGCGAGCATGCATAGCGCTGTACTTTCGTAAGTGCCATGCTGCTTGTGGATTGGCGGGACTGGTTGTGCCACACTAAACAGGCATAGGCGATCATGGGACGTGCCACCGCCGTATATAGCCAAAGCAAGTACCTTGGTTTTAGGCCCCATTTGGGTCCCACCATCCTGTAGCAGGTTCCAAGTGCCATCTTGGCCTTCTTGGTAACGTAGTTGAGGTGTGAAGTCCAGGTCTGCTTTTGATCTAGCATCACTCCTAGGTATTTGACTTCTCTAGAAAACTCTATGCTTTTCCCCGATAAGGTAGGCTTTCTTAGTTTATCCAGAAGCCTCTTTTTGGTGAATGGCACTATGATGGTTTTGTTCCCGTTCACGTTGAAGAACAACATCGTGGCACCACTTTTTAACTATGCGTAGTGCCTGCTGCATCCGATCAGACACTGTGGATTGACACTTGGCGACCACTGTAATTACCAGATCGTCCGCATAGCCCTGGGTTGTGAAGTGATCCTCGTTTAATTTGTCGAGCAGCTCGTCAACTACGATGGAACATTCCAGTGGGGACAGAACTCCCCCCTGGGGGCACCCTCTGGCAACTTTGAATTCTGCTGTAGTGTCCAGAAGTGTTAAATTAACAGTTCTGGATAATTCGATACATCCTAGGGTGGTCTCATCTACGCCCTTATTTCTCATGCACCTTACGATGACTGACGCTGAGGTGTTGTCAAACTCTCCCTCCACGTCTAGGAAGGCGCATAGGACAATTTCCTTCTCTTCTAAAGCCCTTTCTAGTCTATCGGTCAGCTCCAGCAGGGCTGTCTCAGTAGACTTGCCACTTTGGTAGGCGTGCTGACGTACATGCAGGGGACACGATTTAATGAAGTTCCCTCTGATATACAAGTTTAGTACCTTTTCCATAGTTTTCAAAAGAAAGGAGGTTAGGCTCATTGGACGGTAGGATTTAGGCTGTGACTTGTCCTTATCTCCGGCCTTGGGTATACCTAAACACCACCCTTACCTTTGTCCATAAAGCCGGTATTGATCTCCATTTGGGTTTAACTAAGCTATGACTTTTGTATGGAAAAATGTGACCTAGACGCGTGCTATGGATGCGTGCTTAGAATAAAGGATGCGTGCTACGGAGGCGAATCTAGCTTACACCCAGCTGAAGAGCGAGCCAACTATTTGAATATGGCGCCATTATTATGATGTACCTAGTGCTACTCACATATTCACGACGAATCCATAGACGCCCACGTCAATTGTCAAAATCCGTCAAGCCGTTCTGTAGAGCGTTAACATTTAACCCTCCGGACATAAAGGTCCTGGAGCCCAATTCTCGTGCTCGTGATATTTTGAAAACATGGCGGATGTCACATGAAATCTATACAAAAAAACGTATGTTTTAGTTAAAAAAAAACGTACGTAAAGTTGCATAAATTAAACGTACTTGTGGGTAGATGAAGATAGTTTTCCCCTAAATTGGAACATGTGAGCCAACAAACTAAAGGTCATCAAGGCAGGAAGGCGGCCGCGGCCCTGCCGAGCTAACCACCCTCGTTTCCTACGATATCACCGCTGGTATGTTGTACGCGGCCACAGCTTGCCCGGAATTCGTTATCGATTCCAGTGCTTTCCACAACTCGTGTGATACTTAAATTATACACTCGTAAAACCAAGGTCAAAGTTTTAAAATCTGATGAAATATTCTCACTAACATTTTTCCCCAGCTGTTTTAAAACAACAAATACAACTAAGGCTAAGCCGTGACCGTGGTAGCGCCACGTTTCGGCATAAATAGGCCGGCTCGACCGAAGTGATACCATGGCCTCACAGAAGACCAGCGTGAAGCAGTATTGTGCTGTGTTTCGCTGCGTGAGTGAGGATACCGTATGCTTAATCTGGGGTAAAGGGGGGTTTAAAGGATGACAGCACACTTGTGACTCCACTGATGTCTCAGGTGTCCATGGGCGGCGGCTAACGCTTACCATCAGGTGAACCGTCTGCTCGTCTGCCATCTATCACATAAAAAACCGATGACTTACATCAAACGGCTCTCATAATAGCGCGTAGTAGCGCATCGCAGCGCGAAGAATGACGATGCGTCTATTAGTCCAGCCCATACTTTATCTGCGCCCACACGCATGTCACGCCATCTTTTTTTAGCATTTTAGCAAGCATGTAGAAGTTATATTTATTTTACAAATCAGAAAATGCCTTTCGAATGCCTTATGTGAATCGTCCCTAAGCTTAGTTATCACAGCGCGTTTGTTCTCGGAAGTGCAATACTCGTAGAATATTGTATGGAAAAGCTAATACACTATTATATTCACGAGAAATGCAGATACCGACTTCCACGACGCATTTATACGACTGCGCTGGGCGCGTTTTAGCGGCTGCTGCACAACCATTCGCCACGGAATCCGTAGTTACTGCATATCGTGACCGCGCGCTTTGCGACCAATCAACGAGCGATAGGAGAATCAGACGCACGGCCGTAGCAACCGAACAGATCAACGGCATAAAATAAAGCATCTCGATTTTAGAAATATAAGGACAAACATAAACTGAAAACACGCGCTTTGTATGTCTTTTTACATGATAGCTAGCACTCACGACCGATCATCTGATGTTAAATAATTGCCGTCGTCTATGGAAACCCCCGCGACACCACTAGAGTCTTGAAGTGTGCTGCTATCCAGAGTGTTTACAACTCTTTTTCCCTCTTAAGGTGATGGGTAGTTTACACTAGCGACGCCAATCGATTTTAATTTTTAGCTACTAAACCATATCTATTTTAAACAATGTCGGTGTTACAACCTCTCGGCATACGCTTATACTATTTATTAAATAACCATGCACAAATGTTGGGCCCGTTTTTGTACGCGAAAAATTGATTCACACCAAAAGTGGCCGCTTTTTGCGTGAATCAATTTTTCGCGTACGCGTTGGACCCAACATTTATGCATGGTTATTTAATAAATAGTATAAGCGTATGCCGAGAGGTTGTAACCCCGAAATTGTTTAAAATAGATTAGGTTTAGTCGCTAAAAATTAAAATCGATTGGCGTCGCTAGTGTGCTCTAACCGTCACCTTAAAGTTTGGTGTTTGATTTCACGATCGTTTTGAATCAATAAGTATTTCGTTCGTCAAAAAATTATTAAATGCACATTGTCGACATCAGGCCCTTACATAATTATTGTAAATTTTAGTCCTTTATAAAAATTAATAAATACCCCATATTTTTTCAAGATCGAGTTAATTACAATTATTGTCGTTTTCAGATTAAATAAATATAATTATTAGCATCACGGAAAGCAGAAAAAAAATGGTTTTTTATTATCAATCAATTTATCAACATTATTAACCGACTTTAAAAAAAAGTCAATTCGACATGTATATATTTTTATTAAGTCACTTGAGAGATTGAACTAGCTTGAAACTAGGCGAAGAAAATACTCTCGTACTGACCGCTTGAAAGAGAATTTGCTGGGAGACTTTTTAATTTCATTAGGCAGCGAGTTCCAGAGCCTGATAGCAGACAGAGTATAAGAGTGAGACACTAGCAGACTTGTGGAGAGGTGTGTATAGCTTAAGCATGCTACTTGGACGGAGATGCCGGGAACTGAATTCGCTTTGGAATTTAACTTAGACTTTTAAGTATTCAGGACCGTGAGGATCTCTGAGAATGCTGAAGAGGGAACAGAGCAGTCTAAGGTTTTTGCGTTGGCGGATTGTAAGCCACTTGAGCTGATGACGGTACGGAGATATGTGGTCGTACTTACGTACGCAGAAGATAAATCGGAGGCAATCGTTAAGGAGGCGCTCAAGTTTGTTTAGGTAAACTTGGGACAGGTTCGTGCAGCAAATATCAGCATAGTCCAATAACGGTATCACAAGCGCCTGAACCAGCAGAGTTTTAGTGCAGGACGGTAGGAAGTTTTTAAAACGGTAAAGAGTGCCCAACGTGCCTGACACTTTTCGACTGGTTTCAGTGATTTGTTTATCCCAAGTTCGTGAGTTATCCATAAACAAACCAAGATTCTTAACGTGAGAGCAATAGGTAATGGGGGTACCAGCACACATGAGGACTGAGTAGCTAGATTTAGTTTGGCTATTTGGCGTGTACCACCAGCAACAAGGGCCTGACACTTTGTCGGATTGACAGAAATGCCAAATTTCAATGACCATTCGAGGATAGCATTTAGGTCATGATTTAAAGCATCGACAGTTTTGTCAAAGGACTCAACGTCCGTCTGTGCATAGAGCTGCAGGTCGTTAGCATAAAAGTGATAAGAATTGCCCAGATCGCATGTAATTCTATTAATAAATATCGAGAAAAGTAATGGGGAAAGGAGAGGTAAACCATTCTAGAGCCGGTGGCGAGACACGTCGTCGAATGACAGTAAGGCAAGAAGGATGTCGTGATTGATAATGTTCAAAGCGTTGGAGAAATCGATCAATACAATAACAGTCAATTTCGACTCCTCCATGCCAGCTCTAATATCCTCAGTGACTTTCAGTAGTGCAGTGGTGGTACTGTGTCCAGGCCGGAAACCTGACTGGTATGGACTTATAAGTTTATTACAAAAAACGAACTTGGATACCTGTTTGTGCACAACTGCTTCTAGTATTTTTGAAAGAAAGGGTAATATAGAGATGGGACGGAAGTGATTAAGGAGACAGGGATTTGTATTTTTGGGTAAAGGCCGGACATAGGCTTTCCGCCAGGTGGAGGGAAAAACGCCAGAATCTAGGGAGAAGTTTATGATATAGGTAATCATAGATATAATAGAACTAAGGATAGGGACCAGCATACTTCTAGCAATGTTATCGGAGCCCACCGCTTTGGACTTTATGGAAGGTACAATTTTGCGGATGTCATCAACAGAAATGGGAGAAAATTTAAATGGTTGAATAGGGGGCGGTGATGTGGAGAGTATATCGGAGATGGTGTGGGTTGTTATGTCATCCCGAAGCTTTAAAGTTGTAGGAAAGTGAGTGTTCAACTCTGAAAGCGAGTAAGGACAGCGTACGTTAGGGGTGACAGACTTACCTATGCCCAAAGACTTAAGAAACTTCCATGTATCTGCATACGAGGAATTCAATAAACTTTGGTGGAAATGCCGTCTCTTGGCAACTCTTACCATCTGGTTGCAGCGGTTCCTGGCTTTCTTAAAGAGCGCCCAATCCTCTTCACTTCTAGTCCTTCTGTATCGTCTAAACGCCCGGTCGCGTCTAGACATTGCCACTCTAACAAGTGGAGTGATCCATAGAGCAGGAGGACGCCTCTGTCTAACCGATCGCAGCGGGGCGTAGCATCATACAGTTTTAGTATTGCGGAACAGAAAAAAGATATTTTTACGTCAACTGTAGACGCCTCATATACCGATGTCCAGTCCAAGGATGGATGCATCCTGCTGCAACTTCTCAATGTTAATTTTCTTAAAATTTCTCAAACGGACAATTTGTGGTTTCCGTTTAGGGGGTTTAATCTTGTATGAAAATGAGATCATGTAGAAAATGAGATCATGTTGAGAAAACCCCGGGGCAAGAAGTTGCCCGTGACTGAGAACATGCTCATCAGAAGCTGTGACAATGAAATCTAGCTAGGAGTCGTCAGTGTCTCTATTATGGTGGGTTGGTTTAAGTGGAAGTATCAAGAGATTAACGGACTGGAAGATTGATTTTAATTTCGCTGACTGAGAATAAGTCTTAATGAGGTTCACGTTAAAATCTCCTAAAATTATGTGATGGCTGAATACTGAGGAGTGAGATTCAAGGACAGACTCTAAATTATGAAAGAAATTACTGTAGGGGGGCAATACACGACACCTAAAAAAACCTTTCAGCCTTTTACTTTGACATTTAAGAAGAGATATTCCATGGAATGTGAATAAAGTGAAGGTGACGAATCAAGCACATCATAGGAGATCTCATTACGTACGTATAGTGCAACGCACCCACCACCCTTACCTGTGCGATCGTTGCGGATAAGAACGTAACCAGGCAAACTGTAACTAGTGGAGGAGAGATTAGGTTTTAACCAGGTTTCTGAGATAAGAATTGCATGAACGTTACTGTTGGATAAAACATCTAAGAGCTCGGTGTAATGAGAGGGGAATACTCTGAGCATTAATGTGACAGATGTTGAGACTTTTTCCATCAGGAAAGCATGAGTGCACTTGATCGCGAGGAGTATAAATCTGGGGAAAAGATTCGTTGAGTGACTGAAATGATGTTAGCACATCATTTCAGTCACTCAACGAATCTTTTCCCCAGATTTATACTCCTCGCGTGTCGTTGGCTGAGTAAAAATGTTCGTCGTCTGACATGATTGAAAACTAATATATAAAAGTGATGAAATATAAATATATGATAAATAATAATAAATAACAAAAGAGGTAATAAAATATAATACTAAATAACAAGTTAAAGGAGTGGGTGGAATAAATTAATTTCTGCACCACCCACTGGCTAACTGTTCACAGGAGACATATTAGAGAAACAAAAAACTAAAAAGAAACATACTTCAGGTCGTATTTCAAACACAACTCAAAAACAACGTCCAACTGAGTGACCAACTTAAATTTAATACTTAAACAGACCGACCAAGATCAGAAAGCACTTAAATGACATTGTCATGGGGGCGCTGTAGGTTTATAAATTAATAATTATAAAATATAAACATTTTTTATGGAAAAATGTTAGAAAAATTGACACATTAAAAGGAAACAGCGTTAGCATCATCTTTTGCCACGTGCCAGATAACCGTGGTCGGACTATAAAAAAAAGGAAAACAAAATAACAGCCGTGAAAATAAAAAAAATTGAA
Source organism: Marasmia exigua (assembly GCA_019059595.1). Lineage (NCBI taxonomy): Eukaryota > Metazoa > Arthropoda > Insecta > Lepidoptera > Crambidae > Marasmia > Marasmia exigua. The sequence continues at coordinate 9,027,355 of CM032494.1, read as the reverse complement.
TTGACTTGACATTGAAATAAATGACTGGGTCCGAGCCGTGACGAAGGAAAGTACAAAAACAAGCTACCTTAAATTGACATGTGATATATCATGACATTGACATTAATAATAATTGTTTGTTGGACTTCGTTCTTGACTTGCAAAAGTTAGAAAACAAAGTTTCGGGTAATTTAAACTGATTATAAAAAGTGTTAGAAAAAAAAACCAGTAAAACACATCATAGAGGAGAAAATTACTTGCGGGTAAAACGTTTTAGGTTTGGAACCGAAGTTGTTGCCTTTGGAACGCTTGGTGGATTTTCGTACATCAGCGATGTTACTGGGGTGCTTTTGCTGCTACTCGGATTCCTCTCGGCAGCGACGGAGGACTTATTGTACAAGATTATTAGCTCGTCGAGCTCAGCCTTTGACTGTATCCGTTGACGAGTCCCGTTGGGCAGTTTGATGGAGATATTACCGTCAAGCGTCCAGACGTTACGCATTCCGAAATGGGTTCGTGCCGTCGTACCGTGATGAATAGGGCTGGGCGATGCCGCGTCAAAAACTCACTGATGACAAGCGATGACCCCTTTAGTTGGGATTTGTTTCTCCATACAGTATTCTTGACTGTTTTGTCCGAAAACTTTATGAGGATTGATCGAGGATGACCTTCCCTATAGCTGCCTAGTCGATGACAGGACTTTAGGCATGAAAGGGAGTCTTGAATACCTAATTTACCAATCAGAATGTCTGCAACAACTGACTTGTAGACACTAGTAGAATCGGGGACACCGCCCAACACAAGGAATTTTCTCCTATGCCGCATCTCGGTCGCATCCATAGTATTGGTGACTTGAGTAATCTGCTGCCTTAAGAGTTTGATTACGTTCCATACTATGTTCTTAAATGCTGAGAACTCTGCAGCCACTTGGGACAAATCTTTTAGAGATGAGGACTTTACCGGATTAACTTGTGCTTCAAACTCGTCCATCCGCTTTATCAAGTTGGATTCCAGTGTCGCAGCTATCTCTTCCAGGCTGCGCTTTGGTGTGTCTCCATGATTAATGATTTGCCAGATTGTATATGTGACCAAAAGTGTGTGGATATTAGTGGTATGAACAAAAACCAGCAGGTAGGTGCTTTCTTACTAGAATATATTCATAGGATATGGCTGTCTCCAATCACACTTGTAAATTCCACTATTTAAAATTTATGCGTAATTTTGTTGCAATTTGTAAAGATAAAGGAAATAAAATTGAATTTTAAAGTAATAGCTATGTTCCTACTTTTTTAAGATCTACCGCCGAAAAAGCATTATCATGCTTTAGATAACGGGTACTTACTCTACTAGCTGTTGATCCCAAGAACCGTTTATTTCCCTGCTTGCATACTTATAATTCCTGCAGCATTTGAGATAATTATCCGTGATACACACGTATGCAACTAAATCCGTTTTAACGGCGAGATTGAGTTGTAGCCTTGACTTTCTTTAGTGCTAGGTCAAGTAGAGAAAACTGTACAGACATAAACTTTCAGGTTACTACAATCTGACTATTATTCAATTATTTTGAACCAAGCATGTTTGACATAAAGGTGAGAGTCCACTGAAAAAATTTACAGTTTCGTATAATTTGAAGTGTGTGTGTGGCTGTACGTACCTTCTGCTCTCTCTTAAGAAGACGGGTAGGGGATACTAGCGACGCCAATCGATTTTAATTTTTAGCTACCAAACCGGATCTATTTTAAACCATTTCGGGGTTACAACCTCTCGGCAAATGCTTATCATCATCATCATCATCAGCCCATTTAAGTCCCCACTGCTGGGGCACGGGCCTCCCTCAATCACATGAGGGGTAATTACCATACTCACCACGCTTGGCAGACGGGTTGGCGAGGGTTTTGATATAAATGCAGAGTTTTCCTTCTCTGGGTGCTGATGATCATGCCAGCAGCTTTACCTTAGTCGCCTTTTACGACACCTCGGTAAGAGTGAGGGTGGCCTATTCTACTCTGCCGGGGACCACGCGGCAAATGCTTATACTATTTATTAAATAACAATGCACAAATGCAGAACAAAAATGTGGCGCGAATGGTGGCCGCTTTTGGCGCGAATCAATTTTTCGCGTACGCATTGGACCTAGCATTTGTAAATGGTTATTTAATAAATAGTATAAGTGTTTGCCTAGAGGTTGTATTTCCGAAATTGTTTAAAATAGATCCGGTTTAGTAGCTAAAAATGAATATGGCTTGGCGTCGCTAGTGTGCCCTACCCGTCACCTTGACTACGGAAAGGCGAACAAAATGGGGCAGTTAGGTAAAATAGTACACTTGCTTTTCTCCAAAACCATAGAGATATGAGTTCTCTTAATATTGCGTAGAGGGCGGTCAAGTGGCTTGTTGCACCCTGGGATGACGTCAGTGACGTTGATTTTTTACAGGACTCAGATTTATTCAGATGAATGGTTTCTCTTTCTTCGTAAAGTCATATTTCTTCAAGTAAATTTGGTTTTTTATTTTTCCTAATAAATACCAAGAATCTGTTACTGTAAAAATAGTAATATTCTATTTACATTTTTATCAATTTTCTAATGTTTGGAATTAAGTAGTGTACTAAATGGCATATGTCACTTTTTCGGGTATAATGGCATACGATTTCATTTGAGTCGCCTTCTGTTTTCTTTCCAAATATTATACATGCCTCTTAATTAAGAGCTGAATAAAATCTCCATAGTAGAAAACTATAGAAGCTGTAAAAAAATGGTCTGGCCATTGGATTATAAAGTGCCATAACGTCTTCAAAGACATACCATCCTAAAAAGCCGGCATCACATCTCCACTCATTCTGGTGTGGCTGATGTCCATGAGCTGCGGTGATCACTTATCATCAGGTGACTCGCTTGCTCGTTTGCCTCCCTTTCTCATAAAAAAAACATCTCAATACTCAATATATTTATGGTTAATCATCTGAGGCAAGGTGTTACATATCAGATACTCGTAATAGTACATATGAACCCTGATGAGTATAACAATTTCTAAGGACATGACATCATGCATTGGAACTAGCTAAATAAAATTATCTATATTTTTATAGATAGTCCCAAAAATAATCTAATTTAACGTTTTACATAGGGGATAGGGGGAGACATAGGTCTCCCCTAATGCACGCTACGCGCCCGATTTTCGGCAACTCTCATCCAACCCACATCAGCCAGCCTTCGAATGTCATCATTCCATCTTGTCGCAGGGTGTCCAACACTACGCTTACCGAGTCGCGGTCTCCACACGGCTCCAACTAGTACTTCTAGTAAAATGTAGTCGTGTTCGGTTCTAATATATATTCCTCTATGGAACGGATGTACTTCAAAAAAGTTTGCTTACCGAAGAACCTGTTACGAAGATGCGCTTTTAAGCTCAGTATATTTAATTAAAGTCAAGTGAGAAGATTATACAATTACGTGTTTCCCGTTAAATTATTCTGTTCGAAACTTTATATTACATGTCTCGCCTCTGCAGGAAAATGCTTTATAGCACATATAATTATAAATTCACCTTTCATGTGTGTTTCATACGGCGTCACGTCGTGTTACCCTTGTTGTACTTTGGACCTTCCTTAACACGTAAGGTTTGATATCATCATTGACCGTAGGAGAGCCACGCTTTAGCATAAATGGCCCAACTCGACCGGAGTGATACCACGGCCTCACAGAAAACCGGCGTGAAGCAGCACTGTGCTGTGTTTCGCTGCGTGAGTGAGGGCACCGAAGGCCCAATCCGGGGGAAAGAGAGTTAAAAAGTTGGCAGAGCACTTGTAACTCCACTGGAGTCGCGAGTGTCCATGGGCGGCGGCAATTGCTTAACATCAGGTGATTCGTCTGTCATCAAATAAAAAAATAAAAATACCCTCAAAGCGCGTCGAAGGCGTGCAGTAGGTTATTGGTCCTTTGTGTTTCTATGTCCATGATATTTATTCAGCAAAATGGCTTTCGACCTGTAGTCTAGACCTAGTCTGACGACCCGTTGGATCAGTGGTAGTGAAAGCTGCCTCTGGTGCAAGGGTTGGGGGTTCCATCCCCGCACTGTATAACATTTGTGCACATGAACGTGTCTGTTTATATAAGTCTGGGTGTGTTCTATGAACTGTAAGCGTATTTCCAAAATAAAAGAATTAAATCTATATATTTGTCATTCCGCTGTTCGTTCTAATATCAGTAACACAGGTTTTTGAGCTACCTATCAGATTCAGATCAATGTATGTGATGTTGTGAAATATTTGTAGTTAATTTAACCAAAAGGATAAAAAAATCGGCTCTTACATAGCAGTAGATTTTAACTAAGTATTTCTTATATCAAATCAGTGTATAATTTTGAGACAAGTAAGTACGACTGACTAAAAAGGTAACCCAAGTGCCAATAAAACCTTGCCTGCACGACAACAGCTTTAGACTCCCCGCATATACCTAATGATTTTATGTTGATGCTAGGTCAGGGTTGCCGGGTCAAACATTTAGGGCAAGTCTACCTGTTTCGGCTTAGGTAAAACATCCTAAATTGTAAGTCATCCTAACTAACCGAAGTACTAAATAAGGCGTTTTATACTTTAGCTTGAATTAATTATAATGATTTGATCGGGTATATTAAGGCTAGCAATTTAATTTTACTCTTTACAACAAGGCGCGGCGAGGGGTTTCATCCATACGTTGTTGGCTTACCCCTTATTCGCACGAAGCGATTTGCCTCCACGTTCATAATGCGGACAGCTAAGGAATGGAACTCCTTGCCAAGGTCTGTTTTTCCGGACCACTACAATCTGGACATCTTTAAGGCAAGAGTGAACAGGCATCTTCTAGGCAAACGCGTTACATCCTAGACCTCATCGTCACTTTCCATCAGGTGAGATTGTGGTCAAGCGTTAGCCTACAGTTCATAATAAAAAAAATACTTGTATAGATAGCGGAAGATATACATTATAAGCAAATTCTTTATTTATCTGTAATTAATATACAATTAGGTTACCTATATTAATTTGATATTTTGACTCAAAACTTATATCTATTTGACGACCCGTTTGGAACAGTGGTAGTGAACGCTGCCTCTGGTGCAAGGGTTGCGGGTCGATCCCCGCACTGTACAAACATTTGTGTGTATTAACATGTCTGTTTGTATTGGTTCTATGTATTATAAGTATTTATTTACAAAAGAAAAGTATTATATGTATGTATTTGGAATCGCACTGTTGATTCTGATATCTGTAACACAGACAATTTAACACGTAACACAGGTGCTTGAGCTACCTATCTCGGAGTCAGATCAATGTATGAGATGTTGTAAAATATTTATATTTGTCTTCTAAAAAGTCCATAATTGTTGTCTAACACGAGTATTAGAATATGTAATTTTTATTAGATCCTCGCCAACCCGTCTGCCAAGCGTGGGGAGTATGGCAATAACCCCTCATGTGATTGAGGGAGGCCCGTGCCCCAGTAGTGGGGACTTAAATGGGCTGATGATGATGATGATGATGATGATTAGATTGTATATTCGTTATGACGAAATCGTCAAAAATCACACATATCAATTTAATCAAACTTTAATAACGATGCAAACTTTTGTATGTTGATGATCGCAGCAGTAGCTACATGAAATTCATTATTATTATTCTACTATATTTACATTTTACAATTCTGTATAAAACGGCTATTTCCAAATAAAAAGCCTCGAATACCCGATTTTTGATAAAGATATTTGTGTAGTAAATGATTTCGAAAAAAGCGACAATTCATAGGCTTCTGGCGTTTTTAGTTTATACAAAATTTTGTTGTAGCAGGTGGCCTAAGATTTGATACTGGTTCAGCCTTTGAGTTGAGTTTGGATTCTGGTTCCACCTTTGGGTTATTGATTGGGTAAGTCAGCTGTAAAAAGATATTATACACGTTAGTACCTTGTAAATAGCATCCATACGGATGTAGGATAGTTGAACTTAAATTCATTCATTTCATCCAGACCACTGCTGGACATAATCCTCCCCTAATGCTCTGCACACGAAGCGGCCCTGTGGCGCTCGCATCCAAGGGATTTCTGCGACTTCCAGTAGATCGTCGGTCCATCTTGTGGAGGGGCCTGCCACGGCTTTGCCCTCCACTCGAGGATTTAAATGGTATCTGGCAATTATGACAAGTTACTAGAATGGATACGCTTCTTTGTAAGTACAAGTGATGTCATCCCCATAAGAAGCCCTCAAAAGTGAAAACATCGGTGAAAGAATAGATTTGTTAGCTTGGAAACTCTTCGATATAAGACAATTTGAAAATCACTTAAAATAGACTTGCCCAAAACGCTCCATATAAACAGCGACGCGAGGTGTGACGTTAGCCCTCACTAGTTTGTGCGCATCGCGAGATAGCTTTGTTCGATAGCTAATAGAAAATGGTTTATTAACAAAAGTTGCAATAAATTGAATAAGATATCGATCACTATATAAATATTGACTGACCGAATGGCGCAATTGGTAGTGACCCTGCCTCTTACGCCAAAGGTCGTGGGTTCGATCCCCACCCTGGACAAACATTCGTGGGATGAACACTTGTGTTTGTTCAGTGTCTGGGTGTAATATATGTATTTAAGGATATATTTGTGTTCCTCTGTTGTCTGATATCTGTAACACAAGTGCTTACGCTACTTAGTACGGAATCAGGTCAATGTATGAGATGTTGTGAGAATTATTATTATTATTATTATTTCGTAAATTTAAGACTTAAAATTGACTTGCCTATCTTTGCATTTGAGGGCTCATAACAAAATAATACATAAGGTTTCAAGCTGAAATTTTGTACATAGCTCCTTTTGACCGTTGTTTCTCAATTCTATTTAAAAAAATCTGCCAATCTCTGACCTAGTACACAAGCGTATTTGGATGGACGCATATCCAGCAGAAATGGCAGTGGCTTTATCCGAAAACCGAACCCGAAGTCGGTAAAAACATTTCTTTATTGTATTTGTCACTGTCCCTTCTTGTTGCCCTTCCGGTTGAGGATGTGCGATAATATCATTTTTAATTTAAATCACGGTTATACTCCGATTAAAAAAGGATTTAGCGCGGGCACGTGAAATACGATACAATGATTGTTTTTTAAAAAATACATTACTAAATCTAAAACTAAATACATTAATAAGGTCACAGACATAGCCCAAAGGATTGCATGCCTGGTGGCAATGGGCAGGGCACATAGCGAGGAGAACAGACGGCCGGTGGGGCGGAAAGGTCCTCGAGTGGAGGCCACGTACAGGAAGTCGCAGCCGTGGCAGCCCCCCCACAAGGTGGACCGACGATCTGGTGAAGATCGCGGGAATCCATTGGATGCGGGCGACACTGGACCGATCTGTGTGGAGAACATTGGGGGAGGCCTATGTCCAGCAGTGGACGTCTATTGGCTGAAATGATGATGATGATGATTACTAAATCACTTGGTATTTTTTTATCATTTCATAACGTTAAGTATAAGTAAGTATAACTGTTTGTATTGGTCTGGGTGTTTGTAGGTATTATAAGTATGTATTTACAAAAGAAAAGTATTATATGTATATATTTGTAATTCCGCTGTTGATTCTGATATCCGTAACACAGGTGCTTGAGCTACCTATCTCGGAGTCAGATCAATGTATGTGATGATGTGAAAATATTTATATTATATACTGCGCTCGTATTATTATGGAAGCTAAATATTACAAAAAAACATAATTTATATTGGATTAATATTTAACTTTGCGTGCACATGCAAATAACAAGTAGTACACCAATACGGTATTATAGGTCACACGCCAGCAAGTAAATTATCAAATAATAGTATAGCTGTCATAAATATGACTCGAAAATAAACAGACGCTTAGGATGCCTTTATTGCACTTAAATTCAAAACATATTAAATACCAACACCTACCCAATAATTCGACGATCATAGTTTAAAAATACTTTTATCTACACACTCGTATCCAACCATTTTTCAATTAAGAACACAAAAGTAAAAAACTTTGGGCAGGCTATAAATACTAAGTATTCCACAGTTTTACAGAAAGTTTAATTTTTCGCAGTTATCGCACCATTTTTTTTTAGCCTACAACTGCCTTAGTAACTGACGGACTGTGAGCTAGTTTCCATTAAATAATAACATTGTCTCTTTTTCTGAGTCTATCTCACGTACTACCAAAAATGCCATTGAACGTCGCATTTTTAACCGACTTCAAAAAAAGGGGTTCGTAATCCGACATGTATTTATATATATTTTTTTATGTTTGTTCGCCAATTACTCTGCCATTTATGAACTGATTTAGATGATTATTTTTTAGTTGGAAAGTAGATAGGACATCAGGATCTGATGATGGGATCCTGGAAAAATTAAGGGGAACTCTCAAATTTTATAGGGACACGTAATGTTTTTGTACCTTTTTCAAAATTGGACCAGTATTTTCGCCTGACTGTATTAATTGTGTGGCTCTGCTGATGATGAACGGTCAACTCCTCAACGGTAAGGAGTAAAATGATAACTCTTTTACTCCTTACCGTTGACCTTGATACTGTACTGTGGAAGAGGAGGAGAGGGAGCTGCCATAAATGAGACACTAAAAACCTTGAAATTTTTTTTTCTGTGAATAACCACCGCCTTTAAAAACCACGAAGTATGCATCATGTCTAACTATACACGGTGTAACAGGAAAATGTAGAGACCTAATATAAAAGGCTTATGTAAGTAGATATTACCTACTCAATTACGAGTAACCTTGAACAAATATTAAATGTAGAGCTTCGAGATACCTACGAGTAATTAATATTTCATACCATATTAGATTTCTGAATAGAGAGTAGAGGGTAACTATTCGACATTGAATTTCCCTAGAACTAGCAATCTAGTATCAACCTATTAATTGTCCCCCTGCAGGCACAGGCCTCTATCATATAAATTAAGTAATCGATACTATTACGGGATAAGGCCTAATCACTACGCTTGCTTAATGCGGATTGAGCCGAGCTATGTTTGAAAAATTCTAAAATTATATTATCGTCGAGCAAAAAATTATATATTTTTTGCTCGACGATAATATAATTTTTTGCGCGAATTGAACTCTGGACCCCGATATAATGAAAAGACGTTAAAAGTTACATTTTCTTTAATAAAATGGTTAAACAGTTCGTTTACTGTAGTTTCAAGTTCATCCGAATTATTTGGAATTGTTTACTAAACCGAGTACTCAAACATAGGCGAACAAGAAAAACAGATGAGACTAATCAATTAAATAGGGCTTCCAATTTTGCCGCGCCTATATGGTATGAAACCTAATTAAGAGTACTTAGGCTAAAATAACTAAATCGACATTGAGTAAGTATAATAATAATACTTACTTAGTAGTGTAAGAAACAAATTAAGAGTAAGATACACAATATTACCTAATTTTAATCTCTCATTATGATTTCCGGTATCGGTCCTATCGATAAGTTTTTGAATGGCAACATTAGTAGACTAGACTAAAATGTAAAATATAAGACTATTCATAACCATATTATCCGAGAAACCAGCTAATTTTCTTATATTACCATAATTATTAAATAGGTACACCCTAATATAATATAATTATTTAGGTAATAGGTAAGGTCGTGATCCACAGACGCAAGCGATGTCCAAATCGTCGGTTTAACTGAAATAGTTTTCTACATCAACTATTCGAAATAACGTTAGGTACATTCAAGAAAGATGACAACAAACTACGACCGTCTACGTATGTAATCTCATGAAGAAATGGCTCATTCTCAATATAAGAATTCTAAACACATTCTATGTTTAATTGAAAATGTTTTTGTCTTCAATTCAAATTCAAAATTCAAAAGTACTTTATTTGCATAGGCTTATATACAGCTCTTACAAATCGTCATACATGAAAAATAAAAATTATAGCTATGTTTATTATACATGTAATTAAACATATATGTCGATACAAAAGATATACTAAGAAATGAATAAATAAATAATGTGATTCTACCACCGGAATCGGAAAATTGATTCTGACGAGAAGATCCGGCAAGAAACTCGCCAATTACTTTTTTTAATCGCCAAAATTTTAGTAAGTACAGTATCATGGGTGTAGGTGAACAGTTTATCATTTCCACAAATTCTTGTAATTTAAGTAATCATTAACTGTATAATGGGCTTTTGCCATTAAATAATTTTTAACATGTGTTTTAAATTTAGGCATTGGTAAATCAACAAGCTTTTATTAAATATTTTAATACTCATTCCCACAAATGAATTATGAATCTTATGAAGTCTGACATGTGGAACAGCAAGCTTGTGTTTATTTCTAGTATTTAGGTTATGGTTGTCGGATTTTTGAGGGAAGTTTTCAAAATTTTTATAAACATACATAATACAGTCAAAGATATACTGTGATGCTAATGTTAAAATGTTAATTTCTTTGAACATGTTTCTAAGCTTAAGTCTTTACTTCATGAGATTACATGCATAAACGATTACAATTTGTGGTCATCTTTCGTGAATCGACCTATGCTGACTTTTCTTCTGATATGTCTGTCGGTATTAGCGACGACAGGGCCGAGCGAACCGATCAGTTTACGAAGGCCGTGACAAAGAAATTTATGTCCACATAAGTACATACATACGCTCGAAAAACATTACTCTCCGCAGTCTGTGCAACAATATCGTACGTGTCTTGTTCATTTCAGTCGCAGACATGACTGGGGTAGGTCCCGCTGGCGGAGCGGGACGGGGAGAGCGACACGCTGTCTCCCGTAGACAGATATGTGCGTTTACTAGACTGCAGTTATACACTGCTTTCAATCCGTCCTCAAACACTAAGCATTTTTGACAAAAAGCCTAACGCGACGTCGAATTTGGGATATCCGTTTAGTGAAATGTTGGTATGAAAGTTGAACATCCTGTTTCATTCATACATATTTATTCACTATTTCCCGTTATTTCATACCGAACAGTTGAAGTTTACTTTCACTAGGTTAGTTTATGACTTCAGTGTAGTAGGAAAGAACATTCTAAATTGTGTGGTTGCTCAGGGAAATCACATGGCTAAGAAACGAATATTAAATTATCTTTACCTGGAGGCCGCTGCTAAGCTGTCTGTAGTGGCTATAGTATTACATGTGACATTCCGCTTGTGTGATACAAATATATACCTATGAGTTGAAATTAATCACACTAACGAATTACTACAAAAAAGGAAATAAAAACATTAACCGTGTGAGTAACACATGAAACATCAATTAAGTGCAAGTGATAGTGTTGTACCAAACCGGTATAGAGGAAAGGACCCGATTATCAAATATTTTTTGAAAATCCGTAAAAAAAATATTAATCATAATCATAAAGAACTAAAATTTTGTTTATGTAATCATTGTTCCATGTACTATCAAACTTAAAAGAAATTAGATGGATATATGGATAAAAAATACGCACATTTATATAATTTCAATTTAATATTCAAAAAGGTAAAAATTGAAAACCATTACATTTTTAAAAACAATTACAAAGAGTGTAAAGGCAATACAAAAAAATACTGCCATGTACAACCAACGAAAAACACAATGTCAAAATTATAGTAAAAATCTATTCAATTTTTTTTTTATAAACGTTTATCTGAAACCTTAAAACTTGCATCATTGATCTTTGTATGCTCAATCCCGGTATGGGAAGCCTAAGTTAATTCTAAAGTAATATTGTACCAAACAGAGCAATGTGAAAGAAATCGGGAATCGAAATAAGGGACCAAAGTACGACTTACTAACCAATACACTACTGAAACAGTATTTTTTTAAGAAGCAGAACAAGCAAGTATTCAAAGGAATTTTTTTAAAATTTACTTAAAGAAAAAAAAATAAGGCAATATGTTTTTAATCATTTCAATAATTGGCCCACTTGTGTTACGAATATTATACAACAGAGAAATTAATAGTTAAATATACATTGTACATCACGAAAATTATCGAACACAATACATAGAGCCCACATCTTTTGTCACAACATAAGGTGACCACCAAATGCGACATCAAGCCAGTCAATTAAGTAAGTATACCTAATCCCTATTTATAATTCAAGTAAATCCACACGCTATAAAACAATTTGGCTGGTGTGGTTGGATGTTTGGTTCTTTCTTAATGCGCATTCATTTTATTTACTATTATGTATTGGTATTTTTTATCGTTGGTTGGTGCGTTGATCAGATGGTTTTTCTTCTTTTGATAAGATCTGCTATGAAAAGAAGTTATCGAAAAAATGCCACTAAGCCTCTATTCATAGGGCCTACGGAATGGGCTAGGAGGGGTATATGGACAGGACCGGAAGCGACGAGCCGTCTCTACAGGGCTGCGGAAGAGGGCAATGTGAAATGCGCCACCTTATATACACCCACCCACTGGGAGACCACGGCCAGCGACCCACTCTGGTATGACGGGCTTCGCCTAACGCACGAGGTCTAGGGCCAATTCTATGGCCTACCACTCACCCTCTCCGGAAGCATCCACGTTGCTGGATTGTACCGCCGACGCTCCGTAGGGGATGATCGAAGGCCCTTCCAAAATCCCATACCCTGCTGGCTGCGGAAGACACTGCAATATTAATTGCGCTGTAGTGCCCCCGCGTCAATGGAGGTACTTATTAGTACTTATTCTTGCTCATGCAGTCATTCGGCCGCTTATTTTTGAGAGACCACCTTTTTTCACTTTCGCAAAAAAGTTGCGAACACCATCTGGACGTGTTCGTTAGCTAGGATAGCACTTGGTTATTTGGGGGGAGGTCAAGAGGTACCCTTGGACCTTGGCAATCTACGCATCGCTGAGGGGTCCATAGCTCCGCAACTCTTTGTATTAATAAGACCAACTTATCTATCTACTGGGATGGCTAAGGACTAGGACTTAGTTTTAAATATTCCTAAACGGAAATTTGGGTTCTCGTATGAAATATGTAAGCCTTTTATAACTCAAAAGACTGGTATAGAAGTAAACGCTTCGAGTATAAAATTCTGCAAGGAGAGTCCAGTCGAACATTTTGTTTCAACATACACTTACACTTACGTAATTATCCCATAGATACTGTATAGAACCGTCTGCCGCGAGTCTTGTATAGTGGTTCGGTCTAACATGTTGAATCGCTCGCTCTCTACTCGTACTACTCCGATCGTGCGGTTTCCGTGCGGTACCGATGGTTTTGAATAGACATGCTACTTTTCACTCGACTATAGCGAAGCAAAAAGGAGGATTATGATTTTGATCTGTATGTACTCATACATATGTATGTATGTGGGTATAGATTATAATCTGCTCCTTCATAACTTCTGAACTAGTTATTATAATTAAACAAATGAGGTGTCATTAGAAGAGTCTTAATCGTGCGCTGTAGCCGTGTGGTCCCCGGCAGAGTAGAATAGGCCACCGTCACTCTTACCGAGGTGTCGTAAAAGGCGACTAAGGTAAAGCTGCTGGCATGATCATCAGCACCCAAAACCCTCGCCAACCCGTCTGCCAAGCGTGGTGAGTATGACAATTACCTCATGTGAATGAGCTGACGATGATGATGAATCGTGCGCTGGTAATAGGCTTCATGAAGTCACGTTAAATTGATTACACCGCCGTTTAAGGCACTAATAATAAAGATTTTTTTTAAGAGCTGTGCCTTTTGAATAATCCAAAAAAAAAGTTTTTTCTTAACGGTGTGACAGGCCTTTGTTAGCAAATTTCAAATATGTAAACATTATTCACAATCAGCGGTCGGCAATCTTGCGACTATATTGTTGCAATATCACGATTTCAAGATTGCGTTTGGATACGGTATTAAAATTGGTATTTTAGCGACTGAGCTTTGGAAAATACACTCAATCGTCGTATTTAGCGTTTTTAAGTGTGCGGTATGGAATGTGTGTTCCCATGCCATGCTATTGAGCCGAAGAATTACATACACACTATTATGTAAGCGGCAGTGGAGTCATCATTTTTTTCATCATTAATGAATGTAAACAAATACATTTACTAAGCTTTTATTCCTTACTGAAATAAATGTACTACGACCCTCCAAACGCTAATTAGCGTCCATCATTAGTGCATACGTTTCTATATTTTACTCGTACGTATTAGCTAATTGCACATCTATGTCAACGCAAAGTTGCTAACTGCCAGCAATAAACTTTAAATGAGTTGCGATGTTCTCAATGAAGAGGTTTACACAAAATGGGACGAATTATTCAGCTTGAATCTATTACTACAAACCAACCATTATCTAAACTTCGAGTTTGCAGCGAGATTGCAGCGATACTATTCAAACAACTTTATTCTACACTAAGATGTAAAATGTGCAGAACGACTCATCATTATAAAATACATAACGATGAGTATGGTAGAATACCCTATACAGTGAAAAGACTAGGATCGTTTTTTGACCGTGACCGTGACACGCTGTGGCTTGAATGTGCTGGCACGACCGGAGTGATACAACGGCCTCACAGAAAACCGGCATGAAGCAGCGCTGTGCTGTTTTTCGCTGCGTGAGTGAGGGTACCGGAGGCCCAATCCTGAGGAAAGGGCGTTTAAAGGTTGGCAGCGCACTTTCCACTGGTGTCGCGGGTATCAATGGGCGGCGGCAATCGCTTACCATCAGGGTGATCAGTCTGCTCGTCTGCCACCCATGACATAAAAAAACCAAGTTGGTGGATATTGGGAGACGCGTGATGTCACTCAAATGGCAGTGGGCAGGGCACCTGGCTCGTCGTGATGAGGGTAGATGGAGCCAATTCATAACACACTGGTGGCCAAGGCAAGGAAAACAAAATAGAGGACGCCCATTGCCAGATAGGCTGACGACATGGACAGAGCGGTGGGTAAGACCTGGATGAGGCTTGCACAGGACCGTTGCGAGTCTCGCTACGGATTAGTAGCAAAGGTCAGGCAGGACCTCTCATTCTCTAATATAGCGAGAGCTACATTAGCGAGTGAGGATTCCTGGAAGGCCTTTACTGCATATTGCGAGCATGTGATGGCGGCGAAGGAGTCGGCGGAGCGCGAGCAAGAGGCTGACCATCTCGCCCCCGCGATCCATGAGGCACGTAGAGGGAGGAGACGACGCCAATACTTGCGTCTCCTTCCCCTGTGAGGAGCAGGTCCGCTGGTGCGTAGGCGTGTAACCCCACCATTGGCATTGCACGGACCTCCTCCTACGCCTGGTGAGGACGGCACGACTATCTCGGCTGTCCCCATATCTCCCCCCGACCCCGGGGGGAGAAGCGCCGTGCCCGCCGAGAAGGCAGGCGTCCCTTTCCGGACGGCGACGTGGTGAACGGCTCCGAGATTTGGCCCCATGTCACTCATCTTCTCATGGAGATATGAGAGAGAGTCCCAAGAGTTTTAGTCGGTATGCCTCTGGCCGGTTCCTTGTAAGGGGAAGCCTTTGCCAGAGGAGAGTCCCATCCGTTTACAGAGGAATGGGTATGCGTAACGCATTTCTTCTGGGTCAACAAAAAAAAAGGACTGTTGCGAGTGGGGAGCCCAGGAGGAGGCCTATACCTTGCAGTGGGATCATAATATAGGCTGAAGATGATGATGGTAGTGATGGTAGCTCAGTGGATTGGAACGCGCATTTCATGTGGGGTGTAGAAGTTCTTTAAACTTTCATGGTCTATTATATCATAGCCATCCAGATACTGTGAGTGTTGTGTGTCGAGAACAGGTTCGAGAAAATAGTGAGTAGATTAGTAGAAGTACTCAGGTACGCGTAGTAAAAGACTGCGAAGACCGGTAGACTATTTTGCCTGCCAGTAACATCTTACCTGAAAAAACATCAGTTACTCCGTGACCTTGGCACTTGCTGTTGCAGTGCCGAAATATCGGAAACTCAAAAATAAGGTACATGATAGAACTCCCGTAAATAACCATTCCAATTTAAATTTGTACTTTAAAGTGTATCCCTCTTATTACAAAACGCGATTTAAAAAAAGTTATGTAACTAAACTCATTGTAGCCTCTCTTAATATTGCCTTTTGGAACGGGATGGCATAAGTTTTAGTACGGTAATAACTTTAGACCGCGTTTTGTAATAAGGTGGTATGACACTGGCATATAACTAAATGTAATCTGTAGAAAATATAAATTATGTAATGTTTATGAGAATGACTTATGTTTTTGCATGTCTGCGAGCAGGCTGAACACATGATACTTGAAAACTTGTGAAGAACTGTGTAAACTGTGTTTCTGGCAAATAAAAAGTTTTTATTTATTTTATTTATTTATTATTATAACTTCGTTTTAAAACACGAGCGAGGTTTTAAAATATATTGTTGGTTTATTTGCATTCATTTCATGCGGCTTATTCAATATAGCCAACGCATAGGCCCTGACATTCACTCATAACCTTGACACTCAGTGTAAATTCGGTATTCCCACGTAATCAGTAGTATTAAGGGGGATTATACTCGTAAACTGAGTGCAACTGAAAATTATTTGCAATGTATTTACGTACATGTTAGTTGCGTATAGGCATGTATATTTAAATTTTGGATCAATGTTTGTTCAGTGGATAACAACGCGCCTTCCATACGGCGGTTCATGGTTTGAATCCTAGCAAGCTCTTCTGGATTTTTGTAATCTATGCGTGATTCTATCATTAGTAAAAACATCGTGAGGAAACTTGGCCCATTTACAGAGGGCGAAAACCCAAAAAAAAACATTTTTTTTGAGAAGTTTATTTAAAACATCCCCATGTATGATTTCTTGTTGTTTTCGAGTTAAAAATATTTTATTTATGTAATATAAAAATTTAGGGCCAGGCAAGATTAAATTGTATTTAGATAGAAATATATACTTTATTGCACAAAATACCAAACTTAAGTGGTATTTTAAACTAGGCATTACAGAAATTTTGTGTACAATTTTAGCAGTCTAATCGCTGAAAGCGATTTCGACCACACAACCTTCGGGTAAAGAACATTTAATAGTAGAGAAGAAGTAGGTGGTGCAAAATCAAATATGGAACAAAAGAAATAAAAAAACAAAAAGAGATAAATATATTAATATTTTAAAATGTATATCACTAATACATAAATTAAATACAATATTATAAAATAATAAATACGTTATGCGTAAATAAAATTAAATAATAGACTACTTGTATACACATAATATTATGAGATGGATATTAGAAAAAGAAAAAAAGGTTAAAAAGTATTTTTTATGCTTTTTCTCAAAAAAACCTTTTGTTTCTGAGATGTGTCTGGTTGTCTGAGATGTCCTGTCTAAGGGTTGCCTAAGGTCCTGACGGCAGTCGCTTTATTGTAAACCTGAGTACCCAGGATCATGGTCCAAACGTACACCGCTCTCTTAAAAGGTGGCTTTGGACGCAACCGGGAATAACACGCTAAGATGATATGACAATGGTCAAGTCGTGAAGACTATAAGAACAACATGTTCAGGAATCCATATCATTCAAATAGTCTTGCATAGGTAGCTTTTCTGTACCTATTACGCAGGTTATCATTACTCAGACTCAGTATCTATAGGTGAGCTAACAAAATTTTTTTGGTAGCTTATTGAACGTTTTAACTACCGTGTTTTTTGTTTCCCAGTATGTGAACAAAACTTAAGATTTAGATCTTATTTAAAATTAAATGTTTTTTCACAACATTACATACATTGATCTGACGCCAAGATAGGTAGCTCAAGCACCTGTGTTACGAATATCAGAACCAACAGAGAAATTACAAATATATACATATAATACTTTTCTTTTAAAAATATATACTTATAATACATAGAGAACATCCAGAGCAATACAAACATACATGTTCATGCACACAAATGTTTGTACTGTGCGGGGATCAAAACTGCAACCCTCAGACCAAAGGCAGCATTCGCTACCACTGTTCCAAACGGGTCGTCAAATTAAACCGGTGCTTGAAATCACTGAATCAAGGATACACTTAGTCAATTCTAAAGAGGCTAAGAACTTGTGTCGTACCAATTAGGTGCAGTTTTCTGACCATTCGGTTTAAAAACTAGTCACGAACTTTGCCGCGGCAATCAGTCAGTACCTTGTTCCCTTTTACGCCTTTCACGATACCCTCGGGAAGATATGAAGTGATGCAATTCCACCCCGCCGAGTTTGCACGATGGAATCCTAAATATTATTTGTATGAATGAGATATGACAAAGAAATATTACCATGGCTTGTCATAAAGTCATCGCCCGTAAAACACTTTATACAATTTTTCGCAGCTTCGTCTTCTTACGATTTTGGGATAGGCGGTGGTCCAACTTGCGAAAGTCTCTCGATCTTTTGCGAGCCGGCCCGTTCATGCCAAAGCGTGGCCCTCCCCCAACTATGTACTCGTATTTTGATAAGTTGTTTGCTAAGTTTTGCAAATAAAAAATCCCAATAATGTAATTTATGTTTGGAACATTCAATTGTTCACGTTGTCATTGTTTTCTAGTATTAAAAAGTTTGCTTTTAAAATATCAAAATAGAATTCTACGATTTCATATTATTTCTCGGGATTAGAATACATGACTTAACTTGTTCTGCTTCAAGCCATATTATGCTTGTTTATATTGTAAAAGTTTCGTTCCGAGACTGGAGTTGCAATATAAAATACTTTATTTCAGTATTTCTTGAAAATACTTCCAAATAAAAAACAATTGAATAGCCCACAAGCAGTCGTCGCAATAATTAGATATTCAAACCATTAAACGCCGGTTAACAAAGGGTATAAGGATGCGAGCATAAAGAAAAATCAAACTGTATAAAATTAATGCGATTACGGAACTTATTGTGTTTTGTTCTAATTGTTGCTCGATTTATTCATCACACGGAATTATTATTAAATTCTGAGAGTTTATTAAAAAAACTCGGTTGGTTTAATTATGTCTGTGTGTTATATCTGTGCAAAAAGTGAAATCTTAAAAATGTATCCTTAATAAAAAATACCCATTTCGATTCGATTTCAACAGTCGTAATTTATAATGAGAGAACGCCTTAGCTGTAAATACTTAAATGCCAAACTGGCTCACCCGGATTTTTACCGTCACACTGAATTACTGTTGAGTATTTTCTTTTTACTTCTTGTAATCGTTATTGAAATCAGGAGATAGTTTAGTGGATCATTAATTAAAAAATATTTTTGAACACGTTTATTTCGTGGCTATTACATGTTTTTACAAATTTTAGATAGACGCTCATGGACTCTGTTGTGAAAACATAGACAAAAAGTATATAGACCATAGACACTGATTTTATGCTAGAGGGTTTCTGCGAGGCGTTTAAACAATTACTTGGAACAGTCCTTCGGTTGTTCAGCAGTCTGATATAATATATTGCAAAGTTACAAGTCAAAACTCCAGCCAATTCAATTCGAATTTAAGCATCTTTCGTGCAGTAACCCCACAGACCAAACCTAAACCATAACCATAAACCATAAGTACCTATACTTTTGTCTTGAATCAGGCATCGAATTCTGAAACCCAACTGCTGCCGCCGCATTAAATAGTTACAATGTATGCTTGAAAAACTGTAAGGGTCTGTCATTATGGAGCCTGAAAATGCAGCGGAATGGAAATCAGGCCGCTCATTACGTATTCTGTTTGCATCGAATTATGTTGTATACTGAGACTGATTTATTGTTCGTAGATACAATAGGTGCGCTGCCGGTTAAGCGGTGTTGCCATTTCTACAGGAACCGCTATGGTTTACCAAGATTTGACGAAAGACTTCTAACTTTTGTACTGTGGGCACCTTAACTAAAATGACGTATTTTCCTTTACACCTATGAAACATACAAAAAACATTTATCAACTCGTTGATAAAATGTCTTTAATGATATACCTTCGGAAATATTTCAGTTCGAATGTGCAAAATAAAATTATTTATCATTTACGAAATTTTGTCAAAGAGTAATTTGTTGTAGACATCAAAATATTTTTTCATCCTTGTAACTTAAGGCATGCCAATTAGATTCGATGTTTTTTATTTAGATATGTAAATTTATTAATGGCATTTATTCAATTTTATTGCTAGTAGCCACATTTTTACACCAATTTAACACCAACAACATAAAATAATGAGATACTCCCATGATTGCCACGGTACCTACTTATTTAAAATTCGGTTTTCCTCATAAATACGAACATTTCCACTACAAAATATGGCAGTCAAATTTTTTTTTGTTAGAAACTCTATGGCCGTGTGTGGTATTAAATTAAAACAAATGTTAGGTCGTCGTTTCGTTTAAGACAAAGAGACATGAATTTAGCATCGTCTGAAAAGGTACGGATTATTTATTTGTACGTACCATTTAATTCCTGTATTCTTGTTTGTACATTCAAACGTTTGGTGGGTACGTTATCTGTATTAATGCTATTGTTCTTCAAACCGAAACAAACCGGAAAACTGGCAAGGTAGCGCCTGCGATGTGTTTCGCCGATTGAGTGAAGGTACCGGTGGCCCAACTCGATGGGAAGGGGTGCTTAAGTTGGCAGAGCAGGTGACTCTACTAGTATTGCATTTGCTTATGGGTGGCGGCAACTGTTTACAGTCATCTTTTTAGTCTGTTCATCTGTCACCTAGGTATCATAAAAAAAATTGATAGATGCTCATAGTATAGTGACTGCTTTACCATGAAACTAACTGACCACAGGTTATCAATGCTCTGGTGCATTTTATTTAGGACATGAAAGAGCGTTATAAAAAATCACCTTAATTTATACTAAACGCAAAGACTCGCGGCAGACGATAGTTTTTTCTCTTCAAAACTATTAATCAAATAACACGATAGAGGATTGCATTCATTAGTTATGAATGAAATATGACACTAACTGCCACGAGACTTCGGCTCGAGTATAATATTACTTCCCTTTAAACCTACTGACCATTTTATTTTTTTACAGACATAATATATAATGAATTACTTATGAATGAAACACTCTAACGTCTGCTGTGCTCCTTGCGTTTATTATAGTTATTTTTGATATTGAGAGCTTAATTCCTAAAGATAGCAAATTGGAAATTAAAAATTTATCACTGAATGTCAGCCACATGTTTCAATAATTCAATTGTGACTTCATTTTGCTTAGTTAAATTTTGAAACATTCGACAACAGGCCTCAAGTGATCGCGTTTTCACCCTGTGTTTTGCTTCCAGGGGAGCGGGCGGTGGAGGGATGTTCGGTGACGTCAATATCTCAGCCATTTTGGATTCGCTCAGTGTAAGCTACGATAAGAGAGTGAGGCCAAATTATGGAGGTCAGTACTCTTTGGCATTTATTTTTTCATTTAAAATTTCGTTTTTTTTATCACCGCTTAGCTTTGGCGGTATGTGAGTGATTGATAAATAAACCATTTCTGTATCAACTCGGTACAAAATCATGCGTGATAAAATGATAATAGCCATATTAAAATGTAATCATTTGTCTGACATACCACAGACTATTTTTCTGATTGAGGATCAAATGAATTATCGTGATAAAAAAATATTATTAAAAGTTAGTTTGAAATCTCTACTAAATAAAAATCACATGAAAATACCTTCCCCAATACGCTCTATTCAAAGCGAATATTTTGCGCGATATTCATGTGAAATATTTTAGTAAGGCTTTTGAAAGTTATTAAAAAAAATATCGCGTTTTTGAAAATGGTTTAATAGAAAAAAACGCATATTGTATTGGCTATAGAATGATAACACCGAGTGGGAAAAATGTACGACCCGGATGGTTATCTTAACTAGCTAAAATCGCATTCAAAGATTTTCTGATTTCGCGCCTTATCCTAGAAACAAACTACAAAATATTAAAAAAAAATAAACCATGTTTATTTTATTTTACCAATTGATATGATGCAGTCATCAAGGTAAAATCTCTCTAATTAACATCTGGCTTTAGAAATAATAAGATCTGTTTTTTTTATTCTAACATAGATTGTCTATGAATAAAATTGTAACATGAACCGTCTTAAGGTGCGTCCAAACATCACGCTGTAACCGAGCGTGACTACCGTACGCGGCAATTGTTTTGCCGCGGAATTGTTGACCTTCTGCGCAGTGATGGCGCCGCGCGCCGTTAAACCCTAGCGCGGTGTGGGTTGCGGCGCGGCAGCCGCGAAATTTTTGGACAACCTTTAAACGCCTATTGTAAGGAGATTTGCACTTGTATAGGATAGGTATTAATTGCCAAATAATGATATTTTCTTATCTACATACGTCCTCAAAGTAGTAGTTTATTTGACTGTCACACAATATAGGTTACTAAAACACGAGCGAGATTTTAAAAATCGAGTCTTGGCGAGTTTTTTAGTAGCATTCGCGAGTGTTTTAATACCAAGATATGAGCAGTCTTATCTACATGAATGTTTGAATCTTCAAAGTAAGAAATCATAGGGAAACTATTTTGACAAGCTTTATACATCTGAAAACAATGATCATCTAGGTATCATATATTTTTGTAGATTTTCGTGGAAAAAGACTGATGCCTTTGCTAAAATATCTGATCGAGTCAATCCCTGAAAATAGCTTTTGGCACTCCATTTGTAACTTTTTTGGCAGTATATATTATGATAACTTGTCCTTATATTGAAATTTTAAAAATAAATATGTGAAAAAATGGCCACAGTGCAAAACCATAATTGTTTACTTTCTTTAATGCTATTTATAGTATAAAGACTGTCAAAATTTGCCCGTTATTTGATGGAAAACGGTATTGTATAGGTTTATTTAGAATAGATTTTCAGAAAAAAAACTTTAATTATATTTAAAAAAGTTATGAATGTTTAAAATGTTAATTCTGCTTAACTAATTTAGTTACGTTTCAATGTGCATTTGAGAATCCATACCAATAATTGTATATATGCTACCCGAACCCGATTTCATGACAAGTTTATCTAGGCTAGAGCAGTACTTCCGCCCTACCAGTATAGCCTAGGCCAAACTAGTTCCAGGTTAGGCTAGTCCAACCTACATCTGAGTCGAATTACAACCAAATCGACTCAGGACCTATTTTTAACCGACTTAAAAAAAGAGGGTCCCAATTCGACATGTGTATATATATATATATATATATACTTTGGCATTTATGAATCGATTTAGATGATTATTTTTTAGTTGGAAAGAAGATAGTCCCGGATTGGTACCATGATCAGGATATCAGGGTTTGTTTGTTCGAGTGGGTAGTTCGACCTAATAAAAAAGGCGCATTCCGAAATAAACTGATATGGCATAGTTTAATCTGTTTGGAATATGGACCTAAATTGGCGAAAAACATAGACGACCTGAATAAAATACTCTGTAATTGGAAAAGATATCATTTTACTTACTTATTATGATTTTATCATATTCATTATTAAAACTAATGGACAAATTAGTACAAAATGACTTTAGTGTTTCCAGATACGGAGTTTTTTTTTTAATATTGATTTTATTTCTACTCGACTTCGTCTTCACTCATCCTGGAGTGTGCCTAAATATTCAAGATACGAGTTTGGTCAAGGCAAAACTGCTTAATTTGTAAATTTAAATCGGGTTCGGCCTATACATTCAATGATATAAAATATGGATCTAGGGATGCATAGGCGGACCCTGGGCTCCGATAGCTTGGGACGCAACTGGGACAAAACGCTAAGATGATGACGATGATGAAAACATAGGGCTAGATCATAGTTCAAATAACGTTTAAATATACTCGCTTTAGTTTTAAACAGAGGAAAAAGGCATGTGAAAATTAATGCGCTAAATAGACTCAGGTAATCTAATCCCTGTACCGTTTCAGGACCGCCTGTGGACGTAGGAGTCACCATGTACGTGCTGTCCATCAGCTCCTTATCTGAAGTGAAAATGGTATTTAATTGTACAACAACGTACTTTTATTTAGATTGTCATAGGTAGTACGAGATAGGTCTACATCTAGGATAGCGACCCACGATCGAAGACTGGCCTCGTGCGGAGTAGTTAGCACGCTAGGTTCGGTCGTGGGACTCCGGCCCCTCTGGTTTGGTTTCACTGCGCGGCGAGCGCGACTCACTATTGGGCTTGATTGCAGGTCCGCCAGTGGAGGTGGGCGTCACCATGTATGTGCTCTCTATCAGCTCCGTCTCCGAAGTGCTCATGGTACTCGCCCCTGTCAGCTCACGCTTGTCTCGGTCGCTTCGGCTGCGCGAGCGCCGCCGCGACCGAGCAGCCCCAGACACGAGGCTGCGAGCATGCCGGCGTTATGGAGCCGACCTCCCGGAATGCGACGCACTACTATCAAAATTTTTCTCTCACTAAAAACTAAATTTTTACACTAATTGGTTTCAGTGGTGTGCCCGTCCGGGTGTGTCTCATTCTAATTAACGACATAATACATGTACTTTGCCATTAAACATCCCTCCAAGCAAGATATTGTCGTAAATTTGCTCCATTGTTGTTTTTTATTTTAAGCTTTTTATGTTCTTGAGTAGGTATTTGTTGTGTCTGTGGGTTTCTTTCTATTGTCTCTCAGAATGGCGCTCAGCACTTCAGATTCGCCACTCGCCTTAATATTTCTTACTTTACGTAGGTAGTCTTGCTATGAATGTATTTTTAATGTTTTTTCCGTTGTTCAGTGAGTTCCGGATGGACGTGGAAACTTCGACTATGCTTTATTTTCCTATTTTATAGGAACAAAACCTATGCTTCCAGTCTTTCGTCAATTTTTGTGTATTCCAATATTATTTATTATTTATTTCATGTCATCCTCACCGTGGGAGCGTTTCACTAAAGTTTAATGTCACCTACATACATATCATGACGTGATAAACTATTGGGCAATTTCGGAACGTGATTTCGTGTGTGTTAAAGAGACGCCAAACCCTTGAGAACGGTTCCAAAGTACAAAATTAAAACTCAGATCAGGGTGAATGACCCCTAGTGGAAACCAAATCAAGGGGACTGCCAAAGTCACACCAGGACGTGACCCTTACCGGATAATTATTAAATAGTAATAGTTAATATAAGTTAAGCACACGTAAATGTAATGAACTATTGAACAAAGTCTACAATTTGAAATATTGTGTCTCTATAAGAAAACTTTTACTAGTATTTTACCAGTGCCGTGGTCGCCGGAACCGCTGTCCTGGTACGGAATAGTGGTTTAGAACTATACAGATAACTTTTATTCTATAATTAGGTAATGCACATTTTTCATTTCATAGAATGCTTACTTTTACGTGTACTTAAATGGAATTTAGGTTCAAACGAATAACCAGCTAACTGGACCAATTAAATTACAGACAGCTACACATTGTGGAAATACAATCTGTCAAAATAAATTAGTATTGAATCAAACGTGTTTGACATAGTGATGAAAATCGATTGAACAAATTTGATAGATTTGTTTACATTGATGTGTGGCTGTCCACACTATAAAGAAAATTAAAAAGAAAGTTAACCTGTTATCGTGACATGTCTTTGAGGCCATTCAAGTATAATAATTCCATAGTTTAAAACAGATAAAAATACCTGTACAGATAAAAAACAAATCAAGTCGAGTAATGAAATAGTTTCTTATGTAATATTTTTTCATTTAATTTTCAAATTCGGGCCAATGACATGGATAGATAAAATATTCTACTGAGAGCTGACTTGACTGATAATACTACATAACTACGAGTAATTAAACAATATAAATAATAATTAATATTTTAAAAAAGGAACATTAATGTGTAATTATTTTATAATAGTTTAGTTAAATAACAGCTCTTTTTCCCGATTTCAAATGATAACGTTTAACAATGAAAAGTGTTTGACTAATCTACTTACATGTATAATATCCACCAGAGAAAACATGATACTATGGTATAACTGAATGTATTCGTAAATGTCAGTCAAGCCAGTTTATCAGGACGTGAACTTAAGCTAGATATGTTAACAATAGATGCTACCCGTAAACAAGCCTCAGATAGGATTTCGTTTTGCGTTCATTATGACATACATTTGCATTAAAGGCAAGTTGGGAAGCCACACAAGTGACGCATAACATAGAGTGGCATCCATTGTGAACAGTAGTAAATATAAATCATCTCTCATGTTACTTTAATATACTTGTGACTTTGCAGGATTTCACGCTGGACTTCTACTTCAGGCAGTTCTGGACAGATCCTAGACTCGCCTACAAGAAGCGGACAGGCGTCGAAACCCTCTCTGTTGGCTCTGAATTTATTAGGAATATTTGGGTGCCTGATACTTTCTTTGTCAACGAAAAACAGTCTTATTTCCATATTGCTACTACAAGCAACGAATTTATTCGCATTCATCATTCCGGATCCATTACACGGAGTATAAGGTAAAGTTTTTAATAACATATATATATATATATAAATCGCCTTATGTCGTCATTAGCGAAACGCAATATTTAGACGCGTGTTATGTTGTTGCAGACTGACAATTACCGCCTCATGCCCGATGGATTTACAATATTTCCCAATGGACCGTCAATTATGCAACATCGAGATCGAAAGCTGTGAGTTTATTTATTGTTCATTAGGTACTAATATTTGGCTTACTTTAGTTGGAAAATGTTGACTACGCAGTTTCAAAAAAAAATAGACTTATGCTTTATGTACAGAAACTTATTGGACATATTAGTAGTCAACAATCAAAATACCAACCAAAGCTTTCATGTTTTGTAGAGAATTTATTGATATTCTAATAAACAACGTTGAAAATGCTTCCAATTTTGGCCATACTGTTTGCCATGTTAAACGCTGCCGTCATTTATCATCCATCACCTTTGGTAGTTAGTAGAATGAAACCAGTCGGTTCACCTCTACAAATTAAACTAAAAACCCAGTGCGATGGGTGCTTATTTTATCGTTCCATATCTCTGCATGGTACAGTCGGCTACACCATGCGGGACATCAGATACAAATGGAACGAGGGCCCCAACTCTGTCGGCGTATCGAGCGAGGTGTCGCTGCCGCAGTTCAAGGTGCTGGGTCACCGGCAACGAGCCATGGAGATCTCTTTAACCACAGGTACATTCAGCACAAACGCAATCACTCGTAGCACTCCCCTAACAAAATTTACCTACTTCCGATTACATTGAATACCTACCTCACTCTTTTGTACATTATCCTGAGACTATTTTGTAGATAATAAAGTCCAATATTTGCAATCGGCATGCATTTGCTTACTACCAGATAAGTCATATGCCGTGTGACTTAAAAGAGTTTAATGATTAAATGCAGTAATTTCAATATCTATTGCGCTCTGTTGATGTAACGTTTCTGTGATTTCAGGAAACTACTCCCGACTGGCATGCGAAATCCAATTTGTGCGATCAATGGGATACTACCTGATCCAGATTTACATTCCTTCTGGGCTGATCGTTATCATCTCGTGGGTGTCTTTCTGGCTGAATCGGAACGCGACACCCGCCCGGGTCTCCCTGGGTGTGACCACTGTGTTGACCATGACCACTCTTATGTCCTCGACCAATGCTGCTTTACCTAAGATTTCGTATGTGAAATCGATCGACGTTTACTTGGGCACCTGTTTCGTCATGGTCTTCGCTAGCCTCTTAGGTAACCACAAGTATCAAAAAGTATATAACATCGTTTTGATTTCAGTGTAATGTCAACAGGTATTTGTTGGTAAATATAAATGAAGTTAAATACATATTGAACATTCTCGTGTTAATTTGTAAAATAAAGATGGCTGGCCACTCTTTTTTTTGCTCGTACAATTTGGTGGGTGGGTGTAGACTCTTTTATGAAGGGGAAAAAATTTCATGCGATGTATTACGTATCCGATGAACTTCGCTCTGCGGATTCACATAGTGTTGCACCACTCTAAATTAATAGTCATGATGGTTTTTTACAGAATATGCGACTGTCGGCTACATGGCAAAAAGGATACAGATGAGGAAACAACGATTTACCGCTGTGCAAAAAATGGCTGCTGAGAAGAAAATGCAAATAGATGGACCACCGGCCCCCCCGGAGCCGCTGCCGCCGCCGAGGACTAGCACCCTCACCCGACCCCTGCCGCCGAGTCGATCATCGGTATGAATCACTATTGGACCTTGGCTCGCTCAATCTCTTTCCTTTTATTCTTTCTTCCAGATAGTGAACTTATATATGCTTTTTAATCAATTTTTAGAGTTCACATCATCCGCTATGTTTCCCACATACACAGGAGGTTCGATTCAAGGTGCACGACCCGAAAGCCTACTCGAAGGGTGGAACGCTCGAAAATACTATCAACGGCGCCAGGGCCGCTGCCCCACCACCAGCCCCCCCGGCTGAGGAGGAAGCTGTACCACCCCCACATCTGTTGCAGGCTTCAAAGGTAAATTAGCTTAATTTAATCTACATGTGCACATGTACCGTTTGAACTTTTACAATTATGCGAATTTTAACTTTAAAGCATTGCGAATATGTGAATTTTGCATCGCGATATTTTACTAGCTGGTTGCGAAATCTGGCAATGTGATGCGCGCACCTTCGTTGCATTACTTGCCAAAATCAAGCAAAAAAATGTTTCCAGGGTATCAACAAACTGCTCGGCACGACCCCGTCGGACATCGATAAATACTCACGCATCGTGTTCCCCGTTTGCTTCGTCTGCTTTAACCTAATGTACTGGATCATTTATCTACATGTGTCTGATGTTGTAGCCGACGACCTAGTACTACTTGGCGAGGAAAACTAAACGGATACTGACTTGGTTAACGATTCTATACAATGAACGACGACATTTGCACTTACTCGTTACTAAGAATTTAGGGTGCTTATCATCGACCCTCCAAAAAATCGGTAAAGTGCTTTTTAAATATAACAATTTGTAATCCCTTAGCACTATAATCATGATTATTAAGAAAATAGTAGTTCACAATAATATAATGAAACTAGTATTGTAAGTGGCACTGATACTGATCTTAAAAATACCTAAATATATGTACATGAGATCTTTATAGTTCCAATGTGAGTCAACCCACACTTTCTGTCATCAATATAGAGAATAATTTAAGAACTAGCCGCTATAGTGTGATTTGTACTCGTATATATTAATATCAACGTTGTCTGACTTAGGTACATCTCGCACTATCGATTGCCATTGAGTTTTAGGATAGAATATCATGTGCTATTCAAACGCTTTTGACCCACAAATCGAACATGATTTCTTGATAAGTTGCATTAAATGTTTCACTCACACTAAAGACTTACTACAATAAATTTTTCCCATGTACATTTTCATATTTAGAAAAACTATTTTACTGTAGCTAGTGTACGTAGCTGACTCGATACAATAAACTGGGGAATCAAATGTTGGCAATTTTATATATACCTACTTATCTCAGTTGAATTGTATTACGTTATTTTTGGGGTGGTGCATCAGTTTTATGTCATTGTACTCAACGATTTTGGCAACTAGAAAGTACTTAATTGATGGCTTCGAAGGTTAGAGCGTCTGAACACTTCCTATGGTGATGACTTCAAAGAACTCAGTTTAACGTTGACTTTAAGTATAATGATATCCATTTTGAACATGTATTTATGTTATCAGGACAACAAACATAGTCCCTAGTGATTAGTGCCTCTTCTTGCAATGAAAGCTAATCTGGATTATTCAAGTAATAAAAAAATAAACTATTTTATCTTTTGTAAAGAATGTTAAGATCTGCTTCATCGATGGAAAATAAAGAGCACATGGGAGTATGATGTCAGGGATATAAAAATAAGATAAGAAATGTAAATATTTATACATATACATTTATACGATTAGAATAATCATACACAATTGCTCTAGTTTTTTAAAAAAATGTTATTCGGTTCAATTTAAGTATACACCGGTAATACACTTCAATATTAAATCTATTGCACGGAACACTTTTTCTAAGTAGTTTAAAGCTAACATATAACAATGTAATATGTCTACAACTCATGTTGATATATGGATTACTTACTGATTTAACAGTTAAAGAACAACAATTTTCAATATTTTCACTGAGATTTACCACCGATTGAAAGTTTTCTAGAAATTCGAATAAAATTAATAGTCACACTAAATAAAATAATAATTTAGTATGTACAAATCTATGGTACATAGACAAGGTAAATAAAACAATTATACCTATTTATCGTACTTACGCGATATAAGATGTACGAATTCGGTAGGTGTTTGGGAAGTTGGTTAGAAAGATATCGTATGATATGTTATAGTATTGTTAGTACTGAAACCGGTTAATTAAACTTAAGTCTAAATAACTATTTATAAATCTAGAAAAAAATCTTAATTTCTATATGAATATAAAACATTATGTTTTCCCAATCTGAGTTCTCAGTGTCTTGTATTTGGAACGCTATTAATGTTATTTATTTATCTAAACATGTAGGTACAAAGAGAAGTTAATTACTGCGTAATACATTTGGTTTCAATTTAAGTAGGTAAGTTTTAACTTATTTTTATTACCGCTTAACAGTTCTAACTCATTATATAGTTGTCAATTATGTATATATGAAGTTTTTCATATCATATTTTTGATTTGGCACACGTTCATACAAAACATGAATGAAATAAGTTAGTAAAATTAAAATATATTTATATTAAAATCAAAAATTACTGTACAAGTGCTGTGGTGTCATAAACTTATTATTATTATATTGTTTGTATGCTATTTGGTATTTTAAAAGACTACATATTTTGGCTGTGGTAGTTTTAATATCGTTTCGACTACAAGCCACCGTTTATTGAGAATGGGTTTTATTTTGTTTTCAGAGTTTGCTCAATGTTGTTTAAACAGATAGTACCTAGAGAAGTGCATGGCAAGGCGGGTAGTTTACGGTAAAATAATGTAAGCTAAGTAGATTAATTATTTAAGATATCATTTGCTTCCTATTTTATACATTAGATCAATTTTATGGTACATTTTATGATGTCTAAAATAGTGAACTGGGTTTTCTGAGAATATTGCATCTACTAATATTTTTGTTTATGTGATATCCAACTATTAGTTTTATAATGATTTTCTAACGAGTTATCAAAGACTGAGTCAGTATTGTTTGTGTTCCTCGAACGTAGCAATTTGATTGTATTATGCTTGTGAGGAGTTATTAATTACAGTATAAAGATACAGAAAAGCAGCTGACATATCCTTTTTTTTTCATGAATGAACCTGACTTTATCATGGATGTATAATATTCGTGAATTGAAAATTCTATACGAACGATATATTTTATTGTTTAACCACAATTTGTTATCTAAAAACAAGTTAAGTTTGTGTTTTAGAATTAAAAATATAATATTATATATTGTTATATGTATAAAATACCTCTATCCATAAGTAGGGAGAAACAGCCAAAATTTATAAATAAAATCTAATTTAAAAACTAAATAATACTAGTCAAACGTCAAAATATGAATTATGAATAAAATAAAATTAAATGTACATTTCGAAAAAGAAAATAATGGTTTAAGACGTGAATTCGCATTATATTGCACCTAGATTGTAAGGAAGTAGTGTAGCTTGGCGGGGGGCGGCTTGGGCGAGCGGCGTTTCGGGTGAGACTGTTCCAGGTGGATTGCTACATCAGCTGTTTTTCTATACCGTTAGTTACTCTATACCGTTACATAACACAGCTGAATATTCTTTGGTATGTTTGGAAATCTTTTGTAATCAAACCATGGCACGAACGATACCACAATCTGACATATCATAGCAAGGGTTCTATAACCACAAAACGTCGACCCGCTGCCTTGAGAAAGTTATGATAAATTAAGCTGTTTTACAAAATAGGTCTCTGTATTACTGCTAGTGGATAAATGAAACAGCTGGATTAGCAATTCATCTGCCACAATATGTTTGCCAACGCGTTAGGGATAAGAAAGGGAGGATACTTACTTATATTGAAGAATGTGCTAGAAATGGAACCAAAACATTTTATATGAATTATAACGCCGTGACTCGCCCGCAAACCTCCTGCGTGAAACCAAATTCTAAATCACATTTAAATAAAACTTAGTATATTTAAATAAATTATATTATGTGAGTGAATCAATAGAGAATTTAAGGTAATCTATTAATAAATATAGACGTCAGGTGGAATTTAACAAATAATTATCCAGAGTGTTTCCGGCGAGTTGGTATTTATAAAATAATTATTTTTTGTTAAATATCGTCTGCCATATTGCAGGCATTGTCAATTGTGTAATAGTATAGTCCAACAAGTATTAGTGTGCGAATATAAATTATTTTCTTCTATTGGTTAACATTTTAATTAGGCTGTCATTCCTACGAAATTAATTTTACAATAATTAGCTAAAGTGTATCATATAATTCTAAGTGACTGATTTTAGTCGCAGTTTTACTTAGAAAATGTTCCTATTTACATTTTTGGTATAATATGTAAACTTAAATCAAGCTAAGTCGTCTCTGCGTATTCAAACAGTTTTTCTACATGTCATATCAAACATGCCATCACGCCGAAAACACGCTGTTCATATTTTCCAAATTAGTAAAGTTATAACACAAATTTATATAGTTTATTGCACACAAAGAAGAAATATTCCTTAGTTTTAGGCGGATTGAAAATCCAAAACCGCGGCTAGTATTAGTTCAAAAGAAACTTTTAATTTTCATAATTCGAAGAAACAACTGCATAATTTATCATGTACAGTTTGTACGTCCAAGTACCTTTCAGATGCCTTTATTCTATTCAAATTGATTACTAGACAAAATATAACTTTTCCATACATAAAATGAAGTTTTAGGCCTGCAAACAGCACAGAGGTATGTTATTAAAGATTGTTGATAAAAGCTACACTCGAAATGTTATGGATGGCGATTGGTTTTTAATTTGCTCATTGAAATTATAATAAATCATAATAATTAAACATAACGTGCCAAAAATGAGGCTGTACATTTGTAATCGCTTTTGAAGATGAATTTTCGACTTTATGTGCTATGTGTTGCCATAAAACATTATAAACGAGAACCAGCTATGAATAGCTGTAAAATTGTATGATTATTGTTTGGTTGACGTTATGTGAAATAAAGCATAAGACCGTAAATATTGTGTATCTCACTAACAATAGTAAATGTGTAGGTTGACGTTGTCTATTGCATTTAATGATAGTAACTCGTTTTCGCATAATCTTGCTGTACACAGAATAGATTTATTAAATATTGCATTCATGTGTGTTATTTTATCTGATTATAAATACATGTCTGAAATAAATAATAAATGTTATTATTACGATCAATTTTTGGAATTCAACTAAGTGTAAATTTGTATAACACCTATCGGATTTGCTTTTGGAATTCATGGACCTAAGTTACATAATAATTAATTGAAAGTTGTAAAAGTCTTTCGTATTCTATGTACTACTATTACTTTTACCAATACCTACATACCGAAGTCAAAGGTTGTTCGCAGCGGACCTATGTCGTTACGTTAGTAAAATGAATGCTTTAATATAACTCAGGTTTTAGGTAATATATTCGTATATATAAACCTACTTTAAAATTTCAAGGACTTGACGCCACCCTGGCGTCATTTCGTAAAAACCTAACTAGACTATGTTTAACTACATTTATGCATTTTTAACCCCACCGAATGTGGAAAGAATGGATTGCTAAAATGATCCTTTTTTATCGTATGTCGTATTATGAACACTGTATACTGATTTACTTCAAAGCTTATTATTATTATCAATGTATCATAATTAGATAACTTACAAAGTATCTCATTCGCATTTATGTATAACAGCTTTCGTTGTGTTGATTTATTTGTCATTGTTTTCACAGAGTTGTTTTTCTTTGACATCTTATTTTAATTTTATGCCTTAATAAACCATGTCTTATCAGTGTCATTCCGTCATTTAATAATTACTTTCGAAAATACTGTGTTGTAGAGACACATGGGAGCGTTACAAGTAAAGTTTTGATAATTAGGTAATCCGGCTGATAATAAATGTCTTTGGTTATTCATTGAATAAAATTAAATTTACTATTGATTAACTTTGGTTGTTAACAAACACTTACTGATTTCCAGAATAAAATAAACCAAAGAGACGGATTCAAGCTGAACCCGTATCCGAACAAGTGTTTTTATTTCACAAAATTTTTAACGACTAGTTTAGGTCTTATAGAAGTAGGTATTCTATTTGACTTTGTTTTATGCCCTTCCTTTAGATAACTTCCTTTTTATTTACCACCTTCCATAAAATGTGCTATTTGCAGTGCTTTAATTCCTATAACTTCTACCGTTTAATCCTCTAACTTTTATATTTTTGTCATTGCTTGCTTAATGTTCAAAACTGATGTTTGTGAGAAGTGTTTTTATTTCATCAGGGTAAATTTTATGTCTAAGAATGTAGTCAGTTGCGGTGTTTATTTGATTTCATGTGATTATGATTTTATACTGGCCTGCTCCCTCGATGCAAAGCTAAATTTTATGGTATTGGTGTGGTTAATGATGTTGCTCAAACTGAATAACTTTAAAACATGTAGTTACATTGTACGAAATTTAGTTCTGTGATCCAATAAATTATATGATCTGTATTTATTGTTGTTTTATTCAATTGCAATGTTTTCTCAGGCCACATACTTACTGTGTATAGTATAAAATATGTGGTGATAAAAAAGACGTTTCAACAACGTCCATCCGTGCGACGCTAAACTGTTTTATACCCGATTTTGGCTTTCAAATAGATTCATGGTTTTATTAATCCATTTGAACATTATCTCTTTATTATTCTCTTTGGATTTACGTATCATGGTCTAGAATATACTCACTTTTGTATAATTTCAAAATGCTTTTGGGATCTTACATTATTAACTACGCACTACTCCCTATACAATCGTGTTACTAATCTAAGCTTAACAGGTATTAATGTGTATTTATGTTCGTTTCATAATTGCTTGAAAAGACGTATAAATGGCCTCCCTCTTGGAATTTTACTAAAATTATTGAGTAAGTTAAATAAAATTAGTGTCCTAGTTACAAAAATGCTAATAATTGGAGACGTTGCTGGATTTTCCAGGGCCCATTTCTCTTGCCCTGCCTCTGTTGACTCTCCTAGAGGGGAAGAAATGATGCGTGGGTGATGTTATTGCGGTTGGTGTAGTTAGTTTGTGTGTAGTGTTGTGTATGCAAGTAAGGTACTTGTTTTTAGGTTAGTAGGTACTATTACTAATGATAAAAATAAAACTAGCGACAAAGACGGCTACTGCTTATATATTTGTATCTACCTACTTCCAAAGTTTAAGAACCCTGTACTGTAGTCCATTCAGTATCTGAAGGTAAATAGGACATTAAAAGGGAGACGCTCCTTTTAAACTAAACCGATATTTTTAAGAATCGAGGATATTTTCTTGAGAAATCTAATCGACTTTTTATTTGTTTGGTTTTTAATTTCAATCAACATTTTATTTATGATTTTGAACTATCTTAATATGGAATAGAATATGTAATGGTACATATTTTTTTTATGCTAGAGGCGACAGACGAGAAAGCGAGTTACCTGATGGAAAGCAATCATCGCCACCCATTAACATCCGCGAAATCAGAGAGATCGCTAATGCGTTGCCGGCCTTTTTAAAAAGGAGTACGCTCTTCTCTTGAAGGTTCCTAAGTCGTAGCCGTCAGGAAATACTCCTGTAGGTAAAATGTCACAGAACTGAGGTACGTGGTAGAAAGCTCCGCGAAAAACGCACAGTATTAAATCGCCATCCATCGAGATGATGAGGATGGAATGACAATCGTTTACAATTCAGGTGCAGGGAGTAGATCAAACAGTTCCTCAGAGCACTCCCCATGATAGATGCGTTATAAAATGCTGAGGGAGGCTATATCCCGCCGCAGCGCTAGAGGATCAAGTCGACTAAAGAGAGTCAAGTCACCGACAATTCGAGCAGCCCTACGTTGTACGTGGTCAAACGGAAGGAGTTTTTACTGAGGTGCACCAGCCCAGAGATGCGAGCAGTATTCCATATGGGGCCAAACTTGTGCCTTATAGAGTTAAAACCGATGAGCTGGTATGAAATACCGCCCCGCTCTATTAAGTACAAGTTTCTTTGAAGCTGTTTTAGCTTTGTCTTCCAGATGACCGCGAAACTGGACATAGCTCGAAATGTCGACACCAAGGATCCCGATAGAAAGCTTGACATCAAGGGGAGTGCCCAGAAAACTGATTGGCACTTCAAAGTCGACCCCAGTCCGAAACATGATTTAACATGTCTTCGACTTCAGACACAAGTGTGTTATGGTTCTCAATGACGTTTTCTATCATCCGCATAGCAATGAATATTGTTCTGAGACAACATATCATTGATTTGCAGAAGAAATAGGGTCGGAGTGTGCTATACATAGCCCTGTAGGACACCAGCGTTCACGGGCTTCAGATCCGAGCAAACCGTCGATAACGACCTTAATGCTACGCCCATTTAGAACACTAGCGACCCACGTGCATAATTTCTCCGGAAGGCCGTATGAGGGAAGTTTAGATAGCAACGCCTTGTGCCATACCCTATCAAAGGCTTTTGCTATGTCCAAACTGACAGCCAGAGCATCACCCTTACTTTCCAACGCCTGTGCCCATCGATGAGTCAGAAACACCAAGAGGTCACCGGCGGAGCAACCACTACGGAAGCCGTTCGCCAGTACGGCTTCCGTAGTGGTCGCTTAATAGGCAGTTCTCCTCTAAGTATTTCAAGAGCTGACGATTGGTAATGGACGGACGTTCGACATTGAACTCGCATAGTATAATTGGAGTAGAGTTCCCAGAGTCATCCAAAGTCGAGTTAGATGCAAAAAGAGTGCCCAGAAGGTCGGCTTTCACTTTTGCAGTATGGGCAAGGGTGTCATCCGACTTGTGAAGTGGAGGGAAAGACGACTACTAACTAAAGTTCCCCAGGATAGCCTTGGCGAGAGCCCAAAAAGCACGGGTGCCTGATGGGAGGCGCATTAACTTCTCGCCAATTTCCCCGATGAACGATGCCTTTGAACTGATTTCAGCAATATGCTTCTTGAAGGACCTAGCAGCGAAGTTGTACTTTTTCTTTAGGACGCTGGTATTTGAATCATTGGATGCCACCGCTGCAGCCCAGGCTTGGTAACAATCATGCTTCCGGCGTGATGCCATTTTGCTAGAATGACCAAACCAGGGCTGGGATTTGCCGCCTGTAGGTACTACAGAGCTTGGAATAAATAATTCCATCCCCTGCAGTATCATATCGGCTATATTCTTAGCTGAGGCATCAGGATCCTCCGGCGTAAAGCAAACCTGCCGCCATGGATAGGATGAAAAAAAAAATCGCATTCCATCCCAGTCTACTGACGAATAGTGCCAAATACGGCGAGCGCCCAGTTTCGACCGCTGAGTGCTGTTGAGAGGCACGGTGTTCCGTACCAGGCAGTGGTCGGAAGAGCCAAGTGGTCCATCTACAGACACTTTGTATACGTCGAGATGGGTGGTCAGCAGAAGATCCAACCAGGTGGTGCTTCCACGGTCGAGTCGACCCATTCACGTGGTATATTAATATATACACAACATGGCTCTACCACTATTCAAATCCAATCAATCACAAATATTTAAATAATATTCATCTGAAAAATAACAACACTCGCTTGACTTGTCGGAACTACCTTCGTCACCAAAATAAATTACTAGTTCTTGGTTCCTAATGCAATCTATGCGGATATATTTTGCATAATCGTGATTCGATAGTAAGATAGTCGCCATACCGATTACTGATTTATTGTGATTTTTGTGTCAATCCCTATGAGCAAACCTTAGACAATTTTGTCTAAGGAGCAAACATTCCGATTAGTGCATTATGCATTCATATTCATAAGATATTTTTTACAAATTTTATTGGTAATAACTATTTGAAGTTCTTGGTCAGATTATTTGAGAAATATTAATACTTGTTGTTTTGGAAGAAAAGGGAGAACAAAAAAAAGTTGATGATTTTTACAACTTAATATTTTTATTTGTCGAAAGATGGATTCTTCATACGAAACATTTGAACTGTCCTATTCACCTTCAGATACTGAAGAGGTTATAGCTAGTTTAGCTATCTAACTAATAGGTGGCTAACGTCTGCCTCGTGGCCGGTGTATCAACATTAATAAGCTTACGCGTATGAGCCTCTGTCTGAACTTGACCTATCTCTTCCTGTCTTCGCAAACTTTATTACTTCACTCGCTTTTATTTTCCAATGTTTATGCAGTGAAAATCCACGCAGTCAGGGCCAGTATCAGGGTTACTATAATAAACAAAAAAACCAGACCCGTTGTCGGGAATACGAATGAACTATTGCTTTAAAGCGACGGGTAGCCCTAACTAGCGACACCATTCGTTTTTAATTGTTAGCTACTAAACCGGGTCTATTTTAAACGATTTCGGGGTCACAACCTCTCGGCAAACACTTATACTATTTATTAAATAACCATGCACAAATGTTGGGTCCGTTTTTGTACGCGAAAAATTGATTACCGCCAAAAGCGGCCACTTCAGCGTGAATCAATTTTTCGCGTACAATTGTTCGCTCCGCATTTGAACATGGTTATTTAATAAATAGTATAAGTGTTTGCCGAGAGTTTGTTACCCCGAAATTGTTTAAAGTACATCCGTTTAAAAAGCTAAAAATCAAAATCAATTGGCGACGCTAGTGTGCCCTACCCGTCACCTAAAATAATGCTTACCCACCTAAAAACACAATAAGCTCAGTTACAATGGCGTTATTTGAATGCCTTAACATTTAAGTTAAATTTCTCGTTTATTCAAGGGTGATATTTTTATCCCGAGCTTATTTAACTTCGGTTCACCGTTTACATTCAGATCCCATTACGCTTTGACACGTCGCATTTATTTTTATATCGTCATTGTTTTGTTTCACGTCGCATTTATTTTTTATGTCGTCATTGTTTTTTTTCACGTCGCATTTATTTTTATATCGTCATTGTTTTGTTTCACGTCGCATTTATTTTTTATATCGTCATTGTTTTGTTTTACGTCGCATTTATTTTTATATCGTCATTGTTTTGTTTCACGTCGCATTTATTTTTTATATCGTCAATGTTTTTCTTCACGTCGCATTTATTTTTATATCGTCATTGTTTTGTTTCACGTCGCATTTATTTTTTATATCGTCATTATTTGTTTGAAGTCGCATTTATTTTTTATATTGTCATTGTTTTGTTTCACGTCGCATTTATTTTTTATATCGTTATTGTTTTTTTTCACGTCGCATTTATTTTTAAATCGTCATTGTTTTGTTTCACGTCGCATTTATTTTTTATATCGTCATTGTTTTGTTTCACGTCGCATTTATTTTTTTATATCGTGACTAGTAGCCCGCCCTTACTTCGTTACGGGACATATTTTTTCAAAACCTGATCTTTTCTTCTTTCTTAGCAGGATTTCAAAAAAGTACATATTCATCTATTGAAATACAATAAAAGTGTGTTTAAATTAAATTTGTATAAAAAGCCCAAATACCAATTTTTACGACTCTCGGTATCTTAGCGTTTTGTTCCGGTTGCGTCCCAAGCTCTGGAGCCCGTGGCTTGCTTCGACTCCTCTACTTGTGTTGGCACGCATGTCATCCCTTACCACATCAAGCCTATAGCTTTAAAAATGACAAATCTTGCATACGACGTTTTTGCCACTTTTAGTTTTAGAAAGTACTTGAATTTATTTTGCATAAGGAGTTCATATACCAATTTTTATTACTCTTAATAGTGAAGAATCTTCCATACGAAGTTACCTTACCTCCTTTCACCCCTATAGAAGATGAAAAAAAAACGATGAAAGCCCTTGTTATTTAATTTGTATAAAGATTTTCATGACTCTAGCTTTAAAAAATGATGAAGTTTTCAAACAATATTTTTACCCCTATTTATGGGTTGAATTAAAAAAAAACTAATACAGGTAAATTTATATTTTAAATAAATAAACATAATCCCAATTTTCAAAGCTTTGTCATCAAAACTCAACTACTTTTATACGAACATTAATGACTCTTTTCATCCATTTAGGGTTGACTTTTTAAAAACCCCTTCTTAGTGCGCACCTACATAATAAACACTACATATGTATCGTTGCAGAATTATTATGTACGTACATTGACGTTCATAAGTGTTCTGTGTGGACCTTAATTGAATAAAGAATTTTTTATCTTTTATCTTTATCTTTATTTTCCAAATTTCGCGATTTTCGGTCCAGTAGTTTCGGCTGTGCGTTGATTTGGGAATGACCAACAAATATTTTCACATCTTCATATATATGTACATTCTCAAATTTACCCTCCAGCAACAAATGGCGCTAATCTGACTGTTCCATACAAAAAACGAATTTCCCATACGATCCTACATCGCGATGCAACATTTTTGTACCTACTTGAGATATATACGACAAACCAAATTAGCAAATGTTACATCTTCCGTACGTCCTCGAAAACGTTACCTCTTTATAAACACATAGTATAGATTATCAAGACACTTGCAAGAACACACTATGACATTTAGGTCAGATAATGTAATATAGAGTTTCTGAGGTTTATGTATTGATAAAAATAATATTTAAGATTTCTCCAATATGTTTAATAACATCGGTATGGACAACGAGACCTACTACCACCAACCAAACAAATGAGTTTTTTTTAGTATTCGTATCCAGACCAGGATTCAAGAACTCATGTTGATCTCGGTGTCAGAGGGGCTAACGTAAATGTAGGGCACGTTACGACGCGCCATGCTTTGTCACCTTTTAACTCCAAGTGAGGGAAAAGATAGTTATGCTTACGAACGATAGAGGGAGCTTTTCAGTGTTTTACTAACTGCAGTACGATACGCATACGATAAAATAATTCTTCGAAAAGTTTGTGCTAGCCCTTCAGTTCAAGTCCATACAACGTCTAGTGGAAAAAATTACCGAATTGAATAAATATATCAAAGTGTACATTGCAACTGTGGGAATCTGAAGCATCTGTACAGGTGGTTTTTACTCTTTCCTGTACACTTGGATGGTATAACGTCAGATTTGTATAGAATGATAGATTTAGTATCAGAATAATATTGGTCAAATGGAGCCTTAGAAGTGTTAAATTTTACTTAGAGAAGTTTCTGCTGAGATCTGTCTCGACAAAATGGTTTTCAGACAATACCACTGTTCAATTTCAAAACCTTGCATTTAAAAATTGCAAAAAAATACCATATTATAATTAACCAACACATAGGCGCCTCACTTGCCAACGATTTTAATACTTAGATAATAATAATAATAATAAGTGGCGGTTTGATGAAAATGAAATATGGCAACACTTCAAATTCCTATGGCAACAACAAACTTCCAATAACAAATCGCTGTAACTCTTTGTTTTCTCTATGCGCATTTTCCTAATGATACAAGTAGCGCCATCTTTTTTTTCTTTAGAGAAACCAACTGCCAAGTGTCGCGACTATTTTATTAGAATTCTAAATTCAACCCCTATGTAATCATCGATAAGAAGATAATTATTAAATTGGCAATAGTCATTTCTTCCTTAACCTTCCTTTACAACCGCATTCTCCCCACTGGGAAAATTTCGTTGAAGAAATACGCCACTGCACTTTCTCTTTCTTGACCTTCAGAAGGCCTTTGAATGTGGTCCGCGCGAGATGATCTGGTGGGTTCCAAGGTTCAATGGTTTCTTGAGTTATATTTATTTATTTATTATAGGTACCTACACTAACAGATTACTGTCATACATGCAAAATGTTCATAATTAAATACAGTGTTATCTAGACGGTAACACAACTAGTTTAACAAATAATACGTAAATAAAGGTTGTGGAATTTAAAAAAAAATACAAATATTATGAAGCACCTACAAAAAAACAGTAATAAATTATTTTTCATCCTTATGATTCACTGTGTGGGGCTAAGGGTGACTCGGCCCCCAGAATTTTTGAGATGACCCTCTTATAGGAAGAAAATCTATTAATAAAAAAATCTTATACATCGACATCATCCGAGACTACTGGACTGCCTCCCTCAATGATCTCTACTTGTGATGCGCTGAAGTACTACTATTACCGAGTTACCGAGTTTACTCGGTACAAAGTTCCTCAAACCGAGTACTCGGCCGAGTTACTCTGTTCAGTTTTGAGACAAAATCTTCTTTTGTTTTCAGTACTAGTGGCTCGCCCTTACTTCGTTTCAGGACATTACCTAGTTCCATTTTATACCAGTAGATGGCGCTAGGTGTCGATTACATCGCGCAATCGTTTCGTGTTTCTAGATTATCTATCTATAAGCGTTGCCGCAGTCTGTAGGATTTTTTATAAATAGTATAGATAAGAATTTTTAAGGGGCTGCAAGATATTTTGATATTTTACCTCTGCTGATCATGGTTACACCGTGAGTACTGTGACCATTGCACTTGCACCTGTGCCGAACATAAACATGGTAGCAATTCCCTTAAAACTATTCTAAAGTTATTGATCTCATATTTGGGTTTCAAATTTATGAATGCTTTATAACATATTATGTAAACCGACGAGCGATGGTAGCTCAGTTTGGATTTTTCAAATCTATCTGGCAGTGGCCAGGCTCTTGCTTACTATCAGACTGAGGAGAGCGAATATATTGTCTCAGTAATAAAAAATATAGACCGAGTCACTCGACATTGGTGCCGGCCGAGTGCCAAGTATCAATAAACTGCGGAGTACCGAGTACTAACCGAGTACTCGCCCATCTCTAATCTCTACAAAGAGCAAGACCTGTTCCGACCGCATGCAAGGGATTCCCGCGACATTCACCAGATCGTCGGTCCACCTTGTGGGTGGCTGTGGGCTTCGCCTTCCTATATGCTCCACTCGGGGACTTAACTTCTCCACCGGCCGTCTGAGCTCCTCGCAATGTACTCTGCCCATTGCAAGCATAGCCCTTTTCATTGCTCTCTGGTGGTTTAAGCCTTCTTAAGCGTCTCATTGTGAGCGGCACTTCCCCATCACCGTCGATCTAAACCAGGGTGCCGTTCTCAGTCAATTTCTATTTATATATTCTGTCAGACAGCATCAAAAATGCCTCCTTGGGAGCTGGTGTATGCTGAAGATATCGCGCTATAAGGGACTGACTGTGGTGCAACCATATTTTTAAGAGTATTTTTCTGTTCATTTGACGTGCTGTTATTCCTACAAAAATTGGGCCAAATGGCGTGAGGTGACAGGCGTCATCAGTGGCCCTAAAATGTTTGTAAAGTTGGTCTTGGTGGACTAGTTGGACTTGGTGGACCGTGACCAAATAACTAATTTTACTCGTCATCCGAAGCCGCGGGCGACAGATAGTATTAGCCTTTATAGCCTTTACACCCACTGCAGAAACAACATAATAATTTATATTATCTATAAAGATGTGAATGGGTGAATCCTACGACCTACAGATAGCGGTAACGTTATAGATAATCGGAAACTACGAACTACTTTCGTGACTCCTAGCGCCATCTATTAGTATTAAGTGGAACTAATGTTCGGATATAAAGTGAAGGCGGGCAACTAGTTCGATATAAATATATAAGACTAGTGGTCCGCCCATAACATGTGGTTGGTGCTGTTTTTCTTACCAACACTTCCTCTAATTTGAGCCAAGGCAGGCCAATTTATTCCCTACTTATTTAAGGTATACCTACTTTTCTAAAAAAAGTGGTATTTTCTATTAACTCGATGAGGTAAGTAAACATGCTGCAGCCGCCCGGACCACGAGGGACATGATGAAATAAATGTAATTATTTCTTAAGTTTTTTTAACAAATATACCTATTACAAAACATATACCTACTTATACTTTTTTCGATGAAAATGTAGGAATGAAGTTATTTTGA
Source organism: Marasmia exigua (assembly GCA_019059595.1). Lineage (NCBI taxonomy): Eukaryota > Metazoa > Arthropoda > Insecta > Lepidoptera > Crambidae > Marasmia > Marasmia exigua. The sequence goes on along the minus strand of CM032494.1, from coordinate 8,983,525 downwards.
TTTAAACAAATTGAATGCATAATTTATGGTCTCTAGTAGTCCTGTACATTCTAAACAACAACATAAACAAATATTACAAACATACATAAAAAAAGTCACAATGCAAAAAAAATCAGTAGGTCACATAGGTCACTTCTTCGAGATCGTATGTGATTTGTGAAACATTCCGCTGCGGTGTGTCGATAACCTCCTCAATGCTGGCGGGCTTTTAAAGCGCCATCTGCTCCTTAGTTACAAAATTTGCCTAAAAGTCCATTTTTAAGTAGTAAGAACTGGTGAAAAATACAAAGGTAAATACTTTAAGTGATTTTGCTTAGTTTACAAACTTTTCACGTATCAAAATGTAATATTATAATTGATTAAGACAAAACAAAGTTTTTCCTAAGTCTTAGAACTTCATCACGTGCGTTTTGTGTTGTGCGCATGCCCGGAACGCACGTGGTGACTTCAACTTTCGTCAATAGATGGCGCTGAAACCAGTCTCTTATTGATCAAGTCTGGGTCGGCAGACAATACGAACATTTGTTTCATTTGTAGGTACAGGGAAGGGGGAGGTCAGTTTCACTTTCATTATGTGAGGCCAATAGACACGTGCTTCCCTTACTCTTGCACTCTTCTATCACTAATGTCTCTTTCACACATACTAGTAGTAAATAGTAAACGTTTATAAGGGGTGGCTGGCATGCCTGTGATAAAGTACCGAAAGTAACGGATAAGTTGGAATGTGTGCTATTAAATATAATATTTTAAAAACTTATGTTTCCTGATTTTTTTTGTTTATTACTGATTACTAAAAGATGCTTTAATAGTGAGCAATTTAGACTTATAAATAATATCTTCTACCATAATAGGCTACAGGGACAATAATGACTAATGTAAAAAGTCTTAAAAAGACACTAAACTCAGTAATAATAAAAAATATACCTTTAAAAAATATTTTTCCGTACAATATTGTTAAGGGAACTCACGAAACGAAAATGTGGCAGAGCCAAACCTATGCACTTCATAATATTTTTTAGGGTTTTGCAGCCCACGAAGAATCCTTTATAGTAACATACTTTCGCTGTGCCCGCCCGTCCGAGCAAATTGTAGCTACAGTCAAGTGTTACCTCTGCCAGCAAAACGTGCAAGAGCTGGGTGTATTGTGAAGCAGGTGCCGCAAATAGCCGGTGCTCCTCCAGCTTAACGGACTTCAGGCGAGGTTTTGAAGTCTTCGGTATCCGTCGTCCAGGAATGTTAATATAAATATAACTTTCTCATTACTTAAATATTACATATCGTCTGACTTTTAAAGTCAGACCATTCCATTAGGGTTCGAGTCGAGTCTCTTAGTGACGTCTCTAACCACTGCATTGCACCTGCCGCCGGTAATGAGTCGGTCTATCTATCGGAATCTACCGGGATCGACGACTATTCACGCTTAGGGGATGGCGAATAAATAGTAAGTATCTGTACTCCATCCATGAGGTATCTGCAATAATTTAGGAGATATGGCAAAATCGGGGGTCTTGGGATGGGGGGGGGGGGGTCATTTGGGTATCGGAGAGAGTTTGATGATGTCACGCGGACGGGGTTTGGTGATGGCACGGGGATGGGATTTGATAGCACGGGCAGGGAAAAAATGTTTAACTTTCGAACGAAATGTAATAATGATTTATTATTTTACCATATAAACATTAAATCTCATCTAAGGAAAGGAATATTAAATATAGCTTTAGCGTATACTAGATTTACAATGTGGCGACTGCCACCTGAACTTTTCAAACCATAGACAAGGGGACCAACTGGATCTTGATTAAGTCATCCAAAATAATTATCTGACAAATTATTAGTAGTATCTACAGTTGCAAAAACTATGCGCATAATCCACTAAGCTATTAACGCTCCTGAGTTGTATTCTGCATTGTGTGTCATAGCATACATAGTAAGAAGATCCCGAGCACCCACAGTACTTAGTGCTAAGCCAACTCATTACTGATCTCCGTGAGCTTGAAACAGGCAGATGACGGTAAACTGCCCTAAACTCATCTTAGCGTGGGTATTCCCAGTTGCGTCTAAAGCTTCGAAGACCGGGGCACGCTTGAGCTATGATCCACGATTCGGAAAGTTTGGATATTACTACGAAGCGACTGCGGCCTGACCGTCACAACCCTAAGACAGGGTAACCAGACCAACAGGATCACGGTTACGCGTTCGATATCATTATCTCAAGTATTGTACGAGTAGGTTTACAATTTTGAGAAACTAGACCCCCCGGTGGACCACATGCATAAGGCCACGTCGGCCCACTGCACTACGGGCCGGCCGCATTCCCACGACGGAAAAAAAAGACGTGAATTTTTCCTCACGATGTTTTCCCTCACCGCCGAGCTAATGGTAAAAATATGCACATAGATCATCATACATTATGTAAGTATTCATCTTTGAAAAATATTTTTTTTAATCATACAAAGTTGATAAGGACCGACTTTCAGACATCCATTACAATGGCATTATGATAAAGCTACATTACTGGAAATAAAAACTTACCAATTAGGGCTGAAAGTAGTAAACTTTATGATCGTTTCTCCAATCATTGTTGCGCAGCAAAATCTTGGAGAGTTAATAATAAAAAACCGGCCAAGTGCGAGCTGGACTCGCGCATGAAGGATTCGGTACCACTGATTTTATAATTTACTAGACTGCGCCCGCGGCGTTACTCATTACACAAGTCTTCATTCAGACTTCAAACCCGCGCAACTACCCCTTAGGGGTTGAAAGTTTAAAAGTTACTTTTTTATTCAAAACCAGTCCCCAAACATCAATTTTAAGTTTCTTACTTTACTGATAACAAACCCCCATACTGCATTTCACTCCCTATTTCACCCGTTCAAAGGGTGATTTTCTAAAAACGTTGAAGTGAATTTCTATTTATTTCAAATTATCTAGCAGATTTTCATGGCATAATACTATTTGTAACTAGATGCTTTTGCTAAATTATATGGTGGAGACCAATCCTGAAAAATACTTTATTACTATTTTTTCACATTATGTCTCTAAAATGTTATTTAGATACATTATTTTCTAATAATTACAATCTAAAAAATTGCGCGAAATCGACTAATCGTATATTGTTGCGCGCGCATTGTCGGTTTTTATGGGCTGTCAATTTTTAACTTTTTGGCTGTATAAATAATGTTAACTTTATCCTAATATTGTCATTTAAGAAATTTGGCTGTTGCATAAAGGAAAAATGTAAAACCCAAACTTTTTAATTTTCTTCAAAGTTATCAATATTATAATAAATAAATAAATAAATACTTCACAACATCACATACATTGATCAGATTCCGAGATAGGTAGCTCAAGCACCTGTGTTACAGACATCAGAACCAACAGTGGGATTACAAAAATATACATATAATACTTTTCTTTTGTAAATACATACTTATAATGCATAGAATACACCCAGACCAATACAAACAGATATTTTCATGCACACAAATGTTTGTACTGTGCGGGGAACGAACCCGCAACTCTTGGACCAAAGGCAGCGTTCACTACCACTGTTCCAAACGGGTCGTCATATATTCGGTCGGTCATAGTTTCTCATATATATTTATAATAATGCCTGTCATTATGTGTATTTGTGATAGATGGCAGACGAGCAGACGGATCCATCAGGTGATCCGTCTGCTCGTCTGCGATTACTTTTGTTATCTTAATTTAATAAAATATTTTATCTGCACTCATGGCACACGAACGCCCTGTTGGTCTAGTGGTTTAAGTACCGGGGCGTGATCTCAGGGTCCTAGGTTCGATTCCCGGGTCGAGCGAAAAGTAATGTTTCGAATTTTTCGGACAAAGCTCGGGTTTGTGATCACCCATCCGCATTAGGCAAGCGTGGTGATTAAGCCTAATCCCATCATAGTAGCGATAACTTGTTTCCTATGATGGAGGCCTTTGCCCTGCAGTGGGACAGTTTATAGGCTAAAAAAATGTCATAATCTTCAAATTAAGAAATCAAAAGAAATACATAATGACAGACTTTAAAAAGAAAATTACAATATTAAGGTGTTGCATAATGTTTTTTCAGCTAGCACATTATGCAACAGCGAAAGTTCTTAAATGACAATATTACGACAAATTTATCATCATTTATACAGTCAATAAAGTTACGAATTGACACTATAAAATACCTGCGACACCATAAAGCACAAATGTTCGGCGCACAGATCGTTAAAATGTTTTTCTTTGATCATTTTCATACTTTTTGATGTCTAATTTCCCCGGCAATTTTATTTCCAAATCGGTCTAGGCGTCTTAGAGTAACCGGGGATCATGTTAGCGTTAAACCCTTAACTCTAACCATAAAGCTACCTTTATCTTCTGAGATCCCGTTTTTACAATCTACATTATATTAGTCTACAGCCTCTTTTTTCCTTCCTTTCTCTCTCTTCTCTTCCCGCCATTTCCCCTCTGGCCTTTTTTTGCAAAGGCAACTCATATAACATATTTTTGAAAATACAAAACAAATAGAAAACCTAACACATACATAAAAAAAAACCAACGAATTGAGAAACTCCTTCTTTTTTGAAGTCGCTGAATTAGTTCTCTGACGAATAACCTTTCGTTACGAATTTTATCCACCAGAGAGACTCCAAGCATAGCAGTTCCTTGCCGTGAGCTACTTTAAACTTGGATCAGCCCCGCAGTCACGTGTCCACGTTTCGGTCCATTATGTCATTACGTAAAAAGCATGGTTAAGACCCTGTCTTAAGGGACTGGGGGAATAGACGAATCAAGTATATGTTGCAGCTTCCCGCTTGGGTTGGGCAGCGTTCGGGAAGCCATTGCTTATAAATCTATGGAACTCCACATTAGTTTTCTGAAGAATACATTTCACGACTTAATTGATAGATTATAAGATCGACTTGTCAACATGTAGCGTCGCGTCGTGTTATATTAATGTATTTTCATACAATGGATGAAAACCGTATTTTCGGTTTTATTTTCAACGGATAATTTAGCTACTTCTAGGTACTTTTAAGGGAGACAAAATATACTCAATCTAGCTACTTTCTGTCAAATTCCTAACTACAAGACTTGGCAGCAGTTGGCAACACAGCAAACAACTCACGGCGAATTAATTAATTCGATTTTTGAAGTATGGTCTTACATAATTGCGCTGCTGAAGAAGTATAGAGAATTATCCAGACATTAATAATGTCACTCAAATGGCAGTGGGCAGAGCCTCCCGTCTGACACGGCCCAGTTGGGGCCGTCTTCGACCCTTGTAGCTTAATTTAAAGCCATCCCGTAACGAACGAGAATATAGCTGCCGCATCCAAACAAAGGAGACGCACATCGCGTGTGAAAGAGAGGGAAACTCCGATTCGGTCGTAACGTCCGCTTCAAATTAGGCCCTCTTGTTAAGATCTGCCTCCACATATCTGTGCCTGCCTGCGACCCTATCGAAACAATAATGGACAAACTTTGTGCTGTCGCGCTTGTCTGTCGGGCGGGGATTCGAACCCGGGCCTCTCGCTCAGTCAGCGAGAATTCTAGTTCTGAAGCCACCGATGCCCAATGTAACACAGTGTACTAGGGGTATATCCAGTCGAACGTAGTGACGTCACGTTCTGCGAGGGCAGCTATTGGTTATTTCCTTTCCTGTTATAGGTACGTTGTATAAAATGAATAGGTAGGTACTTTGATTCAACGACTCATACGTACCAACTAACGCCATCTAGATTCATGTTGTATACCTAAATATTAACTTGCTCCTCGCTCTTGATCCCGTTCCTGGACAGGGTAGTTATATAAAAGCAAATAATAATGTCCATTTTAACACGTTTTTTATTTTCATAACGTGTTTAACTTTGAGGTCTTAAGGTACGATACTAGCGCTGCCAAGTGTTTTATATTGATTGTGGCGAATAAGAGACATTTTCTTAAAAAGTGAGCAACAAATACTTTAAGGAATGTATTAACTATTTTTTGAGATGCACTTATGTAATAATAACTTCCTACATAAAAGTGGCTACTTTTTAATTTGAAAATTATGACTGATGATGGGAAGCTGAATAAGAATGTTAATAAAAATGCTCTATTTTCTCGCGGGACATTCCTTATCTATAATAAATACGCTTCTTGCTACACCACTGTTTTAGTGTCTATAAACATTTCAAGAGTTTTTTCCATAGAGTAAAGTAATAACGTCTGGATCATTCATCATCATCATCAGCCTGTATTATGATCCCATTGCAGGGTATAGGCCTCCTCCTGTGCTCGCTACTAGCAACGGTTCCTGTGCCAGCCTCATCCAGGTCTTACCCACCGCTCTGTGTATGTATGTCGTCAGCCCATCTGGTTAAAGAGCGTCCTCTTTTTCGTTTCCGTTGCTTTGGTCACCAGTGTGTTATGGATTGGAGCCAGGTGCTCTGCCCACTGCCATTTGAGTGACATAGTTCTCTATACTTCTCCAGCAGTGCAATTCTGTAAGGCTATATGTCAAACATCGAATTTGAAAATTCGCCGTGAATTATTTGATCCTTATCTAAAAATCTCGCTTGACCATTCAAATATATTAGGACGTAGCAGGAAGCTGTAACAAAATTTTCCACGCGATAAGCACACTATAACAAGAAAGCTCTTGTTCCTGTACTGTATCTGCTATTAGTATGTGATGATAACGTAAGAACGTGGTATTTTGTAAGGTACTTCAAATAATACAAATAAAAATAATTATTCAGTATCAGGTTTTTACATTTCTGTTTTATGATCGAGGATCTCTTTTAAGTAAATTAATAGGTACTTGTGTTAGAGAAACCCCGCTCTCCGTACAATAGCTTCAATAATCTAGTGATACTTAGAAGATACAAAAATAACTGTCTTAGAATTTTAACTTAATAGTAAGTAGTATGTAATAATAATAATAGTAAGTTGTAATGATAACAATTATGTATAGAAAGAAAAAAAAATGTGAGCGAGCGTGCGCGCCCCCATGAAAGTGTGTGCATGTGTGTGAGGGCGTGTGTGTGCACGGGTATGAGTGTGTACGTGTTAGTGTGCGTGTGTGTGAGTTTAGCGAGAAGAATAAAAACTTCACTTCGACGCTCCATTTGCTTTGATGAGAATTACTGGTGATGGGGACTACAGTGCGACGACCTCCTCGTGCCGCCCCGCGGTAGTAATTTTGCTCTGCTTGTAGCTGCTACAAGGGGATCCTGGTGTCCCTGGGCAACTGCGGGTGGTTTTGAACTCCGGATGACTGGACGAGGCTGCGTTGGCGTGCCTCCTGCTCGTGGGTGGGGTGTGGTTCTAGGCTTCTAGCTACCAGCCTATGTTCCGGAATTCTAGAGCACGGAAAGAAAAGCCCCAGGTGTTTTAGTTGGTAGGCCCCTGAGATTCTCCCAGAGGAGAGCCCAAACTATCCGTCGGTCATAAAGCGCCGCCTAAGGCGGTGACGTCAGCTCATTGCACTGTGGGCTGGCGGCATTTCACCTGGGTGATTGGCGATGTGATATGCGTGAAATTTCAATTGATATACTGGACTGTGCACTGATAGATATGGCACCACATGTGTGGGGGAGTTTGCTAGATCGCAGTAAAAGGTTACTGTATCGCGATCTGTACATATTTTATTTCATTTCTAGGAAGACTATATCTGCTAAGTATAACGGCTTCCTTGATTTCATGCGATATTGTTCTGAAATGAAAACAAAAAGCTTATTAAACTGACTGGCCAATCCAATAAAATAAAACACACACAATTCAGTCCACAGATATTTTAATGCCTTATGCGATAATTATGTCGAATATGCTGACAATTACTGGAAAAATAAATAATATTTATTTAGTTTTATTTCTCACAGCTCTATTCAGCTTTGTTGAATACATTTCGCTCCGAATACGCTGTAGATCAATAAGTGATTGTATTTACAACAGGGCACACATTCATGTGGTAGGTACATAATACTTTTGTAAATATACTTGTTTTTTGATTTACATACTTGTGAAATATCATGCACGATTTTACCTTTAAACGTTATGCAAAAAAGTATATTTCCAGAAGAATCACATTAATTTTAAAGCTTAAGATTTTAACAACGGGTTGCTTATATATTATGAATAAGCAAAGAACTTTTTTAACATTGAATTTATGTGAGTAAAAGATATGTTGTAAAATTAAGTTAATTACAACCTCTATTTCCAAAATGTTTTTAATATCTATAATTCCTAATATTGTCCCTACTGTATTGTATGCGTAAAGTACTATATTTACGACTATGGAAAACCAGATATTTGTCCTATTTACGTAACGATTTGAAAAATTAAACCTTTAATTACATTCTTATAATATTAAATATGGTAATACAAAGATTATGTTGCACCATTAATTAAGACATGAATGTGACCCTTCACAAATATTTCACAATCATTATGTACATTTATGTTATAGCATCATAATTTGCAAATACAGTGTAGGTACTATTCATAGAAAAGAATATCGCATTAAAGCGAATAACCCCTACTGGTCACCTATCTACTTACATCCATTATAATTTATAATCGCAGGGACTAATTTAAAGTTCTGTACATCCAACACTAATATACGTACTTATAAATTAACAGGTAATTAATGATAAAATACAACGCCAATAACTTACATGAGTACCAGGTATGTACCAAGGGAGTAAGGTTTAAATACAATGGAAATTATATAAAAAAATATCATTAATATACCTACACAAAAGTTTGATTCCATATCACAGCGGTTGAGATTCTCAATCAGGATCAACATTGTGATGTCTTCACCACGATATCACACGTATCATGATATGATGTGGTGGTATTACATAGGTAAACATGCACTCATAGATATAAACAATAAATTGAAGATATGCGAAATAGTGCCAAGAATCAGTATCGACAGTTTAGGACATAATATAATAATAGGTTAGGTACTTCGAACAGTATGGTCACTCCCTGCATCCCATCCCCTCTAGGTTACTTGGTAGCAACCCTACAAAATCTCTTTTCTCACTAATTGATGATATTTTAAATCCGTCCTTCCGATTCAAATTTTTATAAAGATTCTATCCTGATATGATAATGAAGATCTGTGGACAGGATTATCCAGTAGTTCCATCCAGTAATTAACTCCCATTTCTTATAAATGTTTATCTGTTGCCAATTTATTTGCTAATCAATTTTTAGCAGCTTCGATATGTTCCTTGACGCGGTCCTGAACTGATCTCTTTGTATATTTAATGTAAGAAAGAACTACTGAAGCCGCAAAGGATTTAATATACACCTTAGCTGCTGTTGTGGTCAGTTCCATAAGGTTGCTTCCTCCGAGAGATCGTACGAATACCTAGCTTTGACACCATCAGAATGGAAGTCATCCTGAAAGTTATTTTTCTGTTAAACTTAAAGTATCTTAATTTTTTGTTTATTCTATGGTAGTACACCGTATGATTAAGCTTGAGCTCTTTATAGACGTTATAAAAATACACCAAGTTACAATCAGAAAAAAGATCACTTTAACTTGAGATCCCACAAAAAAGTTAAGTAATATCGTAAGTATACTAAATTAATCGCATCCTGGTGTATTTGTATATACTAATTCCTATATCCTATCATATAGTCACGCAAGTCAAACTCATCGAAGTTTTTTTAGTTCATCAAGCGCAATAGTTCAATTATACCCAATACAAAAGTATTGCTGCCGAAACATAAATATCGGCATGGATCAGATCAGATGGATCAGATCAGATCAGATGGCACTAGCGAATTGATTGATTAAAGTAAAAAACTTTATGCCTTAAATCTGTTGTGAAGTGAAATGCAAAATTAGACTCAAGTAGCTTGATATTATAAAGATACTACTGTAGGTATCTTTATAATATAAAGTCACTCATAATCGCCAATAACCATACCACCTGGTTATATAGTAAAGTATCAGCCTATATACTGTCCCATTGCAAGGCAAAGGCCTCCGTCATAGAAATCGAGTCATCGCTGCTATGATGGGATTAGGCATAATCACCACGCTTGCCTAATGCGGATTGGTGATTACCGTTGGTCTAGTGGTTTAAGTACCACCCTGGGTTCGATTCCCAGTTCGAGCAAAGGTATGGTTCTATAGACAGGTACCCAAAAATATTTTCTCTTTAATTTTTGAGGTTTTAAGTTTTAGCACGGCAATTCGGCACAGAAAACATTCTGGCGAGGCAAAATGTATTTTACATTACCTCAAGATTGAAGTGGCATGATTTTCTGAAATGGATAATCTTATGTAATATTACAATTACAAATGCAAAAATTATTCTTATGTGATAGAATTTTGGGCCTAATATACCAAAACTTGCTGTTTTCGAGCAATAGCACGACGGCATTATTTTTACTTTTATATGTGACATCTACCAGTTAATTTGTTTAAATTAGGCCGTTTAATGAAAATAGTTAAAAAAGCAAGGTTATTGTAGATTTTTATAATCTAACCCTATGGATTTCTCTTTTTTTTAATCATACCAAACAGTGTCTTTCGTCGTCCCAAATTCTGAAATTGTAAATTGTGTTATGTTATCATACCATCCCTTCTCTGTATGGAATTGATTTCTTCTTACTGTGCTTAATTCAACTTTTAATGTTTTTTATTTTCCACTAAATGACATACGTCATATTGATATTACTTTTATAAATGTTAAATGAGATCTTTGCACTTTCTCATATTTTTGGTCCAATGTGAAAGTGCCGGCCAAAAGATTTTTTCTGCTGTATTCTGTTAGCACTTGTCTCCCTGATGTTCAAATGTCAAGTTTGACAAAACTAAAAAACAATAGTTTTTTTTTAGATTTTCGCGTTGCATTATTACTATAATGTATCAATACGGGGATTAACACGATATTTATTATGTGAAACAACATTGTGTACTCACATATTTGGCTCGACGTTTCGGCTACGTTACAGCAGCCGTGGTCACGAGCGGACTTGTCCGCTTGTGACCACGGTGTGATACATTATAACTAAAAAACAATGTTAGTAAATTCACTGATTTTTTTATTTATTTAACTTATAAAAACTAATTACACTTTTTATATAAGGCTCGGTATAATCATAAGCTAATTAAGTAAATGTATGAAGATGCTAATTTTAGAACTGAAATAAATCCAAGAATAATGACCCTACAGCTTTTTTGCCATCGTAATAAATACTCAGTGGGACAAGTCCTACAGAATTCAGCAATATTTTTTTCTGGCCGGCACTTGGACTAAAAAAGAGGATGGTCTTTCAAGTTCTAAACCGAACCCTAATAAAAACACTTATACAAGAAGTTATTTGAGACACGAAACTTTACTAACATCTTTTGTATTGGTATAAACAGTATTGGGTACGAAAAATAGCAAATAGACGCTATTTACATAATTCTCATCACTTTTATTGATGGCTACTCAACATATTTATTTTATATCAAGGCTCGAAGTACGTAACGATATTCAAATCAACGGTCTTATGAGTAAAATATCTTAGGTAACATTATAATATTATAAGTGTTATTTATGCTTAATTAAAATGCGACATAGCATCAATAATGAGTTCTGAAGATTTTTTAACAATTTATACAGCCACTAAGCTTAATTTGTGATAGCAAAATTATATATAAAAGTTTATTTTACAGAGTACCTTAACAAAATCAGAAAGTACTTATTCATTTTATGAATCCTATTGACTACGAGTTTAACTAAGCTCAGTGTCTTTATAAATACTAGCTATAAAGAAAAAGCTTGAGAGATGCCTTTGTGATGGTAAAAGATGACATTATTCTATATAAATGTCTTCGATTGGATACGCCGTCTCTATAAACTTCTGGTAAAACCTTTGGAATGCTCTCCTGCAACAAATATTTTGGTAAAATTAGCAACAAAGTATGAAATATACGCTGGACAGCAAATTAATCGCGTTTGCAGGTCTTCTGGAGTTGCAAACGTCCATATACCATCAGGCGAGCCGCACGTTTTTTGCCACCGACGTAGTATAATAAAAAAAAATACAGCTGTTTTTCATACAAACTGGCCCCGTTTGGAAGCTTACGTATACAAAAGTTTCACTCCTAATATATAATAGGTAATGATTTGTGTGTAATTTTTTTTTTTAAATTAGGAATGTCTCCAGGAACACGCCAATTTTAGGTGGTTTTTCGCATCCCATATAAATAAAATATTTCACAACATCATATACATTGACAAATCCGAGATAGGTAGCTCAAGCACATGTGTTACGGTTATCAGAACCAACAGCAGAAATACAAATATATACATATTTTTATTTTTGTAAATACATACTTACAATACATAGAAAACACCCAGACTAATACAAACAGATATATTCAGACATATTCATGCACACAAATAATCTTATATGAAGTAAGAAAAACAGTTTACATTTTCCTTTTTTTAGGGTTCCGTACCCAAAGGCTAAAAACAGAACCCTATATATTACCAAGACTTCGAGGTTTCCGTCTGTCCGGTTGTATGTCTCCAGGCTGTATCTCAAGAACTGCGTTATTTTGACACTTAAACATTTCACAAATTATTATTTCTATTACTGCTATAACAAGAAATACTAAAATGAAAATAAAATAAATATTAAAAGGGGACTGCCATATAAAAATCGCGATTTTTTTAGCCACTTGACTGTTACCAGGCTGTTTTTTTAAGAACCGCGATAGCTACGTAGTTAGAATTTTCATAAATTATGTATTTTTACTGCCGCTATAACAACAAATATTAAAATAAAATAATAAAAACATTTAAAGGAGCCCTCTTTCATAGAACAAACTCGATTTATTACCCTTTTTATGCTCAATATTAATAATTTGTCAAGTTTCCTGGAGTAATTAGAAATACTCTAACAGTAAAATTTTTGTAATTTTGTTAGCTTCCGAACTAGGCAAGTTTATATGAATATCACCTAGTGAATCGGTTTATTAGCTGCCCATTCTATAAACTGTCATTTTTATATCGTTAACTTCCTGAAAACCTCATAAAAGGTATCGAGAATAAAGTCAATTAAGCATGCAAAATAAGCGAAAAAAAAAACAGCTGTTCTATACATTATTGCCGGGTGGATATTCCATTTTGTAAGGAAAACCCAATTTATTTTCGCTCATTTGGTTGATCTAACATGGTAAGTTGACTTTATTAACGATGAGGTTTTCGAGATGTAAACGAAAAAAAAATTACATGGTACTATGTATTATAATAAAACAGCTGTCAGAAATCACTTTTATATGTATGAGGCCTGTGACCTGTTGACCCACAGAAATATGGTTATATAGTAGTCAGTAAGCGTGAAAATATGTATACATAATAATGGAATTGTATTACAGTACTAACAGCGATATATTTGCTTTTTTGCTGGATAGTGTTAATTACATGCATACGTAATAAAAATATGGGTAGACAATTTAGGCTCCCAACGAAAAATATGTTCGTATACAAATGATTGGAAAAATTGTAAAAAAATGTAATTCCTTCCCCATGGGGTAAATGTGGAGTTCTGATTTACAGGTTATTTTATATGCAAGTTATAATTAAAAAAAAAAACTACGAAAAGAAAACCGGCGCCCATAATAGTAGCCCATCGTAGAAGCCCAAGATTTTATTTTGTAATAAATACTTCATTCAATTTTCAACAGGGATGGTAATCGGTAACACCTTTTCTCGAGTGTACTGTTATTAAATGTTATTTGAAGTGTATGAAGTGTTAAAATATTATTTAATACGTTAGTACGTGGTTTTTGAAGCCGTTTTTTTTTCGTAGAATTTTTTTTCATGCTTTTTAGTGTCTCATTTTTGTAGCCCTCGTAGAAAGTGGTGAACATACATAAAAACATGATAAAATAAACAAACAAACAGTCAAACATAGAACCTTCTCCTTTTAATAAGTCGGTATAAATATGATACGAATTTAATGTAATATGGCTGGCCTTCTTACCCAACAGCCTCAGCTACAGGTCTGGTAGACTCCGAGCCGCGGAACACGTGGCATGCGAATCGCTGCAGGGTAGGATGTTTCGTGATGAAGCCCAGATACCGATGGTCTCGTGGGTGGAATGCACAGAAAGACACGTTCTTTAACGAGTAAAAGTAGTCGATGCAAGGTCCACTTCGACTTCTCTGTAATGAAGAAAAATTAAAATACTCTCAACAATTATAGTACCTGTGTTAATTGTTCTCTAATAACTATGTTTTATTTTTTGGGTGTTAAGTCCTTGATAATTGACTAAAACGTCAAGGAATGAATCTTTCATTCATTGGATTCTGCTAAAGATAAAAAAGTCGTCTACTGTCAACGCATTTTATTAAAATATCCTTATAACCTGTGCGGATAAAGAATGGGATCAGAAATGGCGGCGCATTGATTCACTTCTCGCTCGCACACTATTTGCGTCTATACTCGCACTCGTGGGGTGCGAGTATAGACGCAAATAGTGTGCGAGCGAGAAGTGAATACATGCGCCGTCATTGCTGATCCCATTCTTTATCCACACAGGTAGTATGTTATAATAATATAAAAGAGTCTGTGATAAATTAATCCATCGGTTTTATATGAATGTGGTCCATATTCAGTGCTACAATATTTTTTAGATCCCTCACAACCTCATGAAGATTTCGAGAAAAAAATATATTTATGTAGTTTTCAACAAAACGCTATAATTATTCTAGCTTTAACAAAAAATGCAAACTCGTAGAACTCGTACTGTTTGATATAATATTCTAAATAAAATCGAAACATCTGTTATACTAAAGGCCAGGCATCACCACTGGCAACCGTCTCGGGCTTACTCGTCTTACGAGAGCAGGAAACAGCAACGCCACTAGAGTCTAAAAATTACACTCTGTTTAGCATTTCAATTAGTTTTTTATATTATGGAAACATACATTTTAGCAGTTAATTTGTAATATTCAAAGACACTTATTTTTGTATAACAATAATGTGGTAACTAAATTATTTTAGAGCGAATAAATTCGTTTTAGACTTCTTTTTGGGATTTTTTTGATAGAATTAGATAAATCCTATCATGTAACGAATTCGCACATTTTCTAGTTAATATTCTCAAGTATATTTTTTACTTTTTTCAAGACCGATAGTTGTGTTAGTTAGGTAGGTACCTAAAATGTTCGATCTTAAAAACGATTTTTTTTCGCTTCACCGTGAGACCTGGCCTTAAAAGACTAAGTTCAGTTAAAAATTGGTTGCGTTCTAATAAATAAATATTTCACAACATCACATACATTAAGATATACCTTAAGAACCGGCAACGCATCTGTGATGCCCCATGTGTCGCAAATGTCTATGGGCGGCAGGTAATTCACTAACCATCAGGTGAGCCGTCTGCTCGTTTGTCTGCCATAATGTAAAAAAAAAACATTGATCTGACTCCGAGATAGGTAGCGCAAGCACCTGTGTTAAGGATATTAGAATCAACAGTGGGATTACAAATATATACATCTAATACTTTTCTTTTGTAAATACATACTTATAATAAATAGAAACACCCAGACAAATACAAACAGACATGTTCATGCACACAAATATTTCTACTGTGCGGGGAATGGAACCCGCAACCCTTGCACCAGAGGCAGCGTTCACTACCACTGTTCCAAACGGGTCGTCTAACACAGTAAATTAAAACTTTCTACGTGGAAATAGGTACCATTACGCGTAAAACATACTCGTATATTGATTACAGCGATTGTTTAAATGTTTAGACATCAGTGTTGAGATAATATTTAAAATTTCCACTCACATCTGGTTTAGACCGATCGACCATACGCAGGCCTTGATCCGACACTTCTAATATACACGGTTGCACGGCTGGCTCACCGGTGCATTCTCCTACTATTTTCTTTACAGCTTGACAGACCACGCCTGTTCCTTTATGAGCTAGCGTTTCTACAGAGCCCATATACCTGAAAAATATTAATTATCTATAATAAATATCGGTAAACATTAGCATCCTTGTAACCACTACTTTTTTATGTGATAGATGGCGACGAGCAGACGGACTCCCTGATGTTAAGTGTTGCCGCCGCCCATAGATACCCGCGACACCAGTGGAGTCACAAGTTTTAATGAAAGCCCGAAACTTTTCTTAAATCCGTTATCTTAAAAACGTTAAGTAGATAAAAACATGTCATCTATTCCTCCGTTCCTTTATGAAATCCTTTATAATTTTATTTGCGTATTTCAAAATGTCTTGGCATACATTTAATATTATCAATATACAGTAAAGATATTAGTTAAAGAACTGGTTACCGGTACATTTAGTATGTATATGCGAACTATTGGAAAGCGGACCTATTACTCGGTATTTTTTCACACTATCGACTATTCTGTTATACGAGTAGTACCTTAAAAGTTTGCTATCACGGATTTTTATTACAATCAAAATTCAACCTTATAGTGAGGATATTAGAATGCATACGAATTTAAATTTGAGGAGGTCCGGTTTCCACACAAAAGCCAAATTTTAATTTAGATAGATTCGCTTACCCGAGCAAATATCTCTCTCTTTTAACTTTGGCATTAGCTGGGTCAAAATCATTGTAGTCCATGTCTACAGCATAAGCAGACGGAAAGATCCCTTGTTGGCCAGTTCTCAGATTTACACCTGCAATAAAGAAAATGGCATACCATGTTTTCAATCCTATTTCGGAAACAAGTATTTTTATTTTGTATATCTTGGAGTAGCATGTTTACATGTTTATGAAGTACTAGTGGCCCGCCCTCACGTTGATTTCGGGACATAAATAACTTCAAAACGGCAAAGCTATACTAACTTTGTAACGCCCGTTTTACTTCGGGTAGAATTGCAAAAATCCCTTCTCAGTACTCTTCTACGCTGTAAAAGGAACCCCTGTACATTTTATACAGCCTGGACATCCTTATAGTTTAGGGCCTGCGTTGACAGTCTGGCGGTCAGCTTTCGCAGCGGCTAAGTATCATTGTTTTATATTTTAATACTGAAATATGGGAATTCCAATAATCTTGGTTACCAAATATAATACTTATATATGTATTCTACACCGGGAAAAGGGATCGATGATTTGATGACGAATGACAGGGACGAATGGAAAAGAAAGAAAAGTATGTCAACATAAACTTAACTAACTAACTTTATCTATAAACGGGAATAGGGGAGGAGGATGATGATGATACGTAGGTATACTACACCCAGAAACTAAACGCACACAAGTATTTCTTACAACCTACAATGCGTGTCGTAATGAAATAAGGCTACTACCAAATGCGCTAACGAGTCCATCCAAGATATAGGTTATTTATTTACCTTCACACCACAAATCTTCTGCCTCCTTCTGTACATAAATAGGATCTCCTATTTCGACCTCGATTTCATCGTGGTGCCTGGGGTTGAACTTGTGAAGGCCTCTGTGCGTCGCTTCCAGCATTTCCAGTTGACTGTGAGGGACCGTCGTCATGTTGCCGGCGAAGTTGATGCCGCTGATGCTGCAGCTTGAGGAAGGGGAAACTGGAAACGGTATTAAGTGTGATCAGTCATGTGTTAGTATCCTGAATACTTAGTCTTAGGAATCGCTTTTTAAAGTATGTAGGTACCCTGGTTGAAATAGTAAGTACCTATAGTCTAGATGGCCGTAAGGTGAGAAGCGGTTTATTCCCAATACAAGTGTCTTTATGACTATTTAAGGTGACGGATAGGGCACACTAGCGACGCCAATTGGTTTTAATTTTAGCTACTAAACCGGATCTATTTTAAACATTTCCGGGATTACAATCTCTCGGCAAACACTTGTTCTATATATTAAATAACTATACACAAATGTTGGGTCCATTTTTTTACCCGAAAAATTGATTCACGCCAAATGCGGCCAATTTTTGCGGTAACCCAAAATTCGAGTGCAAAAGCAGACCAAACAGTTAACTATAAGTAATAAGTAAATAGTATAGGTGTTTGCCGAGAGGTTATAACGCCGAAATTGTTTAAAATAAATCCGGTTTAGTAGCTTAAAAATTAAAACTGATTGGTGTCGCTAGTGTGCCCTACCCGTTACCTTAAAAGGAAAACTAGACGAAAAATCTGTAAAAAAGTAATGTTGAAATAAAGGATTTTGTTATGTGATTTTGAAGATACAAAACCTCGACCTGGTCAGATGCTTCATACTTTAATTGAGACCAATCTGATAACCATGGGCACGGCCCAGCATCATTTTGAAATGGGTATCTATTACCGATAGTCTATTTTATTACATAGGTCATAGGACCAGACAGTATATAATAAACCCTCATTGTACCTTTAAACAGTAATTAAATATACAGCATGATACTGTCCTTCATCTGTAACCCAAGACGAAACTGTTACATCTCTTATAGTACTATTTTCCTGAAAGAGAATACAACTCATGTCTTTTTTGTGAAAAAAAAAAATCTCCTTATAAAATTCTAACGACCCACCCTCACTTTTTCTCACATTCGTGTCAAACAGTGTCAATTAGATGGCGCTGGGCGAAAGGGCGTGACGTGGCCTATTTTCTTATTATCTTCGAAATTGTTCATTTAAATTGCATGACGTAAAAGGCCATATTAATCGATAATAAATGCACAACGTATTTTATGTACTCAATGGACAACATTTCAAAATTGCTGAGCTATGAAACAAATACTACCAGTTCTTTAAGTACTTTTCTGCTTCTCGAATACATATTTATTTGTTTTTTATTACTAAGAAAACAATTTAAAACTAAAATAAGTAAGATGACGTCATCGGGCGAAAGAATGTAAAATATTTCTTTTATTAGCACAGTATAGTTTTAAATTTACGAATTGCCAAACCCATGACACTCAACTGTCAAAAAAGACTATTTGTCAACGTTGAATGAATGAATGACGTTGACAATATTGACAATAGAATTCTTTACCTTTGACAGTAAACCTTTTTTCAATGATAAGCAAAGGAATATCGCTGTATTCAGCCGTCCGATGACGTCATTTGGCGCTTACGTCTATTTAGAATATATAGAATTACAATAATTATTTTATGTATGAAAATGGCAAAACATAGAAAAAAGAAAAAGAAGGGTATTTTAATTTTATGTCTATTTTCATATGAAAAAAACAATATGGACATGTTAAAAATATGAAATGTTGTCCATTACATAAGGATCAATAGGTACTATATCGCTCAAAATCACTTCGTCCATAAGCTATTATTTCTCGTAAATAGTAATAGATAAAAAATCTTAATGTAGGTTATCCCTAGGAGATAGACATTCATTACCATCGCGGACAAAAAAGTTCTATAAAAATATAGAACTTTTTAAGGTGTAAAGTATCAGCATCAAAAGAAGCTTAACACTTTAGTACCATGTTGAAATAACATTTTTTACGTACCCCTTAGACACCGACTATAATAGGCAGAACAGTTACTTTGACTTGGTACTAAGGTGTTAAGCTACTTATGATGCTGACCGTACATTATTTTGGTCTATCTCGTAGGGATCAGACAGCGTTTTCAATGTAATGTAAGCAAAAAATGTGTTGACATTGAAAAACTCTTAAATTATCAGTCTTTCTCTGCATGTAACATACTTAAAAACCTCTTCTCTTTAATGCATCTCTATTATAACGCCGCATCAAAATCAATTAAAATTTTTAAGCATACATAGGGGCAGACAGCTAAAGCGACTTTGTTTTATACTATGCAGTGATAGTGATGATAACATCCCTTGCCCTGGTAATTCAGTGGCAGTGGTTTCTCCAATAAGGTGCTGATAACTTATTATTCCCAGGACCCTCTTTAGCGGAATCTTCAAAGCAACGACTTTAGATGCTCAAATGCTGGCGAGGATAAAAAGAAATATGAAATGATACGAACCATTCTGCTGTAACGGTGTCGGTGATATACTCTTGGGACCAGTGTCGATCGGGGAATGCGCTGTACTGTGGCCGCTGTCAACGTCTCCGAGGCTCTGGAGCCTCTCGGAGTCAGGGCTAGAGTCTTCATCGAGTAGGTAGCCGCACTTGAGCACTAGCAGCGGGCGGCCATGGCACCCAGGTCTGATAAGGACACCAGCAAGGGCCCCCAGCTCATCTGCGAGGGAAGCTGGCTGGCTGCACGCTAGTATTGTAGCTGGAAACCGTAAAGATTTCATCTTAGATAATGATTCCGTAAGATTGTCGAATGATTTGAGTTTAGAGAATAATTTTGAGCCAAATCTTTATTTTTCTTTTCAAGCCATATTTTTATGGCGATATATGTATTATTCTCCGTCGTAATAACTACTTACTCTAACAATATTCCTAAGATACTGATATGCATTGTAAATGTATAGAAAGAATTAACATCAGGTGTAAAATTTCCTCAAAATTTATTGAACCAAAAGTTTTATGTTATAAAAAAAATTGTCAGATTTGTATATTTCATATTGATGTGTGGCTTTCCGACATACTTAAGCGTCTTACTTCTATATATATAGACATATCATCAGAATAAATATATAGAATAATATATGCTTTTTTTGCAATAAAGTGACTCCATCTTGACATTTAAGAGGATTATAATACGTTTGTTGAAAACAACAGTTCCCTGACAATTTCGGGAAAACAAAAGAGGTCGAAAAATTGAGAAGTACCTAAATTAGTAGATTTTAATTTAATTTTAGACTCTGATTCCCCTAGACCTAGAGCGACATACATTTCTTCATGACAACACATTATTTTCAAAAAGACGTATGAATAGGACTTTCATTTCATCTCAAATCTTTTTTCTCTGCCAAAATTACGAAATACCAATATTATCCTAACATTACACATTTAGCTAACAAATAAAAAAATATTTAAACTTTCCATGGTTACTTAGCTCTTGAAAAATTACATATTTAGTAATCGAAATCAAATAACATTGTACATTTTAAAGACGTTCTCTGCGAAATGGCACCGAGACGAATGAAGAAATAAACTTTTTTCACTGGATAGTTTATTTTTCATCATGGTGGATTCGGACAAGGCCAGGTTGTTGAGACGAGTCAAAACGCGAACACCACCGGGCCCCAGCAGAAGGGGTAGACCTAAAAAGGTGTGGCTTGACGTCGTAAGGGATGACATGCGTGCCAATAAATTGACTATATTGGATGCACAAGATCGTGCGAAGTGGAGGAGTAGAAGCAGGATAGCGGATCCCGGCCTCCGGAGCGACGGCTTGGGACGCAACCGGGACAAAACGCTTAGATGATGATGATGATGTTAAGAATAAAACCATTAGTGTTCAATGCCAAAGAAATCGATTGCATTTTTTTTTAATAAAGACTGGCTGGCTAAAGCCCTATTCTCGGGATTTTTTAATGAAAAAAACATGGCGGATGTCGCATGAAATCCATACAAATAATCTTTTGAGATATATATGGGCTCCAAATCTAAAACGCGCGAACTTCAAACATCCCGCGTTTTCGACTTTTTTCACGGATTGTTTGCAATTCATGGTTTCGTTTTGAAAAATTTGTTTTTTTAGTAATAGGGAAAATATGTAAAGAAACTATTGAAAGTAATAAAACAGACGCATGTGATGTATATCAATAGTCTATTACCTGTTAAATCCCGGGAGAAATATATGAAAGCGTATGGTTACTTTATTGAAGGGAAAAATGTAATAAGCGCTAAGAATTTTTCATTATTTGTGTTTTTGGTCTACTATTAGATCTATTTAATTCAAAGTACCTAGTTGAAGATATTTTATGCCTTTTTAAATAATAATACTACAATAAAATATGAGGCAACTTTAATTTTATCAATACATTTTTTCGGTTAGGTTCGGGTTTGTTCAGGTTTTTACTAAAGAGTTATTCACATACGTTCAATAAACCTTTGATATCTAAATAGGATGCTAAAGAGCAGTTATGACGTTTTAAACAAAAAGAAATTCATACAAAATTTTCGAAAAAAAATATTAAAACTGCTTTATAACACCATATAAGTTAACAAAGGCATAACAAACATTTTTGAATACTACCCTTAGCTTAGTGTTTTAAGTTTAGGGAAATAAGCGCCCTAGTTTCCTATCCCAAGTGATGATTAGGTATTGAAATCAATTAGCCAGTTCATGTCTTGGATAGTTGGATTTTTAGCGACACAGGATAATGGGTCACCCAACATAAACCCGAATTAAAATTAAACTGTATTTTATGATCTTAGTATTTTATATTGAACGTGAAGGTATTTTTAGACAACAACCGACTTCAAACTTTCGTTACAAACGTCGGCTGATAGATAGCAATATCTCATCATTTTATAAATGAAATCTAATAGTTTAAAGTATAAAGAGTCAATATATTGTTAGACCCATTGAATTTACCCATATGAAATACAATTTACGAAACTGATGTTTATTGAATTAGGAATAAAGACAAGAAAACTTAATTTTGAATTTTCATCTGTACCAGATGATAGTTTGTAAATAATGAGGGGTTTCTTTAAACCAACGCTAAGTAAAAATAATTGATATTTTCCACTTGCTTTTTTAATGTTCCTTAAAGTTAAAAAATTATACGCAATTATTTTCTCATTATTTCCAGACATGTTTTAATTTAGTGTATCTTTGTGCAAATTTAACATTTTTGAAAAAAGTAGATAGCATATATTTTTAAAATCTTTTTATAAAAACTAGATAAAATTAAGAAGATAAAGTCAAACAGAATCAGCGAATCTAAATATATAACGAAGATAAAAAAAATACAATAATAAATTTCATTCTTGAAACTCAGCCTCCAATTATATTGAAATATAAACAAAACACAGCTAAAAGAGCAAAGAAACATTAGGAAGAGTACACAAGTATAAAATGATAGTTCGCACGAGCTTTCAAGGAAGATTTCTAGTTGACAGTCGCTAAAGCGCAGTTGCAGTTATAAATAGGAAACTAAATCCAGGCGTCCAGCGTTTATCGACCGGGCGACCTTTACCCTTGGTAATGAACTTTCTATTGAAAAAGACAGCTGATAATACCCGTTATAAATAAACATTGGTAGGTAGTACATCATACTAACATTTCTTATCCTTCGGAATTTCCGGAAGTCTTCTTCTCCTTCTTTGGCCATTTGTGAATGTTTGATGATTAGGGCTACGTTGTGTTTCAGTTATGTCTGGCTGTGGAGGCGGCGATACTTCCTCTTGTACTGTGGTAGTTGGCTCACTGTCTCCCATGCACCCTCTGTCTTCCTCTGGAGAGCCATCACTCTTTGACGACGGTGATTCATCGTCCAAACCCACATTTGGCACTAACCTGTTGGTGCAAATAAAAAACATAGATTATTCTTTCGACTAAAACAGCACATCCTACAAAGCTGGAGAGATTATTAAAATACTACGCTCAAATCTTCGTATAGGTCACGTGACACAATTGAAACCAAACGTTATTTTTCTTCAATCACCCCTCGGGCGCGATGTGATTTCACTTAAAAACGATTGCCAAATATTTACTCACGAATAAAATGGTGTCGGAGCCTTTATGTGCTGTGGTAATCTGTCGAATACTCGACGAAATTCTTCAAACTCGCTATCGGCCATGTCGGTTTCACACCTGATGTTGGCCGCTAGAGGTGTCGCATGCGCGACGGGGTCCCCGCAACTATATCGACCGTGGCCTGATGGACCAGATGAGAGGGCGCGTAGTGCGCATGTGCACCCTCACGCACCGCGCGAGCGGCTTCGCGCATAGTGTGTGTGACCCTAACAAACTCATTGGTGATGCATTGAACTTGATGCATCAGTGGGAAAACCCCTCCGAACTTGGGAAGTCGGAATTTAATTGGGGTTGTCGCATGTTTACTACAGATGACCCAGAAACCGTCTTTATCGTAGGGCAGGGTAAATCTGTTATCTATATGTAAGGCACAAACGCAAACGCAGAACTTTGTAGATACCAAAAAGTAGTTAGTATAATATTTGCAAGTACTTTATTTAAACTAAAGCATTTTTTTAAGCTCCCTAGAATTTGATTGTTCCCTAATTATTCGCAAAATTTTCGTAAACTTGTTACATGTCAACATTCGATTTTTTTAAGTCCCTGTTCACTATTTAATGTTGTTATTTAATTTGTAAAATACCAAGCGTTTAAGATAAAAACAGAGACAAGGAATACATTTTTAAAGTAAATTTTTGTTTTTTATTACTTAAATTTGAAACGACTTTGCTGCCTCGCGTGAATTGAGTTCGCTTTACCACGCCTACATTGTCGCCTCATGGTTTTACGTAGGTATTCCTAGGTCCTTTATTATTCAAAAGATTATAATCCCCAAGTTATCTTTTACTCTTATTCTCTTATAATCGCATTATAAAATCCACCCCTATACATACCTATGAAGATACAAAGGAATTTAGGTTCGTTTGTACTAATGAAAGAGTAAAACATAGAGATATTTCATTTATTAAATAGCAATTAGTATGAATTTTTGTTAAGCAAAACCTATTTTTCATGAAACAAAAAATTAAATAACTCATCTTTTCGATTTTTTTAAGGCACATGTTGAAATAGGTACATAATGCGCATTATTTCTGTGGCAAATTACAATAATAAAAGGTACAGACAGCCACTGATGTGTGGTTACCACAATCTGTCAAAATTCCCAAAGGATATAGAACCAAACGTGTTTGACTTTAAGGTCTAACATTATATAGAAACTTTTACTTACATATTTTTTGCTTCTTGCAGGCGCTATCTGCCTAGGGTCTGGAGTATTTCTTGAGCTTCTGGATAGTCTTTCATGGCCGCTAAAACGTCTTCTCGAGATAGTGAGAATAATTCTGAATAGCCAACAGATCGCACATCTGCAATTTACTCAATAAATATAATAAACACAATAGCAATTTCATTTATTAAATATTATATTTTTGTAGAATACACCAATGTGCGAAACATAACTTTTATAGGGTAGAAAAGTACTTAACTTTTTATTTTGTAATCTAAGGGCGTCACGGATTTTAATCTGTATTACAAAAAAAATAGTTTGTCGTGTGACACTCGTAATTACGACATACCTAAATTGTTGTTAAACCCACCGTGGGAGAGCCACGCTTCGGCATGAATGGTTGGCCCGACCGGAGTGATACCACGGTCTCGCATAAAACTAGCGTGAAACGGCACTGTGTTTCGCTGCGTGAGTGAAGGTACAGGAGGCCCAATCCGGGGGAATGGGGGGTTTAAAGGTTGGAAGCGCACCTGTGACTCCTCTGGTGTCGCGGGTGTCTATAGGCGGCGGCAATCGCTCACCATCAGGCGATCCGTCTGCACGTCTGCCACCTAGCACATAAAAAAAACAAAAAATGTTAAATTTTTACTTAATACTTCTTATACCTCGTACTAGATAATTATTTATTTAATTTCTTTTATTATACATATTTTATTATTTTATTGTTATATTGGAAGGGGGGCTTAAAGGTTGGCAGCGCACTTGTGACTCCACTGGTGTCGCAAGTGTCCATGGGTGGCGGCAATCGCTTACCATCAGGTGATCCGTCTGCTCGTCTGTCACCTATGACATAAAAAAATAGTTTATTTTATTTTTTATTTCTGTGTTTAAAATTACTATAAGATGTAGAAAAAATAACTAATTTTATTATTGAGTAAGAATGTTAGCGTCCACTAACTACCTATATTTAAGTTTTCTTTTGTATTTCGCTTATAAGTGAATCTGTACTCTTTTAGAGAAATAAATGTCCTAAACCATATCTCAAGTTCAGTTATTTTGTCCAAAACACTAATAAATTGCGTTATTTGGTCTGCCCTTCATTACAAATAGATTCGTATTAATAGTTGAGAGAGATGTAATTCTAGTGCTCTCCAAATAATATTGCGTCAGGCCGATTGACCTTCCAGCTTAGTGTGTTGACTCTGCTCTCTAGACGTGCTCCGGCTGTCCTGATGAGGATGAGAGCTCTGAACTGACACACATACTGGAATATTTAAGTATTTCATTCACCTTAGAGATTCATTTGGTATATTTATTAATGGTATATTTTAACCGTAAGTAAGGGTACCGAAGACCAAGTACCAAACTTGGGGAAAGAGGGATTAAGGGTTAGCATGACACTTGTAACTCTACTGGTGTTGCGAGTGTCCTTGTGGGCGGCAATCACTTACTATCAGGTGATCCGTCTGCTTGTTTGCCACCTATCACATAAAAATTCTAGGTGAACGGAACGTCAATCGTTCGTTTATAATGAGGGTTTTCTCGTGTGAAAAATCTACTAGATGACGTCATCTACTGTTGGACTGAGATCCAACATCAACAATCAATTTGGCAGATCACGTTTAAAAATAACCAATTATATTGTATCTGGACCTTACTCCTATAGTTCTCCATCTAGCGGATTTTTCACACGCGAAAACCCTCATTCTCAATATCTTTAACGCATCTGTTTTTATTGGCTGACGTGACGGCTTATGTATATAAGTACCTAATGTTGAATGTAATCAACTGTTCCATACACAATGGATAACCTATCTACTGTATAATAATTTATGGAATCTACATATTATTAAGTTCCATAAAAGCACATTGTATTAATGTAAAATCCAAAAGTCATAGAACAATAATAAATTTTGTTCAGCTTATTTGGTTCAACACGCGGTTCAAGGGATGTAAATGTTCACAGATAGTATAGATAGACATCCTGTATAAGGTAAACTTCTACCCTTATTTTAAAAAACGTGGTTTAGGATAAGTAGTGGGATTAATACTTGAAATAATTGAAGAACTAGAAAAAAGATTATTACAAAAATAAGCTTAACGTTAGTTAGGATATCAACTACAGTACTAATGTTAAACCACCCGGACCCCTAGTTAAAAATGAGTACTAAAATAAAATTACCTCACAATATCAATTCAGTGACAATGACAGTTTGTCCATGTGACAGTTCATTCCGTTTTACGGTAAGTTATTTGTGAGAAAGTATTCAACTTATTTTTTTTATTTAATCCCAAAAATAGAAGCAATTCCTAATCATATTACTTGAACAACTTACTAAATACAATATTATGATTTATTGTTACCTAAAAAATTTTAAAATATTTTTACTCCAGACAACAAAACAAGGTTATGTAAAACGAAACGTCACTGAGCGAATGATTGAATGATTCGATAAATGTTGACACTATCCTGCAGTACTAAGTGGTAGATGGTTAGTCGAGGATTTGTAATAAAAAATGAAGAACTAACGTTATTCTGTAATAATCATGAATTTGCTAGTTTATTAATAAGGCCGGTATCAGAGTATCTTATAGTAAGGAGGTGTAGGCACCTCCTTACTTATAATAAGAGTGTCTAGAGTTAAATATAATATGAAATTGGCAAAGTGAGAGTACGTCAGTACTCTTATTATTTCATGTCATATTTCATATTATTATAGGATCGTCTCAGAATAGAAGTCATTCTATTCTGAGACGATCCTATTAGGCAGTTCATACAAAACGCAATTATACTGATAACAACAAACATTTTCCCCCAAGGAACATACGGAATCACCTTCCCATACAATAGTAATCAGCTGATTGGCGCCAATTGTATGCGGAGGCAATTTTTTTTGAGATTAGACCCTATGTTCCTTGGGGGAAAATGATTGTTGTCATCGGTATAATGCTCTCGATAAGGGTGCACGACGGTTAAAAAACCACGGTGTATAGTACTACCTTGAAAACAAAGGCGCATATAAATATCAGTATAACTATAGTTATATTATAATTCTATGACAGTGGAATTGTTGGATAATGCCATAGAGTAAGGTAATAATACTAACCTAATGTCTAATTTAAACGTTGTTACGTTTTACCACTTGGGGAGCGTCTCTTGCGCATAGTATAAAGTTTAGAAAAAAATTATATTAGAAAGCTTAACTTCATTTTTAAAGACCTATGCATAGATACCCCACACGTATGGGTTTGATGGCAAAAAAATAGAGTTTCAGTTCTAAGTATGGGGAGAGAGAAAAATCGTAATGCGGTTAACAAAATACATCTATTTATCAAGTTTCAATAGTATAGTACTTATAGTTTCGGTAAAAAGTGGCTGTGATATACGGACGGACGGACAGACGGAGAGACGGACGAAGAAAATCGTATGATCCCGTGAAAGTGCGTTTGGGATACGCTGTGCAAAACTTGTTCATTTATTAGTCTAGTTTGTGCACTGTGTTCATTGACACTATTATCCTTAAAGGGCTCGCTTGCTCGTTTTCCACTATCAAAAGCATGTTGAAAATCTGTTTCATTTCACTCATCCCAGGGCTATCGTACTGCTTTATAATATCATATTTTAGCAGTTCAAAAGACGCGTATATGACATTGTGTCATACCTAAACAGGATGCTCCGGCTTTGGTGGGCCGTCTTGTTTATTTTGGTATGTTTATTTCTGCGCTGAAGGTAATGGACCTTGTTCAGCACCTTGGATCCAGCTGTTAACGTCAGACTGGAAATAATGTTAACTGTATTAATTTCATAATAATCATGTGATCATGAATCATCAAATTTATTCTTCCTCCAAAAGTGATTGACAAATTTTCTCTAGGAATAAGTACTAAGCACCTTTGATACATACTTTTATTTGTTAGTACAAACTCTAATTACATATACGAGTAATTTCTAACTTTTATTACTAGCTTGATTAGCACGCAATGTAGGTATAGTAATTCTCTACAAACTTATTGAAACTCCGACATCGTCATCATATTTTGTCCCGATTGCGTTCCAAGCTGTCGCTTCGGAGGCCGAGGTCCGCCTCGACTCCTTCACTTCACACGATCTTGAGCATCCTTAGTGGTCAGTTTGTTGGCACGCTTGTCGACGTCAAGCTTATTGAAACTATTTAATATAATAACATGTGACTAACCGTTCGCGCAGTAATCTTAAGTCTCTGTAAAGTCTACAGCTGCCCAAATCTGTGATAGGTACATCACGTGCCTTCGCGAAGAACTTTTTAATTTACAGATAATGTTCGGACAAAAATAGTCAAATTTATGGTCGGAAACCAAGCTGAGACAGACACTGTAGCCAGAGTGGCGGTTAGTACCTACATCTAGATTATCTTGGCTTTTTTCCAAATTACTTCTGAGCGTCTTTTAGAGGTAGTTTCTATAATACCATAGTATTAAGATAGCCAGTAATAAAATTAATATTCACCAACCGATTACGGCTATGTTGGCCAATCTCAACGATCAGCCACGTACGCAAATGTGCGACAACATAAGTGCACTCTCTACTCCCTTACCATTATTTCCCGATGGGTCACCAGTGTGACACGACCAAAGAGGGATCAGGCGCAGGACCAATAGCTTAACGTGCATTCCGCGGCACGGGGGTACATAACCGCCAACTTCCAGACTCAGGGCTGACACGAAGAATTGCTTAACGAAAGCTTAGGTACAAATTGTTGGTCCATCCCGGGTATCGAACTCGGGACCTCTTGCACAACCGTCGCTCTAAAGTGCGACCCTTTCATAGCCTAGTATCATAGTATGGTCGACACTTTCCAATGGCCTTTTAAACGATACCTAAAGTTGCAAAATATTGCGTCTAACACGAATTTTTCAGGACATAGCTCGGGTTTGTGATCACAAATCCGCATTTGGCAATCGTGGTGATTAAGACTAATCCCATCATAGTAGCGATAACTTGATTTCTATGATGGATGCCTTTGCCCTGCAGTAGGGCTGTTTATAGGGTGATACTTTAATATGTACATACTTTACATAAAAGCGAGGTAGAGATCAAGGTAAGGGGCGGTAAGCCGCGCGTTTGCTATATCTGTTCCTAGGCCCAAGACACACTACGCCTCATATTATGAGGCTCTTGAGCGTACATATCAAGCCACTGTTTATGTTAAAACTGTAGTAATCCAGTAACTAATCTTCTCGAGAAAAGCTTCGGCTCACGCAATCACTAAAACGACATTCACGGGATAAGTTTCTTTACGACTAAAAGTATAACGAATTCTACTATTCAATATAAAACAGATTAACGTCAGATGTGAACACTTAGCTTTCAAGTAGGTTAATCGATATTCAGCTCAAGTAGGCTATTTTATTTGGAGCATCGCTCAACTCCTAAAATATGCCCCAATTATAAAATGTAGAATATATTCAAGATTAATTATATTAAACCCGTTTTAAAATAGTTATAATAAATGTGACGACCCGCTGATTAAAGTTGGCGATATTCGTTGGCGGAGAACAACAACTCTCATCAGTGCAATCAGTCTCAGCAAGGACAGTTTGTGGCGAGCTGTTAATACTTGGTAACACCACGGACACCGTACTCCAGATAGTCCGTCTTACTACTTCTTTGATCCTCGCCTCTTGGCTTGCCTTTACCAGCCGGCCAAGTGTTTAGTTACAAGAGCAAAACCTATGCTCCAGGTTTGAAGTGGCAAATGTCATAACGCCGGGGTCCTGCTGACCGGTGCTTAACACAGAGGGATTTGGCGCTCCGCAGTCACACCTCTCAACAACCTAAGCCGCTCACACCAATGTTGTCCGCCTTGCTGCCAGCTTTTTATAGGGGGAAAGTCACCGTCTGATATGATAAGATACATTTAATATGGCAGGCGTCTCGTTCTCATTAATATCCTGGAAACTAGTCTAGGAATATCCTCTCAATAGACTCGTTTTAGTTTCCATCTTATCTGCAATAGTCCTTGCTTCAGGCGGGCGCTGACTTTGATTGTATCTCCTCAATAGCGTTGAGAGAGTTAGTGACCGCTAAGTGTACACATCCCACTTTCATTATTGTGTCTCAGAGGGGCCTCTTCTTGTTGGATCTATATCCCCACGTATGCCTTCTAAAAGGACTGGACTCCGTGCCGTGATTTCCTACAGGAGAGGATACAAATAATAATAAAAAGCCCTTTATTTCCAAAATTACATCGTTTTTAAAATAACAAAAAATACATTTCAATTATAATTACAATATATCTATGACTTCAGTGTGCCTTAAGGCAAAAGTCTCCTTCAAATCTTTCAATTGCGTTCTATCTATCGCACTTATCCAGAGAGGCCCCAGTGTCTTTTTTAGTTTATCTTCCCATCTCCTTGCTTTCCGACCTCGGCTCCATGTGCCGTCCCTTGGATACTACACTGTCACTAGTTTGCTTCCATTATTCTTTTTTGCAACGAAGGATGTTACCAGTCGTAATATGCAATTGTTAAGTAATGACCAATAGTATGCAGCAGAATTTTGTCACGATTTGGGGATCTACAAAAGAAAATCATACTCATTTCTAAAAGACCGGCATTGCTTTTCTATTTCCGTTTATGGGCGGCGGTAATCACTTGCCATTAGGAGACCGGCTTGTGCGATTGTCGCCTATACTTTAACAAAATGTAAAAGGCTCTACGTATCAAAAAAAAAATGTTGCCACTTTTGGGATGAATCTGCCTAACCTAACCTACCAGTTAGATGCTTTTAACTCAATAGTAGCCTACAGGCAGAGTCTTGAACGTAGACGAGTGACAAGCCGCTCGGTATTTTACAGGTTACATTTTGGGCAATGTACGCAGTGATTCGGTTTTGTGGACAGCTAAGGAATGAATCTAGATATCTTTAAGACAATATTGTACTGGCATATTATAGGTAAACGCATAATCATCATCGTCAACCCATTTAAGTCCCCACTGCTGGGGCACGGGCCTCCCTAAAGCACATGAGGGGGTAATTGCCATACTCACCACGCTTGGCAGACGAGTAATACCCTAATAATACGGGTAATAAGCGCATAATACCCTAGGCTGAATTAAGTACTCGCTTTCCATTAGGTGCAGTTGTAGGCAATCATCAGTTAATTTATCAATATTTTTAAAAAATGCACTACATATAACCTTTACCTATTTGTTTTTAATTTAAATCCGAATGAGCCCCAAAGCCCTACTTATATAACTTCTCTATAGCTATGAGTTTTGTTTGGAATAAACCAAATATAATGTATTATTGAGCTATGATTGAACAGAAAGGAGTTCTGTTTGCAAATAATAATAAATGTGAATCGTAGCAAATCAGGGAGGGTTGGAGCCGTCTCTACGGAAATCAAATTAAAAGCTCGACTCGGAGAAGACGAGCTACGTTCTAAAGTTGTTTTTGCTTTTGTCGCTTATGAATATATTTATGTGTGTAGATGCATATGTACTTTATCATTAAAGTAAACATTTTACCATCGGTCCAGCCAGCCATTCGTGCTGAAGCGTGGATCTCTCACCGACAAATTACCATTTGGCAATTAAATCTTTGAGTGAGAATGTATCTACTTTGCCAAGTTTACAGTGTGTAGGTATCATATGTATGTTAGCATCGATTGTTTCCATTATACCTATTAATTTAAAACGTTGTGATATTGATGAATTGATTAATGATTACCTTAATACAACGTCTTGTATAGATAACTATACAAATATCATATGGGTTAACGAGGCGTAACTTAGACAAGATAGCGAGTGACGTCAGCTCTGTCTTTGTGGTTGTCACGACCAGTCATGAGGGCTGTATCAGTATCATGTGTGTACATGCTCTAATTAAAGTTAAATTAACCTAAGTGGTCATAAAACCATACCTACTGTACAATCTTTTAGGATACAAGAAGTAAACAACTACGGATTTTATTGCATATTGTACCTGGTAATTGAATAGCAAAACGTTACTTGATTTCGGTAGGTAGATATTTAACCTAAGATTTCTAAAAGTGTTTTTTTTTATGTTTAAGTATGTAGTAGTAATGGGAATAAAATGGACAAACTTAAGTTTTGATCCTGTTCAATTCCCAGGCAATACATGCAAAATTTAAATAAAATGTTTTTTATTTAAATCAAGGAATATCTTCTTTAAGTAAATCGTGCTAATAGTAGTTTCCCTCCAGGGCCCAATGTTTATTCCATCCTGTACCACCGGAAGATAAATATTGTTATTTTAAGCTAACGTTAGATACATAAAAAGTATAATAAAAACTAACAGCCAAATTAGGTTGTGCTTCATACCGCATTATTATCGCCAGTCTGGCAAGAGTTTTTTGAACTTCTGTCACCAACAATAAACAAAGAACAACAATGAAATGATAAGTTAAGTTTAAAAATGAAAAAAAAAACAGCAAACAATAAAAATAAAATCTGATAAAGTGAGCTAAAGAGACAGGATTGTTATAATTTCTTAGGAGCTTCTCCTTTATTTTAATAGGTTATCTATCTGCCTAGCGAAACAAGAAAATAAATGTCATGAGATACGGAACGTCCATCCCCATTTTTATACGATTCAGAGGCAACTAAATAAATGGCAAGGTTCTCTACTTGATAATGAATGATAGGGAATGCTCTTTCTGCTAAACAATGGTAATAAATACAGTGACTATCGTTTAACACCCATCCCCAGGATGGAGGCGCACACGGCTGCAACCCTGTGTGGGTGTATACTGAAGATCCCGTCCTATGTGGGTCTACACATTTACACCGATTTTCTTCATTTATGAAGCAAAAAATAAAACTTTAAATCTTTGACTGTGCAATCGTTAAGCCTAGAAAGTAAATATCATTTCAACTTAACACATAAGACGTAGGTTAAATTACACGGTGGATATTTACTTCGTAGCCTTAATTTGTTGCGGCGGGCACACTAGATTTCAACTGCCCAAAATAAAATAGAATGGAGAAGATTGAATGAGCCTACACCAATATATAGATAAAAACGCCTTAAGATGAGATCAGATGATTCTTAATTTGTTACTAATAAAAACTACTTTACTGTTCGAAGAAGACAGCTATTAAAAATAGCTTGGCTTTATAAGGTGATTGCCAATACAATTCCGAATCTGTGAAAAAAAGTTTTGGCTACTTAATTCTGGCACATGGGATTAGAGATTTAAATGAAAACTAAGTTAATATTTATATTCTCAAAAAAATACTGAAATTCTTAAATACTACTACTAACTAACTACTAATACTTACTTACTACTAATACATTTTTTAATAATTTACTTTTTCCCAAAAAAATAAATAATAAAAGCAAAACTATTTTTTTGAAATTAATAATTTCAGAGTAAAAAATGAGTATAATTATTAAAATTGTAATTATGATGTACTGATATATCCTCAGAGCTTTGAAGTTGCTATTTATTTAGCATCAAACTACCAGTTTCCTAAGAGCTTTGTTAACTACTGCAACTTACAAGATTGTCGAATCAATAATAAATACAACGGTTTTAACTTTCAAAGATTAAATGGAATAAAGCTTGGACAAAATGCTCCGTGACTTAACGGTGTGAAAAGCGAACGTTTTCCAAGTTACTCCGAACACTTGATTCAGCCAATCAAATAACCCACCCTCCGACGCGTCTCCCGCGCCTCTCCTCTTTATAAGGCGAGCTCAGCCCCTAGGATGGCACAGTATCCCCTAGCCCATTGAATTGTTGCATTGTTCTAGTCACCATCTTTAATTAAAAGAGTGACCTCCCAATTCACATTTATTAACCCATAACACAAACAATTTGATCATGAGTGGTTCTGGTAAAGGCCTTCTAGGTCTTTGGTTGTATAGAAACGGTTCTGAGTGGCAAGTGAAGAACGAGTCACCTCATCACCCTAAGCTTGCTGACTTGCACGCCGCTGCTCAGCAGCCAGCTCACTTCTGAAGGGGAGAGGATTTCAGTGATGTTTACCTTAAAGAACCAGGTCGGGGGTCTGGTGAAAGCGTTGTCCGTTTTCCAGGATCTCGGTATCAACGTTCTCCATATAGAGTCCAGGAAGTCTATGAACGCTGCAGCCTCTGTAAGTTATGTAAATTCGAAAAAAATGTCGTAACAGACAGACGGAAAAATCTTTTAAGGATTATATTTTTACCTTTTAAGGCATTGAGCACATTTAATTTTAAATCAGCTGCGCCTAAACTTGAATTTGTGAAAAGCATTTTTCCATGATACAAAAAATATGGAATTATCTAATAGGATTAATTGGTGAAAACACTGACTAAAGCTCTTTTAGATCTTCAACACTATTTCTTCATCTCGCAATGTCCTAATATTTATTTGTTTCTATAGGCTGACATTCTCGTTGACGTAGAATGTGATCCCAATAGAATGGAGCAGTTAAAGAGGATGCTGAAGCGTGAGGTTCAAGACTTTGAGGTGGTGCCGCCGCAGTCTGGCGATGAGTTCCCTCCACCGACTCCATTATCAGCAGCGGCCAGTTTTGGTAAAATTATTTTTTTATGCTAAATAAGCAGTGACGGAACAAAAATAGTTAGATTTTTTTTTATCTAAATGTAAAAGCTAAATTATCTTATCTTCGATCATAGAGTAAGGTAATGATGGTCCGGGCTTCTATTTTGTTTTTTCCCTTTTTACCAAATAACAAAGATGTTATTTCAACATGCATCTTTATTTTCCGTTCATACATAAGTCAATTA
The DNA here is from genome assembly GCA_019059595.1 of Marasmia exigua. Classification (NCBI taxonomy): domain Eukaryota; kingdom Metazoa; phylum Arthropoda; class Insecta; order Lepidoptera; family Crambidae; genus Marasmia; species Marasmia exigua. The sequence goes on along the minus strand of CM032494.1, from coordinate 8,948,077 downwards.
AAATAGCACTGTTAAATATTAGACATTAATTTTGTTGAAAAAAAAGATAGAAATACAATGGCATAAAACGATATCTCCCTTACCAATTACTCAAAAGATTGTTCGTTTCTGTTTGAATTTCTGAAGTCGTTAAATACAAACTTTTAATACTGTTCATGATAATGGAGATCTTACATTAATCGAGATTTTTTGTAGATAAAATGGTTTTCCCAGAGAACGATAGATATAATATATAGCTATGCATAATTGAATGCGATAAAGTTCTATAACGCCCAACTCTATTGTTATACATTGTGAAATTTAAATTGCATTTATTTAAATCTGTTTGGAATCATTTATTTACATAATTGGCTTTATAAACTAATTTTATACTTTAAAATATTTCGAGTCTTCAATAAGAGGCATAGTATTTGAATACATATTTCTATAACTATACGGAAAGACTTGCCGCATACGGTAGAGAGTTTCATTCATTATTTTTGAATGAAATATGACAGCTAATTACCTCGAGTACTGACCATTTTAAACAACTTAACTATCGTAATATCATTCATTATAAAAATTAACTTTGTATACTTACTTACTTATATACTCTACCGTATTCTGCTAGTCTTTACGGTAGCACCTATAGTGTTCCAATGATAACAACGTGTTCATAGTTTAAGTAAAAGCTGTTTAATTCAAATTACCATAAGTTCTGGGTATATAAGATTCTAACCTAGGTATCATTAAAAGTAACTATATTGTTTTGTAGAAGTATATACCTAATGGTATCTTTCTTTAGATTCATAAGTAAATTCCTAGATTTAAATTGTACCAAATACTACTAACTACAGTGTGTATAGGTACATGCTCCAATCGTTAGAAATCGAGACACGAGTACCAAAACGGTTTATACATACCTACTTTAATTAATTCGGATAACATATTCTTCCTACATTTAAATTGGACCAATTGACGACAGCGTGTGTAAGTACATGCTCCAATCGTTAGAAATCGAGACACGAGTACGAAAACGGTTTAACCATACCTACTTTAATTCGGATAACATATTCTCTTACACTGCCTTTATTTTGCACTAAATAGTCTACAAATATCAGATCATAACAGAGGAATTACAAATATAATACTGAGCTACATAAATATAATTACACCTAGTCTGAACAAAGACAAGACAGTGTTAAATATTTGTCCAGAATGCGAGTCGAACCAAAGACCTTTGGCGTAATTATTATCATAAACCATAGAATGTTCTTCTTCATGTCGGAGACCGGGGCCTGAGCGAGAACCGGACGCTATGACCGAATCTGAGTTCCCCTCCCTTTTACACGCGCTGTGTCTTTCCTTTGTTTGTATGCGCGCTAAGCCTTGCGGAGCCCGCTTTTAAAAACCATAAATATGTAAACAAAATATTGAAGTGCTTGTTAAAGAACACTTTTCCAAACAGATTTTGGTGAGATGCATTGGTTCCCACGCAAGATTTCCGACTTGGACCGCGCTCAAAACGTTTTGATGTACGGGTCAGAGTTGGACGCGGACCATCCAGGATTCAAGGACCCGATTTACCGCAAGCGACGGGAACAGTTTGCTGCTATAGCCAACAACTACAAATAGTAAGTACCCGTTGGGAAATTACGTTATAGCATACTTAAAGGGAACTGTGTATTTTGTAAAAATCCTTTTAGTTTCGGCTCTCGAAAATGTAAGGAAGTTAGCCAAAGGTTGACGAATTTCCTCAATAAATATTGAACCAAACGTAGTTGAAATTAGTGTGATAATCAATTGAATATATTTGACAGATTTATATAATTGAAGTGTGGCTGTCAGTACAGTGGCAGCTTTTGACTTGACGCTGAAGTAATATTACATCAAAATTATACCGCAATATTAGGACGACACATCCTAATAATTCGTGTATCTGTAGTGGGACGAACAAGTCCATTTTAAAAGTGTAAAATTAATAAAAAGTTTAGTTTTATAGCCTAACCCAACAAGTAACACTTGTTATGAAAGTGTAGGTATAGTTTCTTAAACGCAATATTCTATTTGCTATCAAACAAACTTAAACGGCACGCATACTCGTAGAAAGTACTTTTTGATGGCGTCATGCATAAATGTAAGTTTTTATATTATATTTTATTTACTTTTCAAAATCTACAGCTCTTAAATGACCAAGTTGATTGATAATCAACTGATTATTTGATCAAGTACTAAATTGTGTATTTGATTTCAAATATCAAAAATTAGTTCTTCTTACACCAATATCTTTTAATATAACATCAAATTAAAAAGAGCCGTCATGCCTTTGAGGGTCAGTTCATATAATTCACAATTCTCAAATGCCAAGATCCAAGTTGAATGTCAATTTTGTCATCCAGCAAAAACCAACCACTATAAAAGACGAAGTAGGTATTAAATCAAGATTCTACTTAAGTGTATTACAGGTACTTTCTGCCAAGACGGTGCATAATACTTCTAGCACTTAAGTTTTAAAGGATACTTTCAGCGCAATAACAAGTACACAGTCGGAATATGGGTACTTGATACGGTCAATTTATTTTAGTCTTACTTCATCGCAGCTTGTACCTATTTCCCAGTTGCGTTTTAAGTTGTCGCTACAGAGACCGGGTATACACCCATGTTTTAGGTTTCGGAAAATCTCGTAATAACAAAGAAGCGACTGCAGTCTGACACACAACCATTAGACCCTGATAACTAGACTAACTGGATCATGGTTACACGTACTTCTGTACATGCACATTTCTCATCTTAGCGTGTGATACCCGGTTGCATGCAAAGCTGTCACTTTAGAGCCCAAGTTTCGCTTAGACCATGATTCAGATCATCCATCTCACCATCAAGCTAACTTGATTAATTTAAATGGTGAAAATACGTACGACTGCATAGTTTTGTTAAATCCAATAGTGCATGTTCGGATTCGAACCTACAAACTTCCGTATGGTTCAAATTCTTATCCACTGAGCTACCGACGCTAAAATTTATTTGGTCAAATAATTTGATCTTTTTTAAGTCATCATCATCATCATCATCATCACCATCATCATCATCATCATCATCATCATCAGCCCATTTAAGTCCCCACTGCTGGGGCACGGGCCTCCCTCAATCACATGAGGGGTAATTGCCATACTCACCACGCTTGGCAGACGGGTTGGCGAGGGTTTAGATATAAATGCAGAGTTTTCCTTCTCTGGGTTCTGATGATCATGCCAGCAGCTTTACTTTAGTCGCCTTTTACGACACCTCGGTTTTTTTAAGTACATTTGGATAATCACGCATACCCTTTTATACCCTACGGCCTATGGTAAATAGTGAATAGCGTATCCACTTAGAAAAGAGGTCGTTCTTACACAAATCTAACCAGGGGTTTATTAATTTAATTGCATTCAGTGGGTATCCTCATTTGGTTTGAATACAGGTTTTAACCATTTTAGGGCGCTAGTAATCAGATAATGTTATGCTACGTTGAGCATGTTAGAATCTCGTCGATGTACGATATGTGGTTTGATATTTTGATTTGACGTCAAACAATAATTGATGTCAGAAATCGAATGGAGAAATTTAACACTGCAATGCAAATAGTATATTGCATCTCAATGAAGAAATTTTCCCGTGAGTATGAGCCATACAATAAACCAATTATGTATGTAGCTAGTTGGTTTAAAAATTTTAAAATCACTTATTTGTAATAGCAAGTTGAATTTTCAGAAATTTTCAAATATAATAAGAAAGTTTGTCGCAACTAAAAACATTTTCAATAAAGAACAAGTTGTTATTTTTGTGCTTCAAAGTTACAAAACTTCATTAACTTTAGACGCCAGATTAAGTACGTGACCATTATTGTTGTAGAAATATAAAAAACTAAAAGGTAGCTTTAATGGTGAAGTACTAGGTAGAGCGACAGCAGCTAAGTGGTTAAGAACGTGCCTTCCATACGGAAGGTCGTGGTTTTTTTTTAATGTTAATAGGTAGGCAGACGAACAGACGGATCACCTGATGGTAAGCAATTGCCGCCGCCCATGGACACCCGCGACACCAGTGGAGTCACAAGTGCGCTGCCAACCCTTAAACCCTAACTATCCCCCGGATTGGGCCTCCGGTACCCTCACACACGCAGCCTGAATCAGAGTTTGAATGGTTTGAATCAGAGCTTTTTTACTTTATTTTAAAATTAATTATATATTTTAAATTTTTTCTTTTTTCATTTCGTTTTATTTTTTTATACATATAAATATATGTATATTTGTTATTAAATATTTATTTTTCATTTTTCAAATCTATATGCGTATTCTACCATAGGCGGGGGAAGGAAAACAACATGAGAAAACCTGCACTTTTCAAACAATTTCTGAAACGTGTAACCATGATTCAGTTGGTCTGGTTCCCCTGTCAAAAGGTTGTGAAAGTCAGAAGCCAGTCGCTTCATTGTGATTACTAGCCTCCCCAAACCATGGTACAAGCGTACCGCGGGTTGCGAAACGACAGCTTTGGGCGCAACCGGAATTATATACACGCTCCGGGGGACAGGGGGTGCTATGTAGCACAGTGCTGCTTCAAGCCGGTTTTCTGTGAGGCCGTGGTATCACTCCGATCGAGCCGGCCGTTTAAGGTGACGGGTAGGGCACACTAGCGACGCCAATCGATTTAATTTTAAGCTACTAAACCGGAACTATTTTAAACCATTTCGGGGTTACAACCTCTCGGCAAACACTTATATTATTTATTAAATAACCAAGCACAAATGCGGATTCAACATTTGTACGCGAAAAATTTATTCTCGCTAAAAGTGGCCGCTTTTGGCGGCAATCAATTTTTCGCGTACAAAAACGGACCCATTATTTGTGCATGGTTATTTAATAAATAGTATAAGTGTTTGCCGAGAGGCTGTAACCACAAAATTGTTTAAAATAGATCCGGTTTAGGAGCTAACAATTATTAACGATTGGTGTCGCTAGTTAGGGCTTCCCGTCGTCTTAAGCGTGGCTCTCCCACGGTTAAAGTTAGTTTTTGTTAAATGTTCAAATATTTTTGGTAAGTTTGGACGCTAAGATCATTTTGACGCTTAGTCATGTATTCTGTTGCAGCGGACACCCAATCCCAAAAGTGCAATACACGGATACTGAAATCAAGACTTGGTGAGTTTATAATATCGCGCGTAAGATTGTCGCCTGCTGCTTTTAACTAGGTATTTTGCTTTTGATGTGGTGATTCTTGTTAATAAATTTGCTCTTGCGATTGTACAGTAAGATAACCATGGCGAGTTTTATTTTCAACGCACCCTGTATTTTACCTTTTTAGCATAGTTTATAGATATCTATTGCAATGCTCTTGTACATGTAGTTGATGAAAATTGGCAAGTAATGTTAATTTACTTACTACAATTTGTGTTCGGTACAAGTACAAAAAGATATATATCAGATTTTCTGTCTTTTTTCTTCCTTTAGCAGCCCCTCCCTCAAATATTTATAATCCCTTTTACCCTGTGTTTAGGTATGAAAACCAAAATTAACATATGAAAATGACTTCTTTCTTTCAATATCAAATGTCACTATACCTATACCATTCAATAGGTATATCGTCGGTTCGGGGAGTTGACGCATCGGATTTTATCCGATGCGTCAACAGGCAAGCAGGGATATGATAATTCCCGAAAATAATTTTCAAACATTGAATTATCGGTTTTACCCCCGACGATATGTATATCTAATAAAATTGTACATGTAAGTTTTCTGAAAAAATATAGTTATTTATACATGATTTGTATTTTTATTTTTATTTTTCGTCATGAATAACATGTCTACCAACACAACGGTGCTGCAAGTGCAATTTTGATTTTCATCGCGTTACTAATAGTTATATTAAACCAGAGATGCTATGAAGGACATCTATTGTATTCACAAGTTTCCCATCTTAAACCGATGAACATCGTCAACCGCCAAACTGCTTTAATCGCCACTAAACTTAGATTGACATTTCAGGGGCATCGTGTTCCGTGAACTGCACAAACTTTATCAAAAACACGCCTGCGAGGAGTACTTGGAGAACTGGCCGCAGTTGGTGAAGTACTGCGGTTATAGGGAGGACAACTTGCCGCAGGTAAGGGAATAGATAACCTATTATTGGACCAGTTGACTTGAGCAAGTAATTAAATGGTCTGCGGACGCTTCTCAGCATGGGCCAGAACAATAGGTACTACAAAACGGCCAATTTTATTAACTCGCTTGTGGACCAGACCAGTTATTTTAAATATTATTTTTATAAATTACCTTTCACTCTATTTTGATGCAATATCTCAACCAGATATTTTTCAATGAATTTTAGGCGTTGTTTCGCAATAATTAGGTCACGGTTTATCTAAACGGGTGTCAAATAAATGATATAGGAAAGGTGCCTGTCAACGGAGTTAGCTGAGTATTTTTTAAGTTCTGGCACGAAGCCCAGTTGAAAAATTATATACTTCAGAAGTAAAAATTGATTAAATAAAATAATAAATACATAAAAATAAGATAAAGAAATACACTATAGTAAATACTAGCTCGCAGTTGCGCTCAGCTGGAATTTTATACGGAACCGTATGACCTTTTAAAACAAAGAGTATGAAAAAGCGTATGCAGGAAAATACTTTTTGTGGCTAGCCGAATTCCAGGTGAGCGAATTCAAAATATTGTTTTTTTCCAGAATAAGATCGAATATATTTGTGAGACATTCATTTTAATGAGTTTAATGTCTTATTGTGTAATTCCCAGTTGCGTCTAAAGCTGTCGCTCTGGAGCCTGGGGTACGCTTGGATCATGATTCAGGATTTGTGGAGTCCGGTAATTACAATGAAGCGACTGCCGTCTGGCCTTCGCAATCCTTAAAGGGGAATCAGACCAACTGAATCGTGGTTACACGTTTTCAAAAATTATCGAGAATGTGCAGGTTTTCTCACGATGGTTTACCTAACAGCCGAGCTGATGGTGGACCATCAATCTGGGTAATTCTATTTGCAGACAACCATTGCAGTACGACAATAAAGCTGATTTCTGAACCAAAACCAGTATCCAGATTTTGATTATACATAAATAATAATTGGTTGTTCATTTAATTTTAGCTGGAAGACGTGAGCGCTTTCTTAAAACGGAAAACCGGATTCCAACTACGGCCTGTGGCAGGATATCTATCACCTCGAGATTTTCTCTCAGGACTAGCTTTTCGGGTGTTCCACTGCACGCAGTACATTCGACATTCCTCTGATCCTTTTTACACACCAGAGCCGTGAGTATTCATTTAAGGCATATACAGTTATTTTTTCATCGTTTACATCCCGAAAACCTCATAATAGGTATCGTAAATAAGTCCATTTAGCATGTTAAATCAACAAATTAAACGAAAAACAATCAGCTGATCCATAGATTGTTGCCGGGTGGATATTGTATTTTGTATGAAACAGCTGATTTTTTTTCGCTTATTTTGTTAATCCAACATCATAATTATCTACAAACGTCTAAATAATAGTGAAATTAATTTAAAATTAACAAAGGAACTTAATATCGACTTTGACTACACAGAAGAAAGGCAGTTCGAGGATACATTAATTTACAAAGTTTTTAATATTTTTATAAATAATCAATTCACAGCTTAAACACATGTGGTACAGATATCTGACAACAGAGGAAATACTCGTACATTAAAAACTTAAATATGTACTTACGTTGAGGATCGACGGCGGAACCAGCCTCTTTTAAATTGTTTATGTTTTTATACTATTTTACTGGTTTTGATAGATCATTGTTTTGTTATCGTATTGTCTTAGTTAATGTCTGTGTCTGTGGATATACGAGAAAACCATTGTTTTGCTGATATCTGGACGTTTTATTAGCATCCCATCACCAGAGCTTTATTATAAGATTATATACAGACAATCGCCATATACGACGGCTGGACCAGCCTCTTTTATATTGTTTATGCTTTTATACTTTTTTATTGGTTTTGATAGATTATTGTTTAGTTAACGTTATTTATTGATGGTGTTCGGTGTCTGTGAATCTGAAGAAATCACACTATAGCTCTGCTAATACCAGAAGTTTTTATTGGCATCCCATCACCAGCGTTTTATTTAAGATTATATACAGTCCAATCGCCACAAATTACGCCACATATATTTATACCTGTAATTAATTATTAATTAAATTAATAATTAATTGCCTTATGCTAAAGGTCGTTGTATCTAAATTCCATATTTGGAATTTAGATACAACGACCTTTAGCATAAGGCAGGCTCACTAATTTAATGATACCTAAATAATTTTATCTTTTGATCGTAGTAAGTAACCATTCAACCAACATTAAATCAAATGATTTTTTCAGATCCAGAATCCATCATTGATATGATTACCATATTCAATAATCGCTGAATACTTAAAATCCGTGGAATGAAAACGCAGTCTGAATACCAAATATCCCATTATGTTTTTCTAATTCTCTTAACTTGTAAAGCAGTAAAGAAATATTTTTCCTAACAACGTATATTTAAACGATATTTTACAGTGATTGCTGCCATGAACTACTGGGACATATGCCACTTCTGGCGAATCCCAGTTTTGCTCAGTTTTCCCAGGAGATTGGTTTGGCATCTCTTGGTGCTTCCGATGATGATATTGACAAGTTAGCTACGGTAAGTAAGCGTGCGTTACATCTGTGACGTCACAATAGGTCCACGCCATGCCACAGTGCATGTACAGCACTCGCACAAAGTACATACATTTGTAGACACCTTTACAACTATAAGTATGATAAGCACTTGCCTCATTTTTTTGTAGCTGTACTTCTTCACCGTCGAGTTTGGGCTGTGCCGACAGACCGACGGATCACTTCGCGTGTACGGCGCTGGTCTTTTGTCGTCTGTTGCGGAGCTTCAGCATGCCTTGACCACTCCTGACAAGATCAGGCGTTTTGACCCAGACATCACTGTCAATGAGGAATGCATTATTACATCCTATCAGAACGCCTACTACTATACTGAGTCATTCGAAGAAGCTAAGGAGAAAATGAGGTAGATGGAATTAATTTATTTTTAAGTTTTAATTTCAGATGTTGGAGGTAATTCTGCGTAATCATCATCAGCTTCGTCGGTAACGTATATTATACACATTGATGTGATGTAATTATGTTACATGATTACATTTTAGGTTTACTTGGTGTATCTGTAATTTTACTCTTCTTCTTTGGGTGCCTCTTTAGTCCGAAATTTAGACTTCCCTAATTAATAAAAAAAATCCCACTACTTTAAATATTTTAAAATAAATAATCAAATATAATATAAAGTACCTATAGAGTACCAACAACTTAAGACATTATGTAGGTAAATTAGGGCGATTAGGTTAGGTACCTAAGATAAGAAAAAAAAGTTCTAAGGATTATTCAAATCGGATAAGATTGATCAAATCGGCCCTAAGTATGATACAAAATCAATTAGACCTTAATCAATAGTAAAATATTCATGGCATTGACAGAATCCATTAATTCTAAACTTAACTATTCTCCAAAGTCCTTTTGGTAACGTAGGCATCTACCTACTAATCCGAATCATACCCATCTTAGTTGATTTCTACAACCGACATATTTCGACAAATACCAGTCCCTTAGCTCCATTTATTTACAAAATCAGCTACGTTTGTAGGTTAGCGAATTTTTCTTTAATTAAATTATATTCGAACTTCAATCTCGATCGCCCAACAAGAGCGTTATTTCTAGGTAACCGCTTACCAATCTCGAGTTGACATCTATTTTTAATATAGGTAGGTATATCACATTGACGTCAACCACTTGCTTCTCTTGTCAAAAGAAAACAAATAGTGTAATTTGCCGCGATAAAAGAGCTCTATTTCTGATATCAACTATAATTTCTTAAAGCTCGACATCTCATTCAACGTTCTTTGTATTTCTACTAAATTATTGTAAAAAAAGTCACATATATGAGGCAGTGTTCTTAAAGAAATAAGATTCATTTTCTAACCTAATATGTGTAATCATCCATACTGTAAGGTACGTACGTCATCAATATCTGTTAGGTACATACCTAACTGATGTTCCACGTGTTGCTAGGTAAGTGATCGATAATAACGTAAATCAAATTATAATAAAGACGATTCAAGCAAATTATCTTCGAATAGTCAACGCTAGCCAATCAACATGCGTATCAATTGGCGTGTAATTTACAAAAACTGATTAGAATCAATATTTTCGAAATGGTTTCTGTGAATTCAGTCGTAAGATACCTATTAAAATTACCACGAGTGAAAGTAAATAGCTGAGACACTTTGCATCTATGCTTATTTTAACAAGCCGTTAAAAATAAATACCAGTAAATACACATACTACTTACTTGTATTTACTTAATGGCTATTTTAGTCGATTTCCTATGGAAAATGTGTAGTGTTTAGTTTTGTGCCAAATATGTCTCATTGCACTATACCTATGTTAAGTGGTGTTGCTTATCGATAGTCTATCGATAGTATTGCTGGTTGTCAATAGTATCGATACTATGGACAGTATTGATAGTAAAATTAAATTAATACTATTGATAACGCTAAAACGTTTAACGTCCGATATTATCGGACACATTTAATCAGGTAGCAAAAACTATCGATAGTTTTTGATTAATGGTTAGGAAACACAATACTATAGATACTATCGATTGTATCGGGCATTAAAAAATCGACAGTATCAATAGTATTGGCGTTATCAATAGTATTGATCAAATTTTACTATAGATAGTGTCGATAATTTTGACCAATAGCAATACTTTCGATAGTCTGAATGGTTCTAGGTTGCAGGTTTCTTATTAATTAGAGCAGCTTTTAGCATCGTATTGTGTTTCGGTACTAGTGTAATGTTTCCATTATAAACTAGATGTACTTGTACGTAAAAAGTCATAATTACGTACACTATAATTGTTTGTGTTTGAACTATCGGAGTTATTGCACAAGTCCGGTCAATAAAGGAATGGGAGTTACGAAGTGTAGTTTGTAAACAATTGAATTTCAAGTAGTAAGCAATCCAAAAGGAACATATTATGGTTTGTATACCATAGGTTTCCCGAAGAGAACCGCGCGATGAAGAAAATTAATAAAATACCAATCTATTGATGAAGACCATACAAACTAAAAAGTACTATTTCGCGTACTAGTATGTACAAATTTCGCGTATTTTTTTTTATAGAAATACTATATCCATGATAGTACCCACTTACCTAAACTGATATTCGCATTTGGCATTGCCTCGTCATATCATAATGGGCCAATCCAGACCAACCATTTTGTATTGAAACCTTTTTTGTAGTCTAAAAGAGCGCCTCGTTTTCTCAGATTGTCCCTGATGCTTGTTTCCCCGTACTAAAACTATCCCTAAAAAGGCTAAAACCGAAATAGCTTCCGATCTTACACTTATAGTATATCGTTTTTTTTTTATATGTGATATCATTACCTATCCTATTTTCAAATAATATTTTCGTTTTGTATACTTATGTTAATTTAAGTTTACCTAATATGTTTTGCACGCCCGAGGGCATGACATAGATATGCTGCTATTCAATTTTGTGCAATAAATAATATTCTATTTATCTACATGAAGATCACAAAATAAATACATTTTTAATTTTACTCTCCCTACGGACATAATCAAGAAGGCTTAATCAACTAGTAAGAGGTCCATGTGGCGTTTTGTGGAGCTAATCAGCCGGGATTCAAACCTTGGCTTCCCATTGTCATGAATAATGATCGGAGTAGGTAGAGCTATTTGGGTTCATTGACCGCAAATATAGATGTTAATATGGACATGCTCCGGGATTCTGACTATGATCCCGGGATTAAAATAAATACATTTTTATTTTACAGTTAAATATTTAACGCATTTTAATCATGAAAGGGCTTATCCATAAACGTTCGATACTACTATGTTTACTTACAGTACTTACAGTTCCTTTCTATCTAAGTATGCATCTTGAATTTCAAAGAACAAATAATGACTTCTTTAATTAACATAGTCTCACAAAGTGTTTATGATTAAGTTCGTGAGGCTGATGATAGATAAAACTCGTATGTATAAACGAAAATAACTGTTAATAGTCACAGAAAAATAAAAATCTATTTTAATGTATTCATTTCAATAACCCCAAAAACCTCCTTATTATACTTGGTGGGGAGAGGGGGCGGAATTGTTACTCCCTAAGACCGTGAATCGCTTGTTGTAACAGTATTTCCAACATGAAAATGTATATTTTTAATCCAGGGATTCCCGAGACTCCGGGCATGTCCATATTATTTCAAAAAATCGCAAGTACCAAAAATTGCACTACCTACTTTGATCATTGGCATTAACCTCTACGAATTCCACGAGCCCCGAAGGCATTGTGGTGAATAACCCATGAATAGAAGCCTTATGAATGCGCGCTTAAACCGAACTCTGCTACGACTCCAATTTTGTCAAATTAAGGACTTAAATATATTTTTCCCCTTCATGAATAACTAAAGTATTGATTAAGATAAAAAAGATCATTTTTAACTCGACCCACACAAGGCACTTATTAAGTCTTTTATAATTTTGTATACTATTGGATTCATTACGATTCTATAGAACTATGAATATCAGCGGACTCATGGTTTTGGTTAGTAAAATTAAATTCAAATAATGTTAAATAACTTGGAATTTCGCTATTTCTTATTGTTTTAGGTACTGTTAAGTATCCATACCAACCGACAACCGGTTTATGTAACGCTTACAAAAATTGTATTAATTATTTTATTTTTCTTAAAGTAATGGAAAAAAAATCAAGAATAACAAATGTTTTTTACCTCTGTGGTTAGGTACGCTAATACTTTTGGGTCACAACTTATTCTGCCATACTTATGTTATGATGACTTTCAAGTTTTTCAATTACAATTTTGGATGAGTTGGAAAATCATTATCGGTAAAAGTCCGAGTACAATACCTGCTTTGCTAATAAAATGCTTTATTTAATCACTTATGTTATGATGACTTTCAAGTTTTTCAATTACAATTTTGGATGAGTTGGAAAATCATTATCGGTAAAAGTCCGAGTACAATACCTGCTTTGCTAATAAAATGCTTTATTTAATCACTAACGCTCAGCCAATAGTGTCGTTAAATGTTAAGGCTCCGCGATCAACGTATTTCCCATACCAACGTAATAGCAAATTAATTTGCAAATTGAGGATATCTCGATATTGTATTACTGTTGCTCGGATTAAATAATAAATAAATATTAAGGAAGTATTTATCAGTGTATGTCTCAGTTAACATCTGCTCTCAAAAATATATGCGATTAAATTTCGTAAATTTTTCGACGTTTACAAGCTACTTCCCGCCTATTTGTTTTATATTAAAAACTCAGTTATTCATAATGAAAATTAAACGAAGACACAGCTTGTGGGCGTATATCTACAAAATTTTAACACTGGATTTTGAATTCCTCTTATAAAAGTAAAGATCAAGAATTTTTCCAGCCAGTTAATTTGCCAAGGATTACAAACAGTTCCTTTTTTGCCTCCATGGTTTTTGCTTTCAAAGTTAATACAGATTACTTAAAAGATTGAAATTTCTAAGATATTTACAAAATCATTATAACTTCATGAGGTTCAAATTATATACTAATGTTTCCGGCGTTGCCGCTTAATATACCCGAACATTGTAAATAGTGTGGGAGGTAAGACAGGTACGCGCATTATAGAGTATTTTTCGGGTGCCAGGTATGCTTCCCCTTAAGCTTCTACGTCAGTGGTGCGTAGGCTGAAGGCTGTCTGGGGTGCTTTGTGCAAAGCCTTCACGTCTCTATCCGCTAAACCTTGAATAAGACGATACGAGAATAGAATTCTCAAAATAATTATCTCTTCCAACTTGTAAAGGTCCTCACGGCCTATACATGAATTAAATACCTATCTTTACGTATTTATAAAATGATAAGTGTCTAGTTACCTAGTTAGCGAAAATTGTAATATACGTTGATAAAATATTTAAAATAATATTTGCGCAAAAAAAACTGAGTTTATTTGCTTACGATATATACTTTTGTTTCATGATTAAGTTTTGATTTTATGGTATAAATAATAAATCGCCTAACCTCTCAATGGGATGGTGAATATTGGATGGAGTGGATTACACATCACAGAAAAACTTGTGACAGTCAAATGTAGTAATTTTAATAGTCATTTCTGATAACATAGTTTTATATCGTGGCTTATACCCAAATACAACATGTCCTGTTTATTCGAAGTTGCAGATAAAAAGAGGCTCGTGAGCTAATTTTTTGTTTAAAGTGTCTATGCGCTCGCTCATATTAGATGTGATATTGCAGGGCCTTCGCTGAGAGCATACAGCGTCCGTTCGGGGTACGGTATAATCCGTACACACAGAGTGTGGAGGTATTGAGCAACGCCCAGAAGATCACAGCCCTAGTCCGGGAGCTAAGGGGTGACATCTGTATAGTGTCGTCTGCCATCAAGAAGATATCTGCCCAAGATTCTACATTAGATGTTGAGACTATTGCCAACATGCTTCATACCGGATTGCAGGTAATTTGTTAAAGTGAAATAGTAAAACATTTTAATATAAAGCAAGTTTTGAAGACCGAAGTTAATTAAAATTCGTGTGTAAGATTTCGATTTCGATTCGTGTGTTCGAGTTCCGACGGACGAATATTTAACATTTTCTGTTACTTGATATAATCAAATAATATAAGATACTTACGAAATATCTCGAAACATGAATGTAAAGTGTGTAGCAGTATTTTACAAATATCTATTACTGTAAAGTCGCTTGCAATAATTCTTCATCGACACCTCGACTCTTAAGGCGGAACAATAAGGTTCATATTTGAATGAGGTTGTATACTTATTAGTGAACGTGACTGTACATGTTGAGTCAAAGGGGCATGATTATAAACATTGAAGACTTTGATCATAATATCAAAGATCAATTTACTCCAGCAAACACTGTTTATTCGACAACTGTAAGCATTTGTAATTTCTTATTTTGGGAAGTTCGGTCTTTTATACGAGTACATTAGCTTTCCATCAAAAAGAGATGATGTTGTTATAATTATGTAATATACTTCTAAGCAGGCTTAGATTTTTTATATCTAACGACTATAATTTTAGGCTTAATGGCCATGCTTGCCAAATGCGGATTGGTGATCACAAACCCGAGCTATGTTCGAAAAATTTGAAACATACTTTTCGCTCGACCCGGGAATCAAACCTAGGACCCCGAAATCACGGCTTGGTACTTAAACTTAAACATAGCTCGGATTTGTGATCACTAATCTGCATTTATAAAGCGTGGTGATTAAGTTTAATCCCATCATAGTAGCGATAACATGATATATTATGATGGAGGCCTTTGCCCTGCAGTGGGACAGCTTATAGGCTGATACTTTAGTATAATTTTCAATTTACCATTGTAATAAAATTAAAGTTTTTTTTTTATAATTATTCTCACAACATCTCATACGTTGACCTGATTCCGTACTAAGTAGCTTCAGCACTAGTGTTACAGATATCAGATAACAGAGGAACACAAATATATACTTAAATAGGTACATATATTACACCCAACACCGAACAAACACAAGTGTTCATCGCACGAATGTTTGTCCAGGGTGGGGATCAAACCCACGACGTATGGCGCAAGAGGCAGGGTCACTACCAATTGCGCCATCCGGTCAAGGTATCTAACTACAAACAAACCAAACATCTGATGAACCGGCGGATCACCTGATGGTAAGCGATTGCCGCCGCCTATATATACACTTTCAATACCATTGGAGTCATAAGTCATTGTGTTTGTCCAGTGTCTGGGTGTAATATATGTATTTAAGTATATATTTGTGTTCCTCTGTTGTCTCATATCTGTAACACAAGTGCTTAAACTACTTAGTATGGAATCAGGTCAACGTATGAGATGTTGTGAGAATTATATTATTATATTATAAGTGCGCTACCAAGCTTATAACCCCCTTTCCCTGGATCGGGCCTTCGCTACCCTTACTTACTATTAGAGATTTTCTCAAATCTGAAGACATCATCCTGTATTTTTGTGTTGTATTTTCCCTGCGTAAATCTTTCCACTGAACTGACTCATCACACTACAATGACGCCGCATTGCAGGGTTTCCGATTCGAGCGTCCGAAATGATTAATTCGTTTTCTCGATCGTTATTGAGTGTGGTTCACTTTACCAAACGCACCTATTTGTGTATAAATGAAAATCGGCCAAGTGCAAGTCTGACACGGTTCCGTACCATTGCTTTTATTATACATTTTTAAAGTAAATATTATACAATTAAGTATCTTGTAAATATTTTAAGTACCTTCCTGATTGGGACGAGCTCTTTTATTTACTTTATTATTTATTATTAATTGTATTAAATTAAATATGCAATTAAGTATTTTGTGAATATTTCAAGTACCTACCTGATGCCATTTTTAACATCGAGCTAAAAAGACAATAGAATCAGTTTGTAGTATGGAAGCCCTCTTTAATATTTTTATTATAATTTATTAATTTTTGAAATATAAAAATCAGTATTTTGTAAATATTTTAAGTACCAGTAACAAGTTATTACAGTTTATTGACATCGACCGAAAATAGACAAAAAACGGCTTTATTTTTTTTCATTAAAGTATAAATAGAACAGTATTTTGTAAATATTTCAAGTGCCTTCCTGTTACATTATTATATCGAGGAAAAAACGGCAAAAATCGCGTTAGTAGTTTGAGAGCCCCCCTTACAAATGTATTTTTTTTTGTATTTTTGTTATATATTTATTTTTTTGCAATAGAAATACATAATTTGTAGAAATTTGAACCACCTAGATAGCACGGTTCGTAACATACAGCTCGGAAACAGTCAAATGGTTACCAAAATCGAGATTTTTGTATGGCAGCCCCCCATTAATATATATTTTTAATTTTAGCGTTTCTCGTTATTGCGGCAACAGAAATAGATAATTTGTGAAAATCTCAACTGCCTAGTTGTCGCAATTTTCAAGATCTGTATCTTAAACCCTGAAGACAGACAACGGGAACAAACGCGTTTTTTATATGGGAGCCCACTCATTTAAATCATTACTTTCTATTGTTTTTAGTGACAGACATCGAAGTCGCAGTAATAGGTTCCCTTTGGATACGGAACCCTATGAAGCTATCTCCATTCAAATATGTTTTTCGCTACAAGTGTAGTAACATTAATGGAAAGTTTCTTCTCTTTCTAGATTCTTAAGATTAAATTAGAAGACAATAGGGAAGTGACTTTATCTTCCTTTGTTAAATTATTGCTGCCGTTAAAGAGTCACATTGCCACAGGAAGTATTAAAACGAATCGTTGGTCTTGATCGTCTCATACTGTTGTCCCATCGTGGAAAAGCAATACTTATCCTATAATCAAAAACTTTTGTCCTTTAATATGATATAGATTGTAAGCTAATTTTACGATCCCTTAATGATATCCGTAACCGAAGAGAAAATAACAACGAATACAATGAGACGAGAAACTCAATTAGATCAATTTGTTACTTTTGTATGGATATAGAATGAAACGTAACACAAGTATTAATGGCTGAATAGAAATATGATTTGGAAGAAGGACGGAAGGTGTATGGTGAAAAAGGGTGACGCAACTCGGTTATTTTCTGTGAATAATATTTGATATTTTCTATTTTATTAGGTGAATGAAAGAAGCCCACAAAGTGCATCTGGGAGCAGTACGCCTAATTCCGAACGAGGTGCCTCTCCGAAACCAAACAATTAATCTCCGAAGGATGACCTGATCAATACGTTACAAGTTTTTACTATAACTTTAATATCATATCTACATTTTACTATGGTTATGTGTAATATGAATGTATACTCTTAGTAGCCACACCACTTCATATAAAAGTGTAAGATTTATATTTTGAGTAGTTGCGCCAGATTTTGAAGGTCAAATAAGTAAACACTGGAACAAAATGACACATTTTAATGAGAAAAAAATGACACTAAATCTAAGAGTTATAGTCCCTATTCGACCAAGTCTTCTTCCGTGGATAAATCTCGTGCTTAACGTCACATTTGTATAGCATGACAGCGCTATAGCATTGATTTCGTATCGGATTAACATTGGTCAAATCGGCCCTTAGAGATAATATATAATAAATAATAATATTATAGACGATGCTTGCAGATCTAAAGGTAAACTTAGTTTACCTAGATTCGCAAAACTGGCGCCGTCAATTTACGTACAAACTAACTGGATTACTTACTTTGGTTGTTTCTTTAAAATAAACGACTTACAGGATTGTATTAGTGTTTTGGTTCTTTCTTCAAATATGTGTAAACGATTCTAATATTAGAATATTATTCCATTGAACGATATCTTGTATTACATAATTATTAAATTATCCTCTCATTGTATGTAAAGTATTGTATATTTAACATATTTAGAAGCATCTTGTGACTAAACGAACTATTTGTTTTTAGCTAAACCATTAAATATAATTCACTTGTTATAGACGTAAATTATAAAATATATTTTGCGTTAGCGTAACTATTAATTAATTGCAAATTACTAAAGATAGAAGAAGAGCTTGTTTAACTAAATGGGAATAAAATTATAAGCCATTAGTTATGTGGACTTCGTCAAACATTTTAAATGTCATTAATAAAATAACTTAAATTATTTACGAACAAAACAAACTTTTTTTATTAGTCTTTATGATTTTTCGTCACACCTTTTCATTCTAGATTTATATAGGTATAGTAAGTTTTAATCAAGATACAAGTTGTTTCTACACATGTCATCGTATTTGATGTCAACTGAAAGTGCTATTTTATTATTATAGCCACCTTTTCCTATGGCCCTATATTACCTAGATGTTTTAAAAAGAAGGTGGTATTCTTCCACATCGGGTGCTCCGTACCTTCGTTTATGTCAACATGAAGTGCTTAATATTTTAGCCAACTAATCCATTAAGCGATTTAAAAGAGTCCCTAATATTTCTTAAAAGTAGGCACTTTTTCGGGCTCTTTCATATTTGTCTACTTATTATAATCCGTCCAAAAGTTTGACGTGAAAAGCTTAAAAGATAGACAGAGCTACTTTTGCATTTATGTAAGGAGTAAGGGTAAATTAAAGCCATGTGGAAAGCAAACATTAAACATCAAAGAATTTGACCGATTTAGAAACCAACTCAAAATATATCGATGACTGACCGCTTAGTCAAACGCAAGGACGAGACCACTACACATAAACTGACATGTTATAAACCATACCTCTGGTTTTACCCGTAAACATTCATTTACTGTCAGCACCAAAATAGAAATGATTTAACGATCGTAATCGAGTTCTGGTCGCTGTAACTTCGAGTTTCAATGGCATTGTACGAGCATATTGGATCAATCCCAACTATGTAATGCCTAAATGTGTAACAAAAAAGTAAATGTCGCATTATGGCATTTATCGAACATTTATCGAAAACCATCGCCAACGGAAACGTTTCTTTGCCCGGCTTGGTCTCGGAATTAGTTTAGGCACGATGCCAAAAAATTATACCATTATTTTTTAAAATAAAATGTTGCATCGACATAAAATGAGGTCGTGTATGTTTCGGACTAGATAAGAGTGTACTGATATTAAAATAAAAAATTGGCACTTTAGTCTTGATGTTGTCTTTACCAGCCCAGTACATAAATCAGGGTGACGCTTTTTGAAATCCGGAAGATTGTGTATTAAAGCAAAGTCCTTGGCAATGTCTCTTGAATTTAATTATAACTACTTACGTATCTGTCAAAATCGTATGAAAGTTGGCAAGTGAGCGACAAGAAGTGACAAAATTAGCTTTTAACATTGAAAATGTCTATGTTATTTTGTCTAATTGTTTGATTCCAGCACCAAAAATGGAAGGGAACAATCAGGTCAAATAGTTTTCGTAAAACTTATGAGTGTATTTATAAAATTTACTGTCTCACTACTGGTTACCTCTAAACCCCTTAGTGTTAACAAAATTTAATAAATATGGAGTTTAAAAAAAAATAATTATCTGCATACTTTAATTACGAACGTATTATAACGAACAAACAATGAAAACAGCTACAATTTTTTTCTTTAACAAAACCAAACAAAGGTTTTATTAAAACAGTATGTAGCGATAAATCTATGGGATAAATCCAAAATTAGGTCAGTGGAGCATTGCGGAGCCCAGGGTGGTCCACAATCTTTTCTAGGTAGGTGGTCGCTGTCGGAAAAGTTACTAACAACATGCTGAGAGTATCGGACGTTTTGCAACTTTTTGTTGAGATTGTCCTTGTGTGAATAGTGTAAATTTGCGAGTTTGGTTTTAAGATGACTTTTTTGGAAACAATGACAGTTGGGTATCAGATAATGACAGCGTGGCAAGTCAGCTTCCAGCGGGAAAGCCCAGAGCGATGAGAGCGACCGCAGTCGCGTTGTGCCCCCGACGCGTCACCACGCTCCGCCGTCTCCGCCGCTTGCCGCCCACCCACGCAAATCGATATCATTGTTCCGCACATGCACGCTTTTATTACTAAACGTAAACATTTGACGACAGTTTAAAAAGTTTTATCACGCGGCACTTCATCGCCAACTATGTGATTCGAACTCGCTCTGACGCGCGCCCGTGACATGTTCCGCGTCGCGATGTAAACAATATGAAAATAAACGAACGCACAGCTGACTTGTCTGAACAGCT
Organism: Marasmia exigua; assembly: GCA_019059595.1. NCBI lineage: Eukaryota > Metazoa > Arthropoda > Insecta > Lepidoptera > Crambidae > Marasmia > Marasmia exigua. The sequence continues at coordinate 8,927,317 of CM032494.1, read as the reverse complement.
GATTGTATCACGAGTAACATTCGAGCTTTTAGTGGGGTATGTTAAATTTAATCTGAAATATTTGAGAAGCGAATGTGATCTGTAACTGTCAATACATTAACGAAATTTAGATAGAAAGTTGAAATAAATTCCCTGCTAGTTGGATTTACGAGAATGATAGTACGTCGGAGAACCTGGTGGCGGGTGCGCAAGGCGTGTGTGTCGCCAATAGATCGAGTAAAATATGCTCGCGATTTGAGAATATAAACGTGCGGGATTACGAAGGCCGCGGTTTGCGTCGGCGCAGCGTCTCTGGACTGGGGAAGTTGGCAATGGGAGCGCGCGCGTCGTTCTCGCGGGACTGACGTGTTCGTAAGCGGTCGCGGTGACCAGTGCCTCGTCAGTACAACCTTGCGCGCCCTTAGGATATGTCCGTGTTATGGATTACCAATGCATCGTCGTGTATACTGTCATCAACATCGGCCCGCCCAGGCTCACGGCGCAGGCAACAGACTTCTCCAACGGCTGTGTCACCTGGTTCAAAAATAAAATCAAAAGGTTAGTATTTTTGATAAAAAGTAATATTTTAAAATGTTTGCGAAATTATTTCACATTTGTTGCACTGTATTATTCTTCTGTATTATCTGTTCTTTATTATTACAATTTTTATTCTTTAACGCACTTGTTATCGTTACTTCAAACTTCGTGATGCCGTTCAATTAACAGTTTTAATTAGAGAGCGCAAACTTGTTAGTAGGAATAGATCGATTAGCACTCACCCTCTTCATGACGGCATAATTATAATATCCATGGGTGTGCCTTGGATTGCCATGATCTACTTTCATGTTTTGAAAAGATTTTAGACTAGATATGGGTCACAATTTTCAAAATGAATATTTCTTTTGACTATTTACAAGCTCAAAGTTAAAAGCATTATTTTGTTGCAGTGTTATATTTAGTAAAGCGTTTAAAAGTTACACATAATATATAACAATACGAATACCATTTTAACAATATACCTAGCATTAAACCTACTTTTTTACCGGTAACATATTGTATTATTAGTTTCATAATGGAAAATATAGGTTTTTTCCTTGCTCAGCGATTTATTTATAGTTGTTTTCTTTATTGATGATAATCTTTATTCATAACTTAAAAATTGTATATTTGAGGATCCTATAATCTTGACTACTATACATGACATTGCGACTTGTTATTTAACAGATCGGATGATTGCAGAAGCAAACCAAATTAATGCTGCGCTGCTTAATTAAATATATTTTTAAGCAGGTTTCATTTAATGGGGTTAAGACCTGGATTGAATTAGTATTCCTACAAAGTTTCTATGTATTATATGCAAACATTTGAAGGTATTCTTTTTTATAATTATCTTATAGATCTCGAATTAATTTACTATACAATTAAATGAAATCAATTACACACACACACACACACACACAAATTTAATTAAATATTTTAGTAATAGTTTACCTATTACTAAAATATTTAATAGTTTTATTACATTCAATTAACAAAGTAAAGAACAATTAAAAAAGTATATACATACTTTACGATTTAGCATAAATGATACGAAAGGAATCATATTCAATTCTAATACTTTTCAGTATTTTTTCTTATTTATGTGAAAAGAAAAATATTTTTGCATTTAATATTTTTGCAGACTGCAGGTGCCTACTTTTAGAGAAATCCAGTAGGTACTTACAAAAAACTAAGATTTCCTTTATATCCACCCAAAATCCAACAGTCAAAAGCTCCAGCATACATAATGTAAGGTTCAAAGGGCTCTCATCCCAAATACCAAGCTTTAATAAAGAAAATTAGGTTTCCAATTGTCGCGCATAAATTCCTTAGTCAAGTATGTGAATGGGGTGGGATTTTTTGGGCAGTTATTAACTCTTATTCGCATATTTAGTTAGAATTTAGTAGTAGTGTCTAATCGAGTCTTAGTATATTAAAACACAATGTACATTTGCACAAATCAACATATTAGTAAACTCAAAAAAACATGGGTTTGAGACACTCAGTTTTTAAACGGAGTTTTGAAAAAGATTACTTACGTATGAATCTTACCTCATTGAAGTCTTACTATCTTCGGTCTCAGTATCTATCAACCACAAGATTGATACTTCAGTGGACTTTAAATCGGTATATGCAAAGACTTCAGGTGCATACTTTTAGAGAATTTCAGTAGGCACTGACAAAAAGCTAAGAAGGAGTTGAGAAACAAAGTTTTTTTAGTAATATACTAAGTTGATTATCATCAAGTGTACCTCAGATTCCGAAGCGACAGTTTTGGACACAACTGGGAATTACACGCTAAGATGAGAAGGATTATGTTGGTTGTCATTTGCGAAATGGAGTGTACTGTTTACAATTATGAAATCCCCGTGAGATAATACTTGCTGTCGCGCTTGTCACCTTCACTACAGCTATGACACGATAAACATTCCTGCCTTTAGTTGTAAATACTTACGAGTATGGTCAGAAGTTGTTTACAATTTTCACAACCCCAAGTCTTAAATTTGATTTATAAACAGGCGATTGAATTTGTGAACTTTGACATTTAAATGCAGATAAAACCTAACAGAAAACTAAATTAAATCGCGCGGAACCAGTAAGCGCAAGAAAAGGAATAAATTGAATTCCGCTTCATTCCAATACTGGAAAAAACTTGGTTTGTTTTATAAGAATACATTTAATTGCGGAACTTGGTCATCGTGATTTAACTTTGTGTTATCCGCCAGCTAGGTAGATATAACTTTGAACATAATTTTTCACATGGCTTTTATGGACTGGTCAGAAGTAATAATAATGATACTTCTCACAACATCTCATATGTTGACCCTGATTCCGTACTAAGTAGCTTAAGCACTTGTGTTACACATATCAGACAACAGAGGAACACAAATATATACTTCAATACATATATTACACCCAGACACTGAACAAATACAAGTGTTCATCGCACGAATGTTTGTCCAGGCTGGGGATCGAACCCACGACCTTTGGCGTAAGAGGCAGGGTCACTACCAATTGCGCCATCCGGTCAGTCAAATAGTGTGTTATAATTACGTATAATAAAAACTTAAATAAAGCACGACATAGAGGTAGTTATAGGTAATGGCAGCACACAAAGGTGGGAAAGTGATCATTGCCACTATAAATATTTTAAGAAGAAAGTAGTTATCAAGTAGGGTAATAAAAACGGATGTCATTAAGATGTATATTGCGTATACCTTATTTATTTATTGTTTAATATAGTTAAAAATTACGTATTTTTCATTTCAGGGCGGTAGCAGTATACTTAGACTCTCTCAAGTTGACACCAAACAATGGCTTTATTCATGGAAACCTTGCCTGCATATACTACAAACAAGGGCTCATAGACCTAGCCATAGACACCTATCGACGTGCCATAGAGCTTCAGCCTAATTTCCCAGATGCCTACTGCAATCTTGCTAATGCACTCAAAGAAAAAGGCCTCGTTGCAGAGGCAGAGGACTGCTATAACGCGGCTCTACGTTTATCCCCTTCACATGTTGATACGCTGAATAATCTTGGTAATGTTAAGAGGGAACAGGGTAAAATTAAAGAGGCCACAAATTTGTACATGAGAGCGTTGGAAGTCTTTCCTAACTTTGCTGCAACACATAGCAATCTGGCATCGCTTCTACAACAGCAAGGTAAAATACTTATATATAAAATAATATAAATAAAATAATATTTTTCCACTCATATGTAAATTGACTAATCAATTCAAACCAACTAACTCTACTTAGGTATTACAAAAACTGATTAATATCCGTTGTGATCTTTTGTCTTCTGAATCATTTTAACAGCAGTCAGAAATGAAATATACTTTAATTTTTTACCTAAACTCTTGTGATCACTTTATAATTCATAAATTTTCAATCAAATTACAGGTAAACTTCACGAAGCGCTGATGCATTACAGACAAGCTATAGACATCCAACCAAAATTCGCAGACGCTTATAGTAACATGGGTAATACTTTAAGAGAATTGCAAAATTTAACGGGAGCTCTAATTTGTTTCAAAAAAGCAATAGAAATAAATCCTTCATTTGCTGATGCCCATTGCAATCTTGCGAGCATATATAAAGACACGGGAAACATTGTAGCAGCAATAGAATTTTATAAAAATGCTCTAGAATTAAAACCTGATTTTCCTGACGCTTACTGTAATTTAGCGCATTGTCTGCAAATTATCTGTGATTGGAATGACTATGACGAGAGAATGAGCAACATTGTTGCAATTGTTGAAGATCAAATAAAAAGTGATAAATTATCTTCAGTACATCCACATCATTCCGTTTTATATCCATTATCTAATAAAGCTAGAAAAGAAATTGCAACTAAACATGCTAACTTGTATATCGAAAAAGTTAAAATGTTCGGAAAAATAGATTTTAAACATTCGAAACAATTATGTGGCCGATTAAAAATTGGCTACGTGAGCAGTGATTTTGGTAATCATCCCACGTCGCATTTAATGCAATCGATTCCTGGATTGCATGATAAGTCCAAAGTTGAAATATATTGCTATGCTTTAAACCAAGATGATGGTACCACATTCCGTAGTAAAATAATGAAAGAATCTGAACATTTCTACGATTTATCGAAAGTCAGATGTAATATAGAAGCAGCTAAAAAAATTCAGAGTGATGGGATCCATATTTTAGTAAACATGAATGGTTATACAAAAGGGGCTAGAAATGAAATATTTGCCTTAAAACCCGCGCCCATACAAGTGATGTGGCTTGGATATCCAGGTACAAGTGGTGCCGATTATATGGACTACTGTATAACGGATAAAATATCTTCACCTATAGAAATGAAATCAGATTTTGCTGAAAAATTTGCATATATGCCATTCACTTATTTCATTGGGGATCACAAACAAATGTTTCCACATTTGAAGTTACAGTATAAAGTTAAAACCAATCATCAAGACATGTTCGATTTTAATGAAGCTTTAATTAATTCTGCTGAAAGCGTTAATATTGATGAAATACTTTCTGTAGAAGAATATGCAGAAACTTTACAATTTGAAGATTTAACACCAATAGATGTAATTATAAAGACAGTAAACATTCCAAATAATGTAGAAATAATGACGGTGGATTCGAAACAAGTACAGGTAAAAAATGATCAAATTCGATATCTCATTGTTTTTATCTAACATTTACTTTTTTAAATAGTTGTCATTTTTTCAGATACTTATACATGAATCAGTAATTGACAATGGATTAACAATTAACGATGCCAATAAAAAAGTTGCTTCTGGTGAAGTGATTTATGACAATATAATATTTACTTCTCGTTATCAATATGGTCTTCCTAAAGATGGAGTAGTATATTGTAATTTTAATCAGTTATACAAATTAGATCCTTCTATCATGGAAACTTGGATCAATATATTGAAATCTGTGCCAAAAAGTGTTCTTTGGCTGTTAAGTTTTCCAGCTGCTGGAGTGCGACACATACACAGATATGCTCAAAATTTAGGTAAACAATTACATTCAAAACTGTCTTATTATTGTTGCATGACTGTCTTGCTTCACATTCTAGCTAAATGTTGAAAATTCGTTTCATAATGGTGTTAGACGATTCGTTTAATAATAGCTTTTGCCTTAAATATTCTTCTTTCTGCAAGACAATTTCATCTTATCATTTTATAATGATGAAGTATTTACTTATATAGTATTTACTGTTTCAGGTTTGTCACCGTGTCGTATAATATTTTCTAGCATAGCGTGTAAAGAAGAACACGTGCGTAGAGGACAATTGGCTGATGTATGTTTGGATACACCACTGTGCAATGGGCACACAACAGCTATGGACGTTCTGTGGGCAGGAACACCCGTCATAACATGCCCTGGAGAAACTCTAGCTTCAAGGTTTTCTTTTATTAAGAGATGTATTTTTTACCAACTTTGATAATAACGCCAAGAAATTGATAAAAACTTATGGGGCAGAAGGAACCACGTACCCACCATTATGACGCATCCAGCGATGACAAAATGATGAGTGGTGACCATTTTGGTTGCATTTAAGTTCTATGTTAATATTAGTCTTCATGTTTTTATGTGCTCCAATTGAATATTTTATTCTGTTCTTTCCTAGCAAGTCGATGTGAATAACTTTACTTAAGTAGCTTGCGCCCGTTCAATTACTACTTATCTGTCTGTTATATAAAGTAGTCTGTAATATAAAGACAGAAAGTAATAACAGGCGCAAGCTACTAAAGTAGATAGGTAAATGGTAGATAGGTAGGTAGACAGCGGCATGACTGTGCTCCGGTATTGTTCCGATGTCTAGCGGCGGTTACCTTTTACTTCAGATGGCCCGCATGCTCTTCTGCCAATTTTAAATAAAAATATATGAACTATGAGCAAGAAAGTCCAACTTGACTGAGGTTGTCTGGTAGAGATCGCTCCCAGCGATAAGACCGCCTAAATTGTACATTGTATCTCTCTTTTATCTAGCTTTTAAGTTTTGTATGCTGTGCAATAAAGAGTATCTATCTATCTATCTATCTATCTTGACAGGTGGTTAAAGCCACCGTACTTCGCTTATGCCCTATAAAGCGAAGCTGATTTGTTTTTTATTGTTTAAGAGTGGCTGCATCTCAGTTGAATGCCCTAGGATGTCCTGAATTAATTGCTAATAACCAGCAGGAATACCAAGATATAGCTATAAAAATGGGACTCAATAAGAAATAGTGAGTATTTATAATAATTTTTACTTGCCTTGTAAATAATTTTTACTTGTAATACATTTGAGTCATAGAATTTTTACAAAATAATTTTAAGATTTGATAATATTATGTTTCATATATATTTTTTTCAGTCGCCAGTATATAAGAGCCAAGGTTTCTAAAGCTCGTTTGGAAAGTACATTGTTCGATTGCGAACATTACGCTAGAGGATTAGAAACTCTGTACGGAAAAATGTGGCAACGATATGAAAACGGCCTTAAAACTGATCACATTGAAGTAAGTTAATGAACTGTCAGATAAAAGATTATTATCATCATCTTACGGCCGCACTCAGAGACGTCATTTAAGCTAATGTTCATTAACTTTAGTATCGGTAGTCTTTATGCGTAACAAAATAAGTGTCAATATTTTTTCTTAAGTAGCCGACTAAGTTAATCAACGACTCTGAGTGTAGCAGTTAGAGTCTCCCCAGTTGTGTCCAAAGCTGTCACGCAGGGTACGCTTCAACCTTGGTCCAGGATTTGAGAAGTCTGGAAATTATAATAAATCGATTGCTGTCTGATCATCGCAACCCTTAGACAAGGTAACCAGGATCAGACCATCTGGATCATGGTTGCACGTTTGTATTCAATTCCGAAACGTGCATGTTTACGCACGATGTTTTCCTTCACTGCTGAGATAATGGTAGAAATATGCAATTTAAAAATTCCAGAGGTGCGTACTTGGATACGGAGTTAAGTGCAACCTTCCCATAGAAGGCGCACGATCTTATGCACTGAGCACCAATCAGCTGGAATTGAGCAAACTCAAATAAATTAAATCCTAATCAATTCTAAATGTTTCAGGCATAAAAATGACAAGCTATAGAAAAAAATCGAACGAGCTATTAAAAATCTTCCTACATACATATTAATATAGCACTCCGTCCAGATGCTGTCCAGAAACAAAGAACGAATTCGACATTTATCTTAAAGTAGTTCTTATATTTCAATAAATTGTATGTTTTTGGTATCGTAAAATTTCATTCAATAATTGAGTCTATGATAAATTTCAAGTTGTTATTATTTATAGAAGTATTTTACTGTTTATATTAGTCTGTAAGATAATTTTATTGAAAGTACGGGCATATTTTAAAACTAAATATTAAGGAGTGACTTGTGAAAATTGAATTCCATAATTAAAACAGTTTAACATTTATAACTTTTTTAATTTTCTGCTTTATTACAGGATTGGAATGAAAATAAATTAAGCTTTCGTTTTTACTATCCTTATATGGCAGTTCAATTATTAATACCTACCTCTTTATGCATTGCCTACTTATATAGAATGACCGAACATAGCGAAAGATTGAGATAACTAGAAAGCTGTTTTTTTACTGAAACATAAAGTACTTAACTTCCGCTCTTAGCGTTGCTACATCGACTGAATGATCTTTACGGTTGAATAAAACGTTTTCTCAGTGTATGTTGTAGTCTTTATTTTTGGAGGATGGCGCCGATAGTTTTGTTTAAAAACAGTTCTGTAGGTACTTTTAAATTTGATTCAACCTTATACTCGAAACTATAATTCAAGAACAAAAAAGCTACTACAATGTTGCCACTGCAATTAAATGATAGTATATACCTCTTTTCTGAAAACATACATTGACGTAATTTATTTATGAGGTTCAAAATCTGGTGGGAACTATTTTACCATTGTCCGAATAGACCAACAGGGTGTTCTTAAAGAGTATGTAAATAAAAAATAAGACCGACAGTTCATACCGTTCGGACATAATCTGTTTTCTAGAGACTTCCTTGAACTATGAGTGCCTACCAGATGAAAAATCCAGACCCTAGATGATTTATAAAAGTACTTTTTCTAAATTGACCACTGGACCTGGAAGTGGAACATTTCGCCTTTGTGCAACCACTATATAACAATGCGCCAATGCGGTATTCAGTTAATCGCTTTAAAGAATTCAACAGGTTTCGGTATATTCATACATTCCATACTTTAATTGACTGCCTTGACTGCCTCGGTGGCGCAGTGGTTCGATCACCGGCTTGGGCCAAAAATTCGTACCTATATTTTGTGTAAGAAATTCTTAGTGTCAGCCCGGAGGTGTCAGTCTGAAGGTTGGCGGTCTTGTACTCCTGTGCCTCGGAAATCACGCCGAGAGCCTTTGGTCCTGCACCAATCCCTCTATCACGCTGGTGTCCCATCAGATTATGAGTCTAAGGATTCCCTTAGACTGAAATGAGAGAGTGCACTTGTGTTTGCGCACACACTTAAGCGCTATAATATATCCTGTGTACATGGCTGATAGTTGAGATTAGCAGCCGTAACCGTAATCGGTTGGAGGGTATATTTATACTTCGATTGTTAGTATGAATATTTTATGGAATATCCCCAGTGTCTATTGATGTGCACAAATATAATTATAATCTGTTAAACCTACATGGTTTACATGGTGTACATTTACATGGTTTTGCATAGACAAAGTCAACATATTAAATTTAAAAGAACGTCCTGTATGTGTTCATTTGTCTTACCCAGAAAATATTATGTTGTAGGTATATCAATACTAATGTGCCAATTTAATTTGCCCCTCTTAAGGGTTTAACTAAATAAATCGACAAACTGATATCAGTATCTGCGCTGCTTGGACAGTGCAACAATTATGTTTTGGCCGATTTTAACAGTCATCATCAACATCATTTCAGCCAATAGACGTCCACTGCTGGATATAGCCCTCCCTCAATGTTTTCCACACAGATCGGTCCTGTGCCGCCCGCATCCAATGGATTCCCGCGATCTTCACCAAATCGTCGGCCCGCCTTTTAGGAGGCCTGCCACGGCTGCGACTTCCTGTACGTGGCCTCCACTCGAGGACCTTTCCGCCCCAACGGCCGTCTGTTCTCCTCGCTATGTGCCCTGCCCATTGCTACTTGAGGCATGCAATCCTTTGGGCTATGTCTGTAACCTTAGTTCTCCTGCGGATCTCATCATTTCTGATACGATCACGCAGGGAGACCCCGAGCATAGCCCTCAAAACTTAAGCCCGAGATTTTAACAGTGTCACTAGAAAATTGGCAGTAAATAGGTACAGACCGCCAGGCGCCAGGCTGTGCAAAAATAGTTTCTCAGACATAAGGACGGTCCAACATCCAAAAAGGTTAATTCCTCATGACACCGTGTGCACAACGCCCCCTGATGATGTAGTTTTTTCGCCTAGAATTGTCTTATTGCACTGCAATAGTACTTCGTCTATGCACACGCCGTTTTTAAGCGCGCATGCTAATATCACTCGAGGTAGGTACTGTCAGCTGCACAAAGATAGATACACTACAGTACCTTTTTTGACTTTAACTTTCTTCTACGGAAGGTGTATCTAGTATTGTGACACGGTATTAAAGTGTAAACATCTTTTTACAGTCAGTACATATAACATTTAAATAAAATGAGGACTTTATGTGAAAAATGATTTATTTTCTTTTCTTTTTACATATTGTAATCATTAGTACTCAAATAACTATAGTGTAGCTAATAATAATATAAAACTGATTTCGCGAAATATTCCCATGATAAGACATCTCCTTTTCTAACTTCATAATGTAAAACATCTAAATTGTTTTAAAAATATAATTGGTATTATATTCTTCGGAGGTAAAATTATATTAATTCAAATGCTTATTAAACTACGTAATTGTAAAGCGTTCAACATGTTTAGTGGCTATTAAAATTATGACAGACTTGTATTATCGCATGATGTTGATTAGATATTTAACCGTTTAACAATCTATAGAACCAATTTAAAGCAAGCACAATCCCTTTGTATATTCCCGATATTTTCACTGTCAATACTTTCCTTCCATGTTCTTTCAATATTGTATAAGTTTGTGACTTTCATAGTATCGTTGTTATAATTCTTTATCAGATCTATTTTATTCTTCTACAAACTACATAATATTTATATGATAACTCTAGCCTTGTTTCTTTATTTGTATTAATATATTTTTTATTTTGTGTATGATTTTATATGGCGGTATTACATATTTGTATAATATATAAATATTAATAGGTAATATTATATTTCCTTTTAATATTATGTTATATTCGATAAAATATCACTAATTGAACATTACCATGATTACAAATGCCAGTTTGAGCGATTTGTTTTTCTTCATTTATAGGAATGTTTTATTTATAAATCATTGTGCACCATTATTAAATGAGTAGTATCGAGATGTCAATATAAACATCTTCATTAGATACAGGTAAAGTATTAGAAGTGAGCAATATTATGACAAAGACTAGAACTACTCGTTTGTAGCAAAATTATCAAATACATGTGCTAAGTTAAGTTTAGGTGAAGAGATTTAATAATTGATTATTTCGTTAAAAAAATTGCGACAAATATCGTATAGGTATGTGTCAGGTTGGATGAGAGGAAATACTAAACCTATTAACTACTAAAATGTAATTCTACCTTTGCTTTGATACAGGTATTGTAAGGCATTTTACAGTGAATCAAAGAACATACATTGTATTGTATAATTTGGACTTTTAAATCTATTAAAGTACAGTGGCAAGTTAAATATTGTAATATATAATGTTATATAGGTAAGTGTATGTTGAAATAAACAAAAAAAAACATGACACTCACTTCGTAAATCCAGACTATGAAGTAATTTAACAATTCAAACAACATAATATAGCTCTTAAAGACTTAAAACTTAACTTTAAATAGGTCCTTTTTAATTATTAGGTTTTCTACATACTACATATTTGAAACAAAACAAATATAAAATTAGTAAGATAAAAAAACGACATTTATTCATAATTGAGATCAGTCTATTTATCGTAGCATGATCATATTATAGGGAAATATCAAATTATATCAAGGCTTCAGACTTAAACACTTAATATTAATATTTATCAAGAGTTCACCATACAAGGCGATACGAAAATAATTGAGTTCATTAAAGTAGTGATAGTTAATAATTAAAAACTCTTCATTCACACTACGATTAATAGATTACAAGTTTAATAGGTATTTTTCGTAATAACATAGAGTATACTATATTTATTTATATTGAGCAGGAAAATAAACCCAATCTAATTTAACAAATTGGAGTAACAATATAAATGGCAAAGAATAATATCGCATAATCATAACGTTAATATACCCTATCAAGTAATTATAAAATATTAAAACTATGAGGAGTGCTTTGTAAAATTCTTATGTACCTAATTAATTAAAAAACAAAAGTGTTTCTAGCGGTCTGTTAGCAATACATGACTATTTTATGCTACTTAAACGGTAGGTAATCACTGATTTTTAACATTGACCAAATGCCCACTAAGATAGGATGCAAACCTTGTTATTATACTACATGGCACAGAAATACGAACAACCCGTACTCGCTTCGGTCAATAATAAAGAACTACATGTTCAGTCAGAAACTCAAAAATAGTCCGGACAAATAGCCCAGGTCAAACAAAAATGAAAAATTTTTTTCAAAAGCTATATTCACTAACTGGGATAAATATCCCAGAAATTAATTCTTAGAAATTAGAATTTCTAAGAAGAGATCTTTACATAAAAGTAGGTAGTCAATGCAAAATTATGGTTTATTTTCCTATTTCTGTAAAAAGTTAAGGATGGCGATAATTTCATTAGTATTGTAAAGTAAACCAAACTTAATACAAAATAAGTTGGCACGGTACCTATAATACAATTCAGTAGGGACTTATTTATTTATTTTATGCTAGAGGCGATAAACGAGCAAGCCAGTCACCTGATGGACAGTAATCATCGCCACCCATGAACATCCGCGAAATCAGAGAGATCGCTAATGTGTTGCCGGCCTTTTTAAAAAGAAGTACGCTCTTCTCTTGAAGGTCCCTAAGTCGTAGCCGTCGGGAAATACCCACGGTGACTTATTTAATTCTGCTGATTAAAATAATAATTATTCTGCTAAATTTAAGTTCAGTGTTTGTTTGCGATATGTTCTAGTTCTGTAGGTTGTATATTATCGATCGAAGTTCGCACGGCTCCTTCTCTTAATGGTCTAGATCCTATCTTAGTTAACATTGCCAGTACTCGTAAACCTGTTAACACTCCTCAGATTATTGCGACCTTTTAGGCATTTTATGATTAATTAATATTATTTTAGTCAAGTAAATACATATTTACTCCTTATTTGAATTTTTCACTAAGGCATTTTGACAATATTGTACTGTACAGTGCTGGAACGAAAATGTTCGTAAAATTGTAAATGTTAAAAGAAAGTAGTTACTATCTTTTTGTTTGCAACGTCATCGTCATAATGTTGAACATATATCTAGTCTATCTAAGTAAATATTCCAAGGATATTCTAGTTATAATGATTTCTGAACCCTTTCGTTTCAGCCATGTAGCTCGAATTCCATTCAGTATTCTTCTTTTCTTTCATACATCTTTAAATAACTTAAGCTTATTTTATTAATGAGTGCTTGACACTGACCATCATTACTAGGGATGTTTCGAAGCGATAACAATTTATAGGATAAAATTACAATTATTACTATCTGCAAATTGCTTTTATTTACAAATTGCAAACATGTTACGATAGGAGTATTGAACCTAAATTGAAATAAAAACCGTTTTAATATCTTCTTTGGTGTATCAACAGCACTTGAACACAATTACTTCTTGATTATTTTATTTCATCTTTGGAAAACAAGTGACTTTGTTTCCGCAAGTATTCTTTACTCGATGTGGTAACACAAATTTATCTTTCTTTTCTAGTTGTGGCTACTAAGTAAGATTCCTATTATAACACATTTTTTTTAATATTTTGGTCTCAATACTGGTGTTATCATTACAAATTATATAGCTAAGTCTATCTATTTCGAAATAAACATATAACTATCACATATTATTTCAAAAGAAAAAACACATAGGATCTTAATTTACTTGTAATTATTGGCAGTCATATTCAAGAAAAAGTTTCATACAATAATTATTGTGGCAATTTAAAATTTTGTACTAATGTTATTTCTGAACATTTATTATTGCTTTTCTATAGAGGCGAATAATACTTCTAAAAGTACAATTTCGGAACATCCCTACTCACAAAACACTTAAGGCACATTTTGTAAAAAGATTTTAGTTGGAAAGTAGAGTTGACCTTAGTTAGAAAAAATATGCAACTAATTTGATTTGCAATAGGAAACCATGAGTAAGAATGTAACTAAAAATCAATTATTTTGAATTGTTTCCTTAATTTGGCTGAATAATTAAACTTTTACGTTCAAACATATTATTTAATCATATCGCAATGAGTAATGTATATATACGAGTAAAAGAAAGGTAATGGTTAGAGACACCCCTTTCCATACACGTTGTGGTAGTTCAATGAGTAGTGAGAAATCTTTTGGGATACCTATTATTGTCATCGTGTTCAACAATCTGAAGATAATTTGCTATGAACCAGGACATTTACTTATGTACAAAACGGATGTTTAGTGATCCCGGTATTATTACAATTGTATAGGTAAATTTTTGGCTATACGTTTACATACTCGTCAAATGAGAAAAATTATTCATAATAAAAGTACCTAATGTAGAAATAATAGTCAATCTTATTGTTGGTACTAACTAAAAGATAAAAAATATCATTTACTTCTTTTTGGCTTTATTTATCTATTTCAAGCTACAAATTCGCGAAATTCGGAACTTGTCATCATTCTCATTGCATATGTAAATCTGACTAAGAATTTCACATTTAAACCCCTTTACAAGATGTGTTCTCATGACATTCATGATTACCTTACACATAGAAAATATTCACTTACTTACTATTTGTCTCGTACTTAGACTAATCACTAAACAATTTTTAGAATTTCGTTTCGGAAAGACGAAGCTGAAGCTACGTCATGCATTATTTGATTCCTACGTACTTTATTACTTATATCCGATCTAGCAGCAGATCTAACTCTTAAGTCTACTTACGAGTCTAGTGAGTAATTTAAAATATAAATTGGAATCAAAAAAGGTGAATACACAGATTACAGGGTGCCTTTATATCTGAGTGTATTTCCGTATAATTAGGTATGTACGTACATATAGTCTAAAATTTACATATTAAATTTATTATGGCTAAAATTTACATTCCTACTTACATGTATAATTCCTCGTTTATCTACTAAATTATTTTTAACTTGACATTTTTTATTATTTGATTCGCCTTAGTAATAATTGTTGACTGAAGACTAAATGAACGATCATATTGCTTTTGCAAGATAGATTTGCCCAATTAAATCTATTATTTTATATAAATCGTGTCACATAATATTAACATCAAAATATTACCACAAATAACTAACATCAAAACAAAATATAAATTCTTTATTGGGTAATCTTTTATTTCCAATCATATTTTTATCATACTCAACTTTGGTGTTTATTTATTCTGATAGACCGATTTATTTATATAATGATTCTGCGTTAATAGATTTTACTGTTTGTTTAGGAAATCGTTTCACAAGCTTAGTTTTTTCTTAACAACGTCAACTTTTTATCTTTTATCGGGTTCCGTAAGGTATGATGTTTCTGTACTATAGTTAATATATCGACATAATAATAATTATTACTTATTTTGTACAAAAACAGAAAACGAAACGACTTATGACATAAGTTATTACTTTCAAAATATTGCATTGGTGTAATACCAAGCGGCAGTGTCAAATTCTGAATATGTTTATCTATATTCAGGTAATTTTATTGTTCTACGCAATGAAGAAAAACATATAATTTTATTTGTACATTTTTTCTTACTAACGTAATTCAACCTTAAAGAACCCACTACCCTTAAAGTTCCTTACGTGTCGTAGCTGAAGATAGGAGCCCTGCTTTTCAGATATTTGAGGGTTGAGAAGCCAAGATTGTTAGAGCAGGAAGGGCTGGTCTGATTCATTCACATACATGTGTATTGCATACATGTGATGAAACTTTTAGACCTTTTTCCCCACTTCAACAAACAATAAAATTCCAATGCTCAAGGTTATGCTTTTCACTACTGGAGCGTTGGTAGATATTCTGAGCGAGCGAAACAAGCTATTTATCTAATCAATCTAATTTAGGAAAGCATTGCATGGTCTACAGTGCGGCTAGTCTATCTATAGATGTAGCATATGTTTGAAGGGAAATGATTCATGATTGTTCTCGAGTATTTTTTTCTTTTCTTTTTTTAGATATTTACTTTGAAATTTTTTCAGATGAGATTAATAAGAGCAGTAGACATATATAACTGTAAACATTGATGTTTTTTTAATGTTGTTGGGTAAGTTGTTGGCGACTAGCCAGGTCTATCTGGGACACTGACACGATTTAATCGAAATGTGCCAAATTGAATTTGTATCTGTTAAAAGAGGCGATAAAATTCCTGAAATTTGCAAATATCATCTGGCTTATTTTAATTTTTTAGCAAGCAAAATGTCTTATTCAAAGTAACTACGAAGCTACCAAACTTCTGCATCTACATACACATGCCTGAACATGATAAAAATACAGCACCTTTCAATCGTGGGTCACGTTTATAAAAATGTTTAGGTTATGTTTGTCATTTCTATTAACTTATCAATAATGTCTTAGAAAGAAAGTTTAAATTCATGTAAGGAAAATTTATTATTGTTTAAATAAGATAGTAACACAGTTTAAGTAAAGCATCCAAGTATTTGCCTTGTTCAACTATTTTAATTTTATCTTACCTATAATTTTATAAAAAAAAGTTATCAAACACAGTTACCGGTTACCTGTTCAACTCAACTAGAATGTTGTAAGCATAGAAATGATTATGATTTGTAAAAATTTACCAAGAATGAATGCTATGTTACCGTTTACAATTATTTTCGCTAACATTTCCAAAAAATAATGAGTAAATATAAACAAATATCTTCAGAGGTTAGGTACATAATGTACATGCTGGAAATTTGCGTATTTGTTGTTGCATGCATGTCACTAATGGAGTCTAGTTTGTAATTAAAATCGAAAAGAAATAAATTACGTTTATGAACTGCTTTATAAGGCCATGGGAAAATACTTGATCCATTACGTGTTTTCTAAAAAACGAGCAGACTACCGCAGTTCAATTTTGAACAGCTATTATTGCTACTGAATTTATACATACATACTTACATGATATTATTGAACACGTATAAATCGACCAGTTCAACTCAATGTTAAAATTTAGCATGCATTTATGATGAAAAGCAGAGTTGATCGCCGAAAACATTAATTATTTTACATATAACAACATAAAGCTACATAGAGTATCAAAGAAAAAATATACAGGGTTACTTAATTTTTACTACAATCAAAAAGAAAAACCTAATAATATGTATAGTCACAACAATAGAGTTAGCAAAGAATAAATGAGTAACTTACTTTTAACATGTACAAGATATCTACGAAAACTATTTTAAAATCAAGCAAAAATGATTGAGCATCAGATTTATTTTACTTTAAATGCTACTCCACTCATTTTACCACTAAATAATAATTTGAAACTTATTTCTCACTGCTCTGGGCTGTGTCTAAACCAACAATTAAATTTAGGAACTTCTTATATAGATTAATCATCACATTATGGCAGCCATTCATTCTTGAAAAAAAAAACCAGCAATTTCCCGTATTACGTCTTTGAAAAACAAATTTAATATACGATTAAGATCTCCTAGTCTTATATTCTATCGCCATGAATACTAATATGTACAAAGGTAAAATCACTAGGAAACTGCTTTTTACCGAACCGACAATCATATGAAATAATTTACTCTATGCTATACATAAATCCGATTTTCGTAAAAAAAAGTAAGTACGCCTTTAATGACACCTATATGTCATAATTCTCAGTCATTTTAATTTCTACCTCAGACTCAAGAACAGAGATTAAGACTTATGCTAAGACGTACGTAATTTACTCGTATCTTTCAAGTCGTAAATATTTACACGATTTCATTAAGGCTATTTTAGTATTTATATTATTAATTCTAATAATTACGGTTAATATCTACAAACTCTTTTTGTTAATTAGGTTCGGTGATTAATCATAAGATCTACATTATTTTGATTGCTATCGTTCTCTAAAGTCGACACACCGAGTAACGCGTTATGCCCATGTGTTTTTTGTTTCAAATTATTATTAAATCGTGGCAGTGGAAAACAAGTGGATTTAGAATGCACCCTCTATTTATCCTCTTCCAGAAGAACCAGATCATCAGCCACGACGTCGGATACGTGGAGGTAAATGATCCAGTACATCAGGTTGAAGCAGACGAAGCAGACGGGGAACACGATGCGCGAGTACTTGTCGATGTCAGACGGAGTCATGCCCAGCAATTTGCTTATATCCTGTAATCAGATAAAATTTACCTTTAAAATTAATATACATTAAATACAAAAATTGACATTTCGATCAAATCGCCAGCATTTGAATAAAAACAGTGACACAAATAAATACGCACAGCATTAACAGTAATGACGCCAGCATTATCGCATTGCTTACACTCTAATCATCCAGTTATTACTAAACGAATCATGATAATATTTACCTTTCCAGGGTGTAGAATATGCGGGGGTGGACCAGGATTTTCTTCTTCTGCGCCACTTCTTCCCCCATTGATAGTGTTCTCCAGCGTGCCGCCTTTGGAATGCGCCTTAGGATCGTGGACTTTAAACCGAACCTCCTGAAAATTACACCCAAAATTCTTGCAACAACCAACATATACTAATGAAAATTATACTATGCAATGTGAATATAGCAAATGAAATTACCGAGCAGCTTACCGAAGGCCTCCCCGGAGGACACCTGCCGAGAGTGCCCATTTTGGAAAGCGTATGAGGATCACCAACGGGTGGACAGTCTACAGGTGGTAGTTTCTTCTCGGATGCTATTTTCTGAATCGCCACAAATCTTTGTTTTCTCATCTGTATCCGTTTCGCCATATACCCCACCGTTGCATATTCTGTAAAGATGGAAAAGGTCTTGTCTTTTCAAAAGATTTGTGGCATTATAATTGGCTTGTCATTAAAACAATTTCGCTCGGCTAATGGGTACTTATATGAAAATGTCATTTTGTTATATGTTCTCGCAAAAGCACTTACAAAAATTTTAATCGCATTGCAATAGTAACATTTTAAATACTGAAAAAAATATTACCTAAGAGACTGGCAAACACCATCACGAAGCAGGTGCCCAAGTAGACGTCTATAGACTTGACGTAGGAGATCTTTGGCAAGGCTGCGTTTGTGGACGACATGAGCGTGGTCATGGTCAACACGGTGGTCACGCCCAACGCCACTCGCGCCGGAGTCGCATTCCGATTCAACCAGAATGACACCCAAGATATAATTACAATAAGACCAGATGGAATGTAAATTTGAATCAGATAGTATCCCATCGAACGTACAAATTGGATTTCACATGCCAGTCTCGAATAGTTTCCTGTAATAATTTTCACAACTCAATTAGTATAATATTAAATAACGAAGGTACAAATGAATATGTGTTTTATTAAACGTAATAGAATCTCTTTAGTATTAGTGAAATTTCAAATTGTTTCTAGATTAGTAGTAACATATTATAATTCAGTAAGTATGAGTAAAATTGAAGTATTAGTTATTATAACTCAACACGAGTTGAGGAGTCTCATCTCGATAAACATAAAAGACAATATTGACATACTAAATTACACCACTCATAGTGTTTTTGTGCAACAATACAAAAGCAGGACGTGAAAAGAATCGTGGCTGTTTTTGTCCAGTATTCCACTTTGTAGTGTCTTTATTTTTTGGCCGTATGACCCCCGCGAACTCAAGTACCTGTGGTAAGGGAGATCTCCATAGCTCGTTGCCGGTGACCCAGCACCTTGAACTGCGGCAGCGACACCTCGCTCGATACGCCGACAGAGTTGGGGCCCTCGTTCCATTTGTATCTGATGTCCCGCATGGTGTAGCCGACTGTGCGCAGCGGACACAAAAATGAAATAACCCCAGGCCCATCGCAATGGGTTTTGCATCGAGTCGTCATTCGGTCGGGGTAAGAGCGGGGGAGTCGCGAGCTCAGTTTCGCGCGCGCGTCTCGTCGTGCGATTGTCGTGTCATGTTTAGCGTGTGTGCTAGTGTCGCGGTATCGATCTTCTGCACACGGGCGGGGGGAGACGGGGTCGGTGGCAAAGCGATGGACGGATAGTGCTGGGACAGCGGCAATTGCGAAATGTTACCTGTAGTCAGAGTAACCACTGTGGCCCGCTGGCGGTGTCCGAGCACCCGGAACTGCGGCAGCTGGACCTCGTTGCTCATCCCAACACTTGATAGCCCATCTTTCCAATGGTATCGAATGTCTCTCATTGTGTACCCGACTCCGGAGACATGCCAAACACACAAAACGCTATCACTTACGCTGCGTAGCATCACGTATCCCTCATGCCGCGGCGGAGACGAGGATGGGTCTCACGACATAAATTGACGAGACTTAAACGAGCGAAACCGAGTTAATCTCTTGGATTTGAATAGTAATACGCTCGGTTTAGCTCAATATGGATGATAGAAAAATTTTATCTACCTACTAACGACTATGTTCCTAATGTGCTAGAAGGCGATTTAACTACTAGTACAAACATAATAAAGCTACTGCTATTGATACGTGTAATATGAAACTGAAGAGAAGTCACAAAAATACTAGGTATATTAGTAAAAGGACAATATAACAATGGATTCGTCATGCATGTGCACAGGTAGTATCGAGCTGATGGTCGGAAGCAGAGCGGTGGTACAGGGTGTGTGGAAGTGGGCGCCTGTGGGCGCCGGTGGGCGCCGGTGGGCGCGCGCTGAGCTGGCACGGCTCTCGGTGGTCATGCAGAGCCCGTAGGCGCCACCGTCCCCCGCCTCCTTCGCCCGCTCAGCAATCGCAGCGTCGATGTCTCAGTATCATTTCGTTCGCTTGATGCTCGTGTGAACAAAGGCTTACTATTTTACAGTCTGCCTTCTGCGGGTGCTGTATGCGAGAAGGAGACGTTCCAACATATGAAAACACGAGGGAATCTCAGCACGTGTCGACGATTAACTTATACGCTTGTGCTCACAGGGTATCCCTGAGTAGCATCTGTGATACAAGAAAGTGGTCACAACACAAGATCTGTAAGCCTAGTGACAAACTTGCACTGTGGTAGAGTCAAATCAATGATTGCTTTAGGTGAGCACAACACACTTATATTTCCAATATACAATAATTATTTTTCTATCATCAATACAATATATAATATGTAACGCATCGCACATTGATTGCATCATTGTTTAATATACATACGCACACATACACAGAATTTTCTTAATGCTTTTTAAGGCATATGCCGTTGACTCGTAAAACACACAAAGCGTGCCGGTCTTTTCTGTTAAAAGCTAAAATATCTTCGATTTCATTATTTATTATTTTATAGCAATGTGAAATATTATACAGTATATTAAAATACAACGGAACACTTATTTGTAGATATTATGATCATAAAACCATAGTCATGATACTTACAACTCTCGATTTCTATATGACATAACTGTCGATCCATTGGAAAGTATTGAAGATTCATGGGACATGATGCTGTGATTGTTAATCTGTAATTAAATAACAGTTAAATGTCATATTAATGCGGAATTTAAAAACATTTTATATATTTTTTTATTTTAAAATACCTTATGCTTCTTGTAATAGAACCAGAATAATGTATACGTATGAATTCGTTGCTAGTAGTTGCTATATGGAAATAGGATTGCTTTTCATTTACGAAGAAAGTATCAGGCACCCATATGTTCTTAATAAATTCAGAACCCACTGATAATGTTTCAACTCCAGTTCTTTTCTTATATGCTAATCTGGGGTCAGTCCAAAATTGTCTGAAGTAAAAATCCAAGGTGAAGTCCTGAGAAAAAAATAATTTGTTTTTATAAAACGATTACTTAAAAATTATTCAATTGAATTGTTGATATATATGAATGAGTATGAACACCGAAACAAGAATAATAAAATAATATTCGAAAAATAACAAAGCTCTTACCAAACTACATTAAAAACATTTCATTCTAGCAATACAAAATTTCACTTGAATCATAGTTTAATAAGAGCCATGTAAATCGGAATTTTAAATCAGTTTAAATAACTGAGTATATCAATACTATACATAAACATCTAACATCTGCATGCTATATTCAGAAATGACTTCTTCCTACACATTGTCGCTATGCATTGCGATAGAATTGCTCAAGAAAACATTATAGATCAAATTAAGAAGTCAGGTTCTTGGTTATAAGTGAGTGACACCTTAAAGTATGATATAGACACTGCACTACACCAATTGAGCAGAAGCTATAAACATCAAAGTAAACAAACAAATGTGCAGAGTGTGTGTGACATGAAGCCTACGAAACACAGGTGAGGTCTAAGAATGAACAAGAAGGTGGGTGCTCTAAGTGGTCGAGGGCAAGGTGAGTGTGGGTGGTGGCGCAGGCGGCACCCACGGCTCGATTAGGCAGTCCTCTCTCTTAATTGAAGCTAACAAGCCGGCACGTTATACAAGTTGCCACGAATAAACTTCGGACCGGGTTTGTGGAACGAATTAACGTTCATTAATGAGCTCGAATCGCGGGTTTGCGACTTGTAAATTAGGCAACCTCCCCTCCCTGGGCCATGGGTCACGTCTCACTGTGACCTTCCCAACCTTGATTTGGTTTCCACTTTGGGGTCCTTCACCCAAATATACGCCTACCAAGCTCACAGTTGGTTACTTTGGAAAACCGACCGTTGACCTCAATCCGCTTTTGTATTTCACAAATTTTCTATCATTTTATGCGCGAGGACTTTACGAGGTAAAGTCACGAAGCTATTAGAAAATGTAATATGTAAAGAAATTAACGGAAGGCCAATTTTATCGATGTTCCAAGTTAAGGGAGAAAATAGAATTTACGGTTATGTTTGCAAATTCTGAAGATACACATATACGTACAATACACAACAAACTACATAATGAGTCACGATAAGATTTGAACAGTCGTCGCAAATCCATAGAGCACACAAAAATATTTGCATATCAAATAAAATAAAAACAAATATCAAAACACTTGAATAAGTTAGTTTTATTCAAGATAAACAAAACATTTGAAAACAACAAAAATCATATATAATTACATGAACAACAAAAGTGATGATTATCTGTTAGTTAATGTATTAATTATTAATTGAACTTTTTGAAGTCAAAATTCTGATCAAACAAAAAATAATCATTTGAAATTATTACTAACCACACTACATGTTCGAAGCATGTAACATAAATAAAAGTACTAAAAACATCAGCCTCTCTTGCCGAGAACGAATAATAATTTTGAATGAATTGACAAATTAATGTGATGTCACTTTCAAATATTTCAATTTAGATTGAATTTTACTCCGTCAAACGCGAATATGAACATCAAAAACTGTATGTCAAAACAAACAGACGTCATCACTTAATTTTCACTTAGCAGCAACTTTGGAATTACGAGTACTGCCGGACACACAACTGGAAAATTTTCAAGGATTTTGCTTTTCTTATTATGATGTCTTTATTCAATATCGTCTCAAAATACAATTACAAAACACATAATAAGAAAGCAAGTGGGCGGATAAAGGGCGATCTGCTCCACCAAAACGCGGGCATGCTCGCAGCCTCGTGTCTGGGGCTGCTCGGTCGCGGCGGCGCTCGCGCAGCCGGAGCGACCGAGACAAGCGTGAGCTGACAGGGCGAGTACCATGAGCACTTCGGAGACGGAGCTGATAGAGAGCACATACATGGTGACGCCCACCTCCACTGGCGGACCTGCAATCAAGCCCAATCGTGAGTCGCGCGCGCGCCTCGCGCCGTGAAAACCAAACCAGAGGACGGTGATCGGGACCCATCGCCGGCGGGCGAGTAGAGCGGAGGGTCGCGGGGCGCGGTGCTTCGGACGGTCATAGCAACGATGGTGCTGGGCGACCGTGCCGCGCCAGCTTCGCTAAGAAACGGCGCGCCTACTAATACGATCGAACCGTGGACACGGGTGCTACGATGAACGGTTTAATGCTGGTGATACTAAGGGACAAAATCTTGCTATGTATGCGCTGTGTCTGTAATATTGCTTTGATTTGTACCATTTTCACTTCAGACAGAGAGCTGATGGAGAGCACGTACATGGTAACCCCCACTTCCACGGGTGGTCCTGAAAACGACGCAAGATACAACATCACAAGTCTAGGAGTTGATCTGAAGAAATTTTTATTTGCATTATCTACTGGAATGAATTTGCAGAAACATTTAAAAGTTTTTGTTTCATTGAGTATGAGGGTACAGAGTCTAGTTTGTATGCATTGTAAGAAGTCAGACAAAGCGTTTATCGACGTGTTTTTGTAACATAAGCAGGTCATTCCTCCGCGCCAGGCAATCAATGCTCTCCGCAGGGAGGACGCAGTTTTACGACTGCAGCTATTTACTATCTGCCCACACTTGCACCAGAGCGGCGCTTACTTATAAGCTACTCGTGCTAATATGTTCAATGTTGTGAACTTTGTATCGATCGTTACGTTTCAGGATTCGCCGAATTTCTTTCTACACACTCATCTGATTGGTTTAGTTTAGTACTAAATATCAATATTACGCTAACTTGTGTTTCTTGACTTTCACCGTAAAGAATGAAAAATAACCGTAATTGCTAGGCAAAAAATCTAAATAATATTTATTTTTTTCTACAGCCAAAAAGATATGTTACATTGTTAAGGATTGCGTAGTTAAATAATAGTAGCTTAATATTTCTCCTGGTGGGAGTAAAAAATCGCTACAATTTTCAGACAAAGGTCAGACGAGCCAGCGTTATTTCATTTTGGGCTTACATACCTACTCGTAAAATATTCACCGCTCATTTTATTTTCAGTTGGGCAGGAACAACAAAGGTTATTTTGTAATGGGCTTCATAATAATAACATAATACCATAGTACCTTCTAAATAACAGATTGGTCGAAAATTGTGAAAATATGAGTCTAGACGCTTTCTGCGAGGTTACAATTTCAGACGATATACAATTATATGTATAAGTATCTATGCAGAATGCAAGAAGCACTACGCCTGTTGTGAAACTGAGTTTAGAGGTTCTTATAGGTACAATATTTAAATATGATGATTAATTATCATAAATCTAATATTATCATAAATCAATCTTCAAAAGCGATCAGAAGGTATCTTAAATAAAGTGTCAGGTTGGTTTTCTGTTACAGCATACTGTGTTTTTTTTTTTAAATGGATGATATAAAACGACATGCGCTTTAGAGGTTATAGCTAGCATTTCATGGATATAAATATTTGATATGCAGTAAAAATTTTAAATGACTAATTACGGCGGTTTCAAAAATGATAAAATAAATAGATATTTGGCAGAATTAAAAACCCACTAAAATTCTTCGAGCTTAATTGATTATAATGATGATTTCCTTAAAAGATTATCCCATTTATTTAAAGTAACTTTTGTGACGTATTCATGGAACTTATAACTAATGTAGGTAATGCTATAAATAATACTAACCTCCATAATTGGGCCTTACTCTTTTATCGTAACTTATACTAAACGAGTCCAAAATGGCTGATATATTGACGTCGCCGAACATGCCACCCCCACCGGCACCCCTGGAAACAGAGAAAAAGGATATTTCACATAAATTGCAAAAACATATAATGTTAATTTCAGAACAGTTGTGCTTAGTCACTTTTTATCAGATTTTATTCTAAACAGAGCAGGAGGTACAGCGATATTGGATGTTTTTGTTATAATAATTATCACAAGGTGTAAAAAAAAATTTGTATTGAATGGCTATAAGACCAACACACAGTTGCATAAACGTACTCGTATGTTTAAGGGTTTGGAAGCTTTTGGTAGAGGCTATGGGTATGAATATTAGTACATATGCTCGTATTATAAACAAACAAATATGTATTTATGGTAAACCGGAGAGTTTACACTACCAAACATGAGAAATCAAAGTAACATTTTTTTTAAATGTCAGCGATTCAACAGTGAAAATTGCTGTAAACCGCGTTGTTATATCTAACATGAGAAATATAAGTAACATTTTTTTTAATTCCAGTGATTCAACAGTGAAATATGCTATAAACCGCGTTGCTTCCAAAACCGATTCCATAGATAAAGATACTCAGTTAAATATAAGTTGGCGTTTATGTTACAAAGGCCCGATTCGACCAATTTTTTCCGTGGATATATGGTATAACCCCAGATTTGTATTAAATGACAGCCCTATACCATAGATTTAGTATCGGAATAAAGTTGGGCGAATCTACCCTAAGTAACTTGATAATAAACCTATTTCACAACAAATTTATACTTAGCAAAAATAGAGCATATGCCGCCGGTAATGCAATTTTTATATTTTATTTTTATTACAGTAATTCTTTGCAATTTAACATATTTTACATTAGATTGCGTCTTGTATTAAAATATAAAATATTTCCTTGGCTTAAATTTGAAGTATTGGATGAGCGCTTATAATACACTAAGTATTACAAATCGAGTTTGAATACAAAAGTCTACTTACTTTTGTATTGAAACTCGATTTGTAGTACATAGTTGGTATTGTAAATGATAATATAAATTAAATACTGCACTGTTAAATAAAAAAAAAATACTGTCTTTGTCTGTTACTGAAATCCATCACAGGTTACATACCTGTGATGGATATGTTAACCTTACATAATTAATTCTGATTTTTTCTGAAATAAATAATGAATGAATGAAAGTACGCAATTCATTTGTACTTTTACCGCGTCTAAATTAACATCGCATTGAAACATAAGTGCAAACGTTTATATTCCATGATAGTTTTTTTTTATAAAAATGCATTGACTAATTAGAAAAAATCCCAAAACTGATGCAGATAGTGAATGCGGTAGAAATGAATTGGCTTTACCAATGAATTTTTCACAAATAGATTGTTATGATTATTGCCTTATATATAAGAAAGTAAAAAACGTACTTAAATCCGGTAACAGTTATAAAAAACCAGTTAGTTCCTCTTGAAATTTTAAGATAAAATAATAATATTTCACGATAAACAAGTTTTAAATATTGGAAGCACTTCGGTCAGCAGTAAATTTATTTTTCACCTCCTTTCATCTCGACACAGGTATTTAAGACTTATTTGCACGATGCCAAATGCGTTTAAGTAGAAAACTGTCGCTTGGAATACTACCCGTAAGTGCATTTAATTAAATTAAGTTAGATGTAAATATTTATAAGGAGAACCTATGGGCCTAAATTAAATAAAATAGCGGGAGATAGGTGACTCGTCTCTACCGCATGGACCGCATAAATTAGGTCCCCGTCGCCTAATTACATGTAGACTGACGTAGCATGCGCGTAGCACGTTTGATGACTCCTTCAAGCATATATCGAAACAAATAGGTCCGTTCTCAGTTGTCTAATTGAAGCAACGTGCCGTATCTTTCGCTATTTTGATTAAATTTGATTATTATTATCATTATAGACCTCTCCCAATGTTCTCCACACAGATCGATCCTGTGCCGCCCGCATCCAATGGACTCCCGTGATCTTCACCAGATCGTCGGTCCACCTTGTGGGGGGCCTGCAACTTCCTGTACGTGGCCTCCACTGGAGGACCTTTCCGCCCCACCGGCCGTCTGTTCTCCTCGCTATGTGCCCTGCCCATTGCCACTTGAGGCATGCAATCCTTTGGGCTATGTGTGTGACCTTAGTTCTCCTGCGGATCTCATCATTTCTGATACGATCACGCAGGGATACTCCGAGCATAGCCCTCTCCATGGCTCTCTAGGTGACTTTGTGCCTCCTCAACACATTGTTAGCGGCCACGTTTCGGTTCCGTATGTCAGCACTGACAACACACACGCATTGAAGACTTTCGTCTGGAGACACTGCGATAGATGGACTGAAAATATGCTCCGTAGCTTCCCGAACGCTGCCCAGCCGAGTTAGATTTGTCGATCGACCTCTTTCTGGAAGTTGGACTTACCAAGCTGGACTTTTTGTCCGAGGTAGATGTACTCGTCCACAACTTCCAGTGTAGAGCTTCCAAACTTTACAGGAGTGGGTACGACATGGGAATTCAATGGACCTATGGGTATACATATATAAAATCATCTGTGAGTTTAGTGCAGACTCAGGAATGCGGTAGTTCTGCGACATAATAAGATATAATGATTACAAATGTCGATAAATTTAAACATTAGCCTATAGACTAACGCTTGACCACAATCGCACCTGATTCCTGATGGAATGTAACGATGAGATCTAAGATACGCATTACCTGTTCACTCTTGCCTTTTCAATGATGAGGGCAAAATGCTGACTTTAAGTGGACACAGTTGAAGGGTTGGAGAATGACATAGCATCGTTGAAGTCCTAACACCACGTAAGTCATTTTTGGAAGTTTTTGACATATTGATGAGATTCGTTAGAGAATCGATAGACGCGTCATATCGTCCAATCAGAATCAAGATACGATCAATAAAAAGCTTTGAAATTACGAAAAAGTAAGAGCACAGAAGTCATTAAATGACTTGCGCTTTGAGATGACCACGTAGGTCTCAATTTAGTTTTTTTTATTTTTCATTAATTTATTGGTGGTGGTTATGACATTTTGATGGTATTCGTCAGGGACTTGCAAGACGGATCGTTTTTTTTTTCAATCAGAATTCAGTTGCGGCCATCAAAAACCTTTTAAATGTAGAAAAGGTAATAGAATGGACATGAACAATGGAATACTATGGAAATAGCAAGTAAGTCTCTGATTAGTTTTTTTGCTTTCCTGAAAAGTTGCTTAAAGTGAGTTACGAGGTGTTGGATTTTCAACGACGATAGGTTACTTTGTAGCAATCCTAATTCCATGAGACCTATGCTGTGGGGGACCACTAGTAAAGCTAACTGTGTAAGATCATCCACATTTTGACTTTGATTTTCATATAATATTGAAAGTTTAGTTTGGTATAATACTATTAAAATATACTATAATAAATAAGTATAAAAGTACAGACATATCAGAAGTACAGCTACTCTAAAAATTATGCATTAAATGAAAATTTACCAACTTCTTGCTTACCAAAATTATTTTTTTGTGTAGGCATTTAAAATGCTACCCTCGGCTTACAACATTATTTGCTTGAACCATCATTTACAATTATGATTGCCTTCGCTTTCCTGATGTCCCATATCAGCTTGATGGCTCCATCCATTAATATTGATTGCGATTGCCCCGAAATGAAATTTATCGTGGAAATACAGTCAGTAGGTAGGTAGGAACCTATTGTGAGGGATAATTACTAACGGTGTTGCATGTCACGTAGATAAAATGAAGTAGGTATGCTGCGGTGGATGTATGAAGTTACGCGAATAAACCACGTGAGAAGCTTTCACGCCCGTGACAAAGCAGACAAATTGCTGGTGCTACTGCTAGTCGCCTAAGTTGGTAGGCAGACAGCTACTGAAAAAAATGTCTGGCCATGTCACCGCCGCCGGGTCTAGCAGAAGAGGTTGACCCAAAAAAAAATTAAATATTAAAGATGGCATGCATGATGTGTGCACAAAACCATGCGAAGTGGAGGAGTCGAAACAGGAAAGCCGACCCCGGGCTCCGGAAGTGACAGCTTTGCATGCAACCGGAAATTACACGCTAAGTTGAGGAATGATTCACGCAACCGGGATAAAATGCTTATAAGAGCATTAAATTATCATTCCTAACAGTAACATTACCAGTTATAACTTAGTTATTAGTATTGGGTATAATTCAATAACTCATCAAGCAAAATAACTGCCCGGAAAAGTTTTTTAGAGTGATAGTCCACTTTTTTGGCCGACCGTACCCTACATATGTAGACCCTACATATGTCGGCTAAAAAGTGAAATGAATATACGGCAGTAATTATATAATTACTGCCGTATATTCATTTCACTTTTTAGCAGACATTCACAGTGAAAACTCAAAACGCCAAGTTTCAAAGGTTTTTAATAGTGAGTGGTTCCACTTTAAATATGTAAGCAAAGTATTTTCTAATCATTCACATAAATGTCTTAAAAAAATTAGGATAGTACACCTCCACTTTAAATGTAAAATCAATGAAGTGGTTATTTAACTACCACAGTAGCAACCCTGAAGTAAATCTACGATTAATTATATCATTAAAATTTTAAGGAATCCTTAATAGTCGATCCTAAATAGGAAGTTAAAAACAAATGAGGTGGTTGTTGACCAACCACTCACTTGACCATGTAAAGTGTTCCTATATCTGCGGTGAAAGTATAAAGTAAAGTATCAGCCTATTAAATGTCCCACTGCAGGGCAAAGGCTCTATCATAGAAATCATAATTATCGCTACTATGGTGGTATCTGCGGTGATTACATTCAAATCATCCAGCTGTGTTTGTTTATTTACATGAAGCTGCATTGTGAACAGACGAAAGAGACGAATATACATTCCATCTCCATCGAATGCACCGCCCCTTCACTAGGACCTCGTCGATTGGCTACAGGTGCCTATATGTACATCATATGTAATAAATAAGCTACGATATTATTACTATACATATAAAATGACACCTCTCTTCATTTAAGACGTAAATATTTACGATTGGGATGGGGGTTGTCGAAAGTCGGTAAAAGCCTTAACAATTAAACCTCGTCTGATGCATTTAAACTATGTAATTTGGAAACTCTAGATTATAAATATTGTTGGATTATTTAAAATATTTAAGTGCCTCAAAACAAGATAAATTGACGAAAATAACTGAGCTGCGCCATTGTTGATGTCTATCTATTTTTCGCAATAAAAAATGTGGTTTCAATGCGGTGATCCAAATATGTGGACCAGTAATAAATATTATTTATGTAAACCGCTTTTTCTCAAGAGGTATCAAACTATTCTTACAAGTACGGCGTCGTTGTCCTTTAAAGCCTAATTAATTATGGTCTAGAGTAGCATGAAACTCTTTAAACTATAAACGATGTTATAAAGCTGTTATCACCGTTTTTTCAAAAAAAATGTATGAAAATTTGTTTTAAACGCAAAACTGCTTAGTAACACCTTTGAGCTAACAACTGTTTATTAAAAATTTATGAATAAGGCTCTGTGTATAATATTGATCGTGTGCTCGTATCACCATAGCAACCCCTAATTTGTGAAATGAATCCGTGTGTAAACATAAAAAGCGTGTCGTAAATGAACCTGGTTTTCTTTTGTGGAATACCAATGGTATAAAAAACCTAAAATACATAACCAAACCTTGTTAGGTTTGGTTATGGATTTTAGGTTACAATATATATATATATATAGCCAAATATTTTCGGTAAATCTTAGGTTTTACCGAAAAACATTTGGCTTCATCGATGAATTTCAAGTTTTACCGTTAAATGTTTTTAACGGTAAAACTTAAAATTCATCGATGAAGCAAAATATTTAACGGTAAAACCTAAGATTTTTGCTGACTTAAGTTAGTAAATGTGGAAAAAAGTTAGCGATTTGATCTTTTGCCACCAATAACTTGGTAATTATTTAGGA
This sequence comes from Marasmia exigua, assembly GCA_019059595.1. NCBI lineage: Eukaryota > Metazoa > Arthropoda > Insecta > Lepidoptera > Crambidae > Marasmia > Marasmia exigua. Next base: position 8,895,959 of record CM032494.1, on the reverse strand, counting down.
TTTCCATTAGGACAAAGTAAATTTTCAAAAAACTAATACCTAACGTTTTAGTACATTGACCGTGGGAGTAAAGACACGCTTCCGACCAGAGACCCATTCATGCATGGGCCGGCTCGATCGGAGTGACACCACGGCCTCACTAGAACACCGGCTTGAAAAAGCACTGTGCTGTGTTTCGCTGCATGAATAAAGGTACTGGAGGCCCAATCCAGGGGAATGGGGGGTTCAAAGGTTGGCAACGCACTTGTAACTCCACTGGTGTCGCAAGTGTCTATGGGCGGCGACAATAGCTTACCGACAGCTGATCCATCTGCTCATCTGCCACCTATCACCGAAATAAAAAAACATATACCGTAATTTTGTGAATACCCGAGAAACTTCTTAAGGGCCACCGACAATATCAGCTACGCGGATGACATGGTGCTGCTCGGCTCGACAGCCAGTTCCATAGATAAGCTGCTCAAAGTTTGTGAGAACTATGCTGCTTCACATGGCCTTATTTACAATGTAAATAAATGTGAATACATCGTCTTTAAGGCCGCTGGGAAATCTCCTGGTACTCACCATCCTATTACCCTTAACGGAATGAACATTAAACAAGTTTATAAATTGCCAAGTATTTATACCTGGGACATTTTCTTACCGACGACCTTAGGGACGATGTAGATATCGAAAGGGAGCGCAGATCGCTGGCTGTTCGAGGCAATATTTTAGTCCGTAGGCTCGCCCGATGTAACGAAGAAGTAAAATTAACGTTATTTAAAAGGTTCTGCCAAAGTTTTTACACGGGCGCTCTGTGGGTGGCGTATGCTAAGAGTAAGCTAAGTGTTATGCTCGTCCAATATAACAATGTCTTCCGGATGTTGATGGGGCTGCCACGTTACTGCAGCGCGTCAGAGATGTTCGCACTGCGAAATACAGATTCACGCTTCGCACGTTTTCACGCAATTCTCCGCAAAAAAACTGCATCTCTGATCTGACAGAGCCCGCCACAACAGCATCCTGAAGATAGTGGCTGACAGATACATGTCGTCCATATGGTCGCCTTTGGTCCCGAGGATAATCTAGATCCTGACTGATCCAAGAGCCCCTGCTATAATTTTCTAAAGATTCGAAATATTTCCAATAATTCTAATATATTGAGTAGTAAAAAATAAATAATTAATAATTTCCAATGATTATAATAATTTTCAATAGCGAATAATTTATTATTTCTAATAATTTTGAATACTGTATTGAATAATATATTTGTATGAATTATCTTTAGCTATAAAATATGAAAATAATATTAATAGTACTAAAAAAATTGTATGAGCCTTAGTTGTTCGAAATAAAATATTTTTATTTTTTATGTATTATACCAACATTTTTCCCATAGAAACATTGGGTAACCTGTCCATTTAAAGTTATCAACTTATTGATGCAGTTTGTATAGGAAGGTTTTGCCAACCTTTGAACCCCCTATTCCCCTGGTTTAGGCCTCCGGTAACCTCACTCACTCAGCGAAACAGCAGACACGCAGCTTTTATGTCAGTAAAAATCCTTGAATTTCATCTTAAAAAAAAATAAACCTCATCTTTAAAATTAATAAACGTATAACTGATAATAGTTTTAATGATAAAGCGAGAATGTGACAGGTTATAACGGTCAATTGAGCGAACAAACTGAATGAAAATTTATTAGCAGCAGCTCGATAGAGCGGCAAAAAATGACAAGTGTAAAAAGGGAAACTGGAAAATTTCACGCAAAGCAGTGACTGGTTGAATAAAAAGCTGCCGCTGCCGGCAACTTTATGCTCTCTTCCTTAAACCTTCATAAACCTTATAAAATACAGATTTCTAAAATAACTACAGAGGTATAATTTAATAAATAATATTGGTCAATAATTAGATGTATGAATATTTTGTTGTTTTAGATTTTTTAATATAAATATTTTTTTGTATAATGTCTTGTTAATTTTAGATTTATCAATGTAAGCTTGTAAGACTACAGATTTTTGTCATACCAACAACATTTGCGCGCCACCTGGCAGACTGAATACCGTGTCTCTGATACTTTTTATACCACCTATGTACAACACGAACAATGGACCCAATGGGAGTCTAAGTGCGGCAAAAGGAGTCCACTTTACATTACATTATCACCTATGTACCAAATGTGTATTATGCAAATGAATAATGTTTCTGTTCCCTGACGAACTATTTTCTCCAGGAATTAAATCGGGAATACTGAGAATGTTAATCAAAGTGAATGAGTTGGAAAACAATTTACTTTAATTCATTTCAGCCAATACTCTAATTACTGGAATAAAAATTCAAATTTCTAAACACTATTTATGTGTAGTAAATATATGAATGTTATTTGTTGTAAACAAAAGCATGGTACAACAACAACAGATAATACAATAAGGCGGTCGTAACGCTTTAGCGATTTCTTCCCGACTACCTTTGGGTAGAGGAAAGCAATAATGTAATGCAAGAGTCAAAGCAGCTAATAAATTTGGCAAAATATATACGTACGAATACAAAACAAAAATAATAGTAAGATATTAAGGGTTCCGGTATGGAAATGGTAGAAAGAGGAGGTAGCAGTAGTAGGATATTTTAGAAGAGTTTTTTATTCAGGATATTCCCAGTGTATTTTAAAATACTCGTCATTATATATTTTTGTACACCACAAGAGTCCTTGTATATCTCACCAACAATGAGCCTTTTTAAACTAAACTTGTATTCGACGCCACTATGAACATTTCAAAGGACATTCTCTTTATTGGTCCAAGTGCCGAAAGGAATTATGCTGTATTCTGTAGGACTTGTCTTCCTGAGTATTTATTATAATGGCGCCAAAGCTTTAGCATAACTATCCATGGTTTAATTGAGATAAAATATCAATATTTTCAGTGAATTTACTAAGAAAAACTTTTTTTTGTTACGCCTAACCTGAACATCGGGGGACAAGTCCTTTTTGGCCGGCGCCTTCATATTTGGGCCAAAAATAGTATGAAAGTACAAGGATATCCTTTAAATATTAAAGTATAACGCAATTAAGGAATCCATTGAGTGTTCAGGCAGGATTTGAACCCATAACTTCCATGTTCCGGGAGGACATTCTACGTGGACGATGTTTGTTCAAATCCTGCCTGTAATAAATTGCAAAATATTGCTTCAACAAAAATGGACGTAACGTACGTAGGTACGTAAAAGTTATATGCGCATTTTTATTTTCTAGTTTCAAATAACAATGTTATTCTTTATTTATCGCCGGATGGTGAGCAAAGTTGGACGTACATTGAAACCGATATGTGTAGTTGTAAACTTTTGCGCAAACGGGCTGTCCGGAGTTTTATCGAGAGAACACAACGGAAGCATCCACTCGATTGTATTTTTCAATTTTTATTTGCGTACATTTGTATAGGGCTCGCAACTCGGTTCGGCAGATTACATATTTCACAGTATGTTATATATTTGACATTCATATGCGTTCTGTATGGACTTAAAGCTGATTAAAGAATATTTCATTTCATTTTATCTAAAATAATTCTAAAAAATGAGAGAGAGAGGTATCCATGGACGTTGCGCAGAGTGACTACGTTAAAATTTAGGCGAGTTTTAGCAGACAAATCAAGAATTCTCGTTTTGATATAAAAATAACGTTTTCAACTTTTTCCAGGTAAAAGCTATTGGAAGTTTGTCAAATTTCATTTATTAAAGATTTTTGAATTTGGATCTAACTTGGTCCTTGGGTGGTCCTATCGCGAACTAAATATCCGCAAGACGGCGAACTATGGGCCTGAGGTCCATCTACAAGGTGATTGGATATATTTGGACGTGATATGTCAAATTGTCAATTAACGAATAAATCAGCCAATGATGTTGAAGTTGGACCTCGGTTCACAATCGGTACGCCATCTAGCGAATATTTCACACGCGATTGCCCCCATTGGCTGGTCATAATAACCACAGGGTAAGATGGTATGGTTTGATTCTTTTTATTTAATAGTTTCTTATAATTTTATTGTTTCCTTTCCTATTTTTTGTTAAATTAGTTTGTCGACTCCCCATATTAAAAGTTCACTTATTTTTCAGAAAAAAAGTCAAAAGAAAATAAGTAGACGATATATTGTTATGAAATAAACGAGTTGATAGTATATTCTTCTAGTTTAAATTGGGTATCATATTAATGGGTTGGTGTAGACTTTGTAAAATCTTTTTAATCTATATTATTTTACCACTCATTACAACTTCGGTTAAATATTGAAAAATAGTAAAACTATCGTTTGGTTACCAAAGAACCAAAGTACGGCCCTAGGACCCTTGGTCGGCGATTCCTAGGTTACATATAAGTAGGTTATCGATCGGTGCAAAAATAGTCTATGGTATGTATTACCCTGCTAGTCTACCTTACAACTGCGATATTTATGAGTTACTATAATACTACAGAAAGCACTTTATTACACGCAAGGCCTGATGTCACTGAGAGACTTGCGGTGACAGTCAGCTCAGTAAGAAATGCACGAGTATTTCTTTTGATCATCATCATCTTAGCTGGCGTTTTGTCCCGGTTGCGTCCCAAGCTGTCGCTCCGAAGCCCGGGGTTCGCTTTCCTGTTTTTACTCCTCTATTTTGCACGATCTTTTTTTTATTGTTTGTTTATGTTTTTTTTTAAAAAAAGAAAAAACACCTAGACCAATACAAACAGACATGTTCATGCACATAAATATTTGTAATGTGCGGGGATCGAACCCGCAACCCTTGGACCAAAGGCAGCGTTCACTACCACTGTTCCAAATGGATCGTCAATCTTGTGCATCCAATGTGATCAATTTATTGGCAAGCATCTCATCCCTTACAACGTCAAGCCTTATATTTTTAGGTCTACCCCATCTGCCGGGACCCGGTGGTGGTGGCATGGCTATAAATTTGTTTCCCTCGTAGCTTTCCGGTTTTCGCAGGACATGGCCGTATAAACAAGTATTTGTTTTGATATTCCGTACATTCTAAAGTAAAAGGTTCTATCGAAGATCCTTGTTTATTTAAAAATAGTCTGTTATAATAGATAATATGCAGAGTCTGTTATAATAGATTTATATAAAGGTACTCTCAGTAGAGTCTTCCAACAAGTGGGTCTGAAAATGAACATGGACAAGACGAAAATCATGTCGAATCCCCATGTCGTACCCACTCCTGTAAAGGTTGGAAGCTCTACACTGGAAGTTGTAGACGAGTACATCTACCTCGGACAAAAAGTCCAAGCTAGGTAAGTCGAACTTCCAGAAAGAGGTCGATCGACGAATCCAACTCGGCTGGGCAGCGTTCGGGAAGTTACGCAGCATATTTTCGGCCCATCTACTGCAGTGTCTCAAGACGAAAGTCTTCAATGCGTGTGTGTTGCCAGTGATGACTTACGGAACCGAAACGTGGCCGCTTACAATATGCCGATTAAAGAGACTCAAAATCACCCAGAGAGCAATGGAGAGGGCTATGCTCGGAGTCTCCCTGCGTGATCGTATCAGAAATGATGAAATCCGCAGGAGAACTAAGGTCACAGACATAGCTCAAAGGATTGCATGCCTCAAGTGGCCATGGGCAGGGCACATAGCGAGGAGAACAGACGGCCGCTGGGGCGGAAAGGTCCTCGAGTGTACGCCACGTACAGGAAGTCGCAGCCGTGGCAGGCCCCCCACAAGGTGGACCGACGATCTGGTGAAGATCGCGGGAATCCATTGAATGCGGGCGGCACAGGATAGATCTGTGTGGAGAACATTGGGGGAGGCCTATGTCCAGCAGTGGACGTCTATTGGCTACCAGTCACCTGAGGGAAATTTATCTTCGCCGCCCATAAACATCCACGAAATCAGAAAGATCGCTAATTTATTGCCGGCTTTTTTAAAAAGGAGTACGCTCTTTTCTTGAAGGACCCTAAGTCGTAGCCGTCAGGAAATACTCCTGCAGGCAAACCGTTCCACAGAACTGAAATACGTATATTAGACCGTTATCCATCGAGATGATGGGGATGGAATGACAATCGTTTGCGGGTGGTTCGACGTAGGAATTCAGGGAGTAGATCAAACAGTTCCTCAGTGCACTCCCCATGATATATACTAATCACTTTAAAATGTGTTTTATGTATTTGATAATATTAAATAAATTAATAGGTCAAGCACCTGTGTTACTTATGTCTGAACCAACAGCGGAATTACAAATATATACGTTTAAAAATTTTCTTTTGTAAATACATATTTACCCAGACCAATACAAATTGACGTGTTTATGCACACAAATGCTGGTACTGTAATAATTACATGCCATCCATTTATAAGGTGTACCAATGTACCCGACCATAGATGGTTCCCGGTCAGAGCAAATTGATGATCATAGGCAAGTTTTTTTAAAAACAGTTTCTTATTATAACAAAAAGAAAATATATCATAAGTACGAAAAAAAAAAAACTTAATGCGTTGCATTAAGTTTGGCTTACGAACGAACAATGGTTATTGTAATACGACTGCATGGCTAGATTAATTCCGTGAAAGTGCTAAAACGGCCAACTAACTCATTCATGCGGGCTCACTGACAAGATGTCCTTTGTGGAGGGGCATCCCCTCTGCCGCATTGCTCAATCCAAACAGAGGGCAAACTGGGACAAATTCAGTTGCGAATAGTTACAACCTATTAAATTATTATACCGAACCTTAGTTTAAAATATCTCGAGAGTTGAATAGAACAGTAGCTAAACATCCCAAATCGGCATATACTATTGCTTACTTTTTATTTGTCATTTGAAATTCGAACACGTACTGTGTGAGATGCGAGGGTCGCGGTTTTGATTCCCACATCAACACCACCTTCGTGGTTCCTAGGGGACTACAAAGAAGCCACCCTGTAACGATATTATTCCTGTCATATCTAAACAAAGGAAACGCACAGCGCGTATGAAAGGGACAGGAATAAAGATTCAAATTATGTTTCGCTGTAGGCCCTTTGGTTTTCATTGTATAAGAAGTTAAACACGGCAAGGGAATATTCATTCAATATTTCCATTTCTTAAAGCTAAAGATCTTAGTTAAAAAGAATAATTCTTACTTTGATCAACACCACTCTGCTACAAAAAATAATTAAGTAGTAGAGATGTGACTACGTGAATAATATTTTCATTGTGCTCATTAATAAAAATGATGTACTTAGTTAACATTAAGTATTTAATTTTCTGCTCTTCGGAATCGGCCTGTGGATAGGCTAATAGGCTAATTCCATCGAAACGGTAATAATATGACTGGCATTGAAATTTATATCATTAAGTTAATATTTATAAGACTAAAATATGGACATCTAATTATGATTTCCATAATATATATAATAGATAATTATGATTTGAAGAATCCCCGGGTGCCAAATACCTATCGTCAAACAACCTTGGCCCTGGCAACGTACAACTCACGCACACTGCGGACCGAAGAGAAGCTGCTGGAACTAGAGGAAGAATTAAGCAGAATTCGCTGGAGTATTGTAGGATTATCCGAAGTCCGACAACAGGGCGAGGATACGATGATCCTTAAATCCGGGAATCTGCTTTATTTCCGGGAGGGCGAAGAACTGTCCAAAGGTGGAGTCGGGTTTATTGTCCACAAGTCCCTCGTGAACAACATTGTACAAATCAGAAGTGTGTCGAATAGGGTGGCGTACCTTACACTCAGAATTACCAAACGGTATTCGTTAAAGGTAATACAGGTTTACGCCCCGACCTCGACACACCCGACGAGGAAGTGGAAGAAATGTATGAGGATATCTCTCGGGCAATACAAACTTCCAATACTCACTACACTGTTGTCATGGGAGATTTCAACGCAAGGCTGGGCAAAAAGGGCGATGAGGAGTCGAAAGTGGGGCAATTTGGATCAGGAATCCGAAACCACAGAGGTCGAATGCTAGCCGAGTATATGGAGAGGGAGAGACTCTACATGATGAACTCCTTCTTTAAATAACGGCTACATCGTAAGTGGACGTTGGAAAGTCCGGGTGGCGTTACAAAAAATGCGATTGACTTCATCATGTCTACCAAGACCCGGATATTCAACGATGTCTCAGTGAACAATTCGCTGAACACTGGAAAATCGCTTCGATTGCCTAGAGAGCTGCTCAGATGTGGAAAAATATAATGACAGGCTCGTAGAAGCTGTCCTTACGGCGGGTGCAAAGGTCTTCAGACCCAGCCGTACGAAAATAACCAGTAAAATCTCGGAGCCAACTCTAAAGCTAATGGAGGAAAGGCGGAAAATGGTTCTGCAAACCTCTGATGAAGCTCGTCAACGACGGCAGCTTAGCAAGCGCATCTCCAAGTGGCTGGCCCGGGACATACGCCGATTTAATAGGGAACGTACTAAAGAGGCTATCGAGCGGAACAAAGGCTCCAAAGTCTTCGCTAGAGATCTGGCTATTGGGGAGAGCTTGTTAATCAAGCTGAAAACAGAGGATGGCAGAATCGTCACGTCACGCCCAGAGCTTTTGGCCGAGATCGAACACTTTTATGGACAGCTTTACGCGATATCACGCACACCTGTCATTCAGGCCGTTGAGCGCAGAGCCAAATTAACCCGGCACTACGCCGAAGATGTCCCGGTCGTCAGCCTATACGAGATTAGCATAGCTCTTAAACAGCTTGAGAACGGTAAGGCACCGGGTGATGATGGAGTCACAGCGGAGCTTCTGAAAGCAGGTGGACGACCTGTCCTGAAAGCCCTTCAGAGGCTTTTCAAGTCCATCATCATTGAGAGAAAGACACCCAAAGCGTGGCACTCTGCAGTGGTAAGGCTTTTCTTCAAAAAGTGTGACAATTCCAATTGAAGAATTACAGGCCTATCACGCTGCTGAGCCACATATATAAGCTGTTTTCGAGAGTTATGACGAATCGTCTCGCACGCAGGTTCGACGACTTCCAGCCTCCCGAACAAGCTGGATTTTGAAAAGACTTTAGCACTATAGACCACATACATACGCTGCGGCAGGTTATACAGAAGACCGAAGAGTATAACCTGCCATTATGCCTAGCGTTTGTGGACTATGAGAAAGCCTTCGCCTCTGTCGAGACCTGGGCCGTGCTACAGTCTTTCCAAAGGTGCCGAATAGACTACCGATACATACAAGTGTTACAGTCATTGTACGGAAACGCCACAATGTCAGTCCGTCTTCAGGACCGGGAATCAAAACCCATTCCTCTCCAGCGAGGTGTGAGACAGGGTGATGTTATATCGCCGAAACTGTTCACCACTCTGTTGAAGCACGTGTTTAAACTTCTGGACTGGGATGGACTTGGCATCAATATAAATGGTGAGTACATGACGCACCTTCGGTTCGCTGATGATATCGTAGTCATGGCTGATACCTTGGAAGACCTAGGCACAATGTTTGACGACCTCAGTAGAGTCTCCCGACAAGTGGGTCTGAGAATGAACATGGACAAGACGAAAATCATGTCGAATTCACATGTTGTACCCACTCTTGTAAAGGTTGGAAGCTCTACACTGGAAGTTGTAGACGAGTACATCTACCTCGGACAAAAAGTCCAGCTTGGTAAGTCCAACTTCCAGAAAGAGGTCGATCGACGAATCCAACTCGGCTGGATAGCGTTCTGGAAGCTACGCAGCATATTTTCGGCCCACCTACCGCTGTGTCTCAAGACGAAAGTCTTCAATGCGTGTGTGTTGCCCGGTGATGATATACGGAACCGAAACGTGGCCGCTTACAATGTGCCAATTAAGGAGGCTCAAAGTCACCCAGAGAGCTATGGAGAGGGCTATGCTCGGAGTCTCCCTGCGTGATCGTATCAGAAATGATGAGATCCGCAGGAGAACTAAGGTTACATACATAGCCCAAAGGATTGCATGCCTCAAATGGCAATGGGCAGGGCACATAGCGAGGAGAACAGACGGCCGTTGGGGCGGAAAGGAGCCGTGGCAGGCCCCCCACAAGGTGGACCGACGATCTGGTGAAGATCGCGGGAATCCATTGGATGCGGGAGGCACAGGACCGATCTGTGTGGAGAACATTGGGGGAGGCCTATGTCCAGCAGTGGACGTCTATTGGCTGAAATGAATTATGATTTGGAGTCAGGATAAAAAAAGTCGTGCGTGAAAATCGCACGAAAAGCAAAGAAAAATTCGTCACACTCTTAACTTATTCATATTTTAATAGATAGGTACCTATCTTGAAACAAAAGCTGTATTTTGTAGTAAAATGGCACATAAAAAAAGAAGTTCAATCGATTACTTTATTCTTTCACATCCCTACTAAATGATATTCAGTTAAGCAGAGAGCGCTCGAGCGCCATAACTCGTCAAGAGTTTTTAAAAACTCGATAACGCTTCAAATGTTTTCGACGAAACACTTCTGCCCGAGTGTGCTTCAAGTCTTCAATTAATGCCGCCGATTTTGGTCGTGATGGGAATTCGCAAACATTTACTTTAGGGAGTGGCTATTGTTTTATTCCCTGGATATGGTACAATCATGGTGAACGCTGCCTTAGGTCTAAGGATTGTGGGTTCAATCCCCGCACAGTACGAACATTTGTGTTCATGAACATGTCTCTTTGTCTTGATTTGGGTATTTTCTATGTAATATAAGTATGTATTTACAAAAGAAAAGTATTATATGCGTATATTTGTAATCCCACTGTTGATTCTTACGAGTATAACCGTAACATAGGTGCTTGAGCTAACTATCTCGGAGTCAGACCAATATATTTTTTTCTCGAAACTGTAGAGAGAAATATAATTTTGAAAAAAGTTATTGCACATAGAAAAGAAAACATGTATCTTAACATATTATGTAGGCACTATTGTTTAAATTATGAATTAAATAAAAAGTAAACCAAAGTAGCGTAAGCCAATTTAATGAATTTAATATTAACTAGTGACTCCCGAAGTAGGTAATTACTTTGTTGCGCTTCAGGCTATTTGACTTTTTGCTTATTGTTTAATTATAAAAAAGTACGAACCGACAGAAAAGACAAAATCAGAACGAAAAGATGGAAATACCTACAGACACACGTCAAGCTAGTAATCTGTCAGATTTCGTAATTAAGGATGATTTGATGGCTTCTTTTATCTGATAACTTAGTGCCTCCCAAAAATAGAAATATCGATTAAAGGATGGCCATGTCAGCTTAAAATCTCTCCAAAATTCTAGTCCAAGTAAAAAATCACGTAAATCACCTTCTTTATGTTTTTTTTTTGTATATAGCAATTTTTGCAATTTATTCTTAAGTTCTTAACACACTCAAAAAAAATTCGAGTCCCACCCGAAGACAGTTGAAAAATGTTTTATGTTCTACTTAGACAATTTAACAGGTGACGGGCATGTGAACGATTTCCTCTCTGCCAAAGTACATGACCAACGTGATTCAACGGTCGGGTATTTTATAAAATCGCGATTTCGAATTCGTATCTGTCGCTAAGCGGAACTCGTCAAAATGGTTGTTGTACAGTTTTTACTTGCGGACGAAACGCGATCAGAAAAATCGAATTTATCTTTCTTATCGCGCATAAGTATGTTTTTAATAAAATAAACGTTATTTCACAGAATAATAAATAACATTTTTCATCTACATATTTTGCGACAGAAATTACCCTAAAAGACAATAGGCGATATCGTGGTACGTTGACACGATCTTTCACGATCTTGATTAGTGTTGTGACAATGATAGAAAGAATGAATAATTAATGTCTCACTATTTGACATTTTTATGTTACTATCTGAGCAGGTGGGCTTATCCTGTTACTCACCTGTGTTAGAAGGAGGTAAAAAAGAAATTGAAAGAAAAGAGACAAAATGACAAATGCATTGAAAAGATACTGGTCGTAGCAAGAAGTATTGAAGAATAAATGAGACAAGAAACAACAATAAAAGTTATTGGTTATTGAAGAGTCACTTCGGTTTCCCTAAGATTCCATTATCAGATTCTGACATGGTGACAGGCAGGAGGTACATTCTTTCAAACAAAATATTTAGAAATTTTTCTACGCACATCTTTAGTTGCTATTACATTTTTACTAGAATGTTCGTAAACAAAATTCATCTTTTCATGTCATTACTTATTCATATCTAGACCATCACTAAACTTCCCTCCCCCCCCCCCCGCAGATTTTGGCAGAATTTTTTCAAGCTAAATCTGCGCTTTACCACGTCCCGTGTTTAAATTGTCTAAGATGTTCTATGACGTCAGCAACCGGCTGGACCGCTAGTTTGTACGCATCACGGAAAACTTTTTTCTATAATATTATATTGAATAATGCGTTTATAAAAATGGTTAGATAACAAAATTTTATATAAATTGCATAAGTTATCGAATGGTATATACCTAATTTTAGTAATTTTCAAACTTAAAAATAATCTCATTATATAAAAATACTTATGTACAAAATATTTGACTGAAATTTTGTACATAAGTTTTTTTGTTATTATTTCTCTATTTTAATTAAGCCTGCCAATTTCCAACTTTTTCATCATCTCTATTGATATAGTAGGTATATAAGCTACATACTCTATTATTTTGTTATTGTCTTTCTTATTTTATTAGTTTTAAGTTTTACTTACTTAGTAGGTTTGTAACTCAATGTATAAGCATACTTAGATATTGCAATGCCTGTAAAAGGTGGTTAAGTAGTAAAGCAGCATTATTTATTATAACGCCATTGTAACACTTAACTGGCAATAAAACTATTTGAAAATATGAAATTTGAAAAATGAAGCAAAAGTGTGCCGTGTGACTATGACATAAAGGTTAGGACCGATTGAATAATATTACAGATTTGTCTACACTGTGTGGCTATCCGTACCTCAGCCAATGTTTTAAGGTTTTGAGCGCCATGGGGGACACCGGTGACCGACAAACAATAAATGTTAATTTGTGTCTGGAAATCAATAATTTGAAGTTTTTTCAAAATTTAGTATTTTCTTATAATTGTCTACTCTGTTACTTGAAGTATGTAATTATATATTCTATGTCTCTCTCTATCTCTCTCTCGGGGTGATGGGTTATATCAATATCACTCATCATATCACTACCTTATACCTATTTATATAAGTAAGTACGTACAAATTATGTAGATTATGATTAAATTTATTTACACAGTCTTAGCATTTGCGGTTGGAAAAGCGATCATTATATCCTCAAGAGCATTAGACGTGGATGACTCTCGACCGTTTTCGATCTCGTCGGCAAGGGTGCTCCACTTGCTTAAATGTTTAACTTTTGTAATTTTTCGATTAAAATGTATATTTAACACACAATTCCTTGGACTTGACTTGACTTGAACGCATGAAAGTGAGAAGAGTTGCAATGTGGATAATTTTAAATTTTGTTGCCGATTCTTTACGAAAAAAGTAAATTTACCTAGTATGAAATAGTAAAAAGCTATATTTGAACAGGAACAATGCTCAACGAACGGTTCAATGAAAATCCGAACAATTCAAAACAAAATGTAAAAGGTTCGAAAAAATTTGATTATATATATATATTTATGTTTGTTCGCCGATTACTCAACCATTTATGAACGGATTTAGATGATTCTTTTTTAGTTGGAAAGTAAATAGTTCCAGATTGATACCATGATCAGGATATTAGGATCTGATGATGGGATCCTGCAAAAATTGAGGGGAACTCTCAAATTTTATAGGGCAATGAAATGTTTTTCTATCTTTTTTCAAAACTAGTTTATGCACCAGTTTTGCAATGATGGAAGCTCAACTCCTCAACGGTAAGGAGTTTAAGGATAACTCTTTTAATATTGTACTCACAATTAGTTTTTTTGTTATTTGGCGAGGGTGGAAGAGGGGGGGGGGGGGGTAGAATTGTGGTGCGCAGCAAAAGTTCATGAGGAACACTAAACTTTACTTCAGTATATATACTACCTAATTTGTTTACATTGGTTAAGGAGAAGTACGTAAGCATACGTGCCTGTTAATTTTCGGCTCGATGCTAAATAGTAAACCGTTTGGTACTTATTACCGAATTTCACACAGTGAAAATTGTCCCGTATTTAGCGATTCATAAAAAGTTTTTGCTATCGAATCCATCAGCAAAAATGACAACACAAACACCGACTACAGCAAAGTCAATTATATATTCCATGTAGGTTTGATATTGTTTTCAATGATATAGGCAACAAACAATCAAGAAAGTTATTTTACTTTAAAAAAATTGAATTTACCCCTAATTTGACTGTTGTAAAAACATTTCCACTGTATTACAATATTCTATATCACGCGCCTGCAGCTATAATAAAATTTACAAAACCTCGTAAAATTTCACGCCGTGGATAAAATTTTATCACTTCACGCATGTGATTATTCAATATGGAACGTACATTTTAAAATAATTATCTGTTGTTTTTGTCTGTTTCATACCTTTCTGTCCTGAAGTGTGCACTACTTATGAGAAAAATCTACAATTATACTTAGTTTTGGTACTTTTGAAGAAACACAATTAATGTTAATATTAAAAGCAACAATCTTTTTAGTATTTTATTATTATGCATAATACGGAATTGTTCCATGTGAAACCATCGGTTACGTGGAGAAAAAGTCTAAAGGTTTCTACCAAACCAAATCAAGAGCTTTGATGAGGGTTAGAAACGCTTAGATAGACATCCTAGGGACTAAGATGTCCTTCTAAGCGCACAATCGCCATTCCACTTTCTTGGGCACCATAGGATCCGTGCCCAAACATGAGTGTACGATGTACTGTGATATTGTTTCAATACATCGCAAAAATGTGTACCTAAGTTTTCGGTAAGAAATTCTTAGCGGCAGCCCGGAGACAGGACCCTGGAGGTTTTGTACCCCCGCCTCGGAAAGCACGTTAAGCTGTTGGTCCTGCGCCCGAACCCTCTCCGGTTGTGTCACAGTAGCGGCCCATCGGAATATGAGGGTGCACTTGTGTTTACGCACACACTTGAGCACTATAATATATCCTGCGTACGTACGCAGGATATAGTGCTAAAGTGTGTGCGATCAGCCACGTGGCTGATCGTTGAGATAGGCCGCCGTAGCCGTAATCGGTTGGAGGATATTATAATTACATCGCAAAACTCGCTAAGTCCAATCAGACAAATCGCTAATTCATGAATACAAATTAGTATACTATACGCAAAGATTCGCGGCAGACGGGCAAGTATTTCATTAATTAAATGAATGAAATATAACACCGACTCCCACGAGTCTTTGACTCGAGTATAACAGTTACTTCCTTTTAAACCTACTCGTAATTTTGAACAACTTAAGTGTCATATATCATTCATTATTAATACTTTACCGTCTGCCGCGAGTCTTTAATGTATTTGTATAAGCTCTAATGGGACAATTAAGTGATTATGTATACCTTCGTAGTAACATTTTCCATTGTGGGTAGGTATGAACATTTTTGAGAATCTCTCCGAACGTGCAGGTTTGTCTGAATTGTTTTCCCTCACCGGCGAGCTAGTGGAAGACAAACGCGCATAGATTTGCAGCCCCTTCATTTGTAAGGTGCATGTTTTTGCCACTAAGTTACTATCGCTGCTGTCCCTGGTGAATTTTTTGCTTACACAAACAAAATTCTTTGCGGAAAAAAGACAATGAAAAATGGTGTACATAAATCTCTTTATGGCTGACTCGTTGGTAAAAAGAAAACTTGATTCTCATATACATGAGTGGAATGGTCTGAGGCTATGTGACAAGTAACAGTAATTTCAGGTTTTCAAACATTCTTTTTCACTACATTAACACGTACTGTATTTTATTAAATATGACCCATTTGTTCTTATCAATAAAATAATAGTAACATGAATAGATATTATTACATTATTTTGATCGGGTCATCCGGCGACAGACAGACACACACACACACACACACACACACACACACACACACACGCGCGCGCACATACTCACACACACACGCACGCACACACACATACATACACACCACACACACACACACACACATATCCGATAACGTATCCGACCAACTGAAAAGACGCCTTCCCATCGTACCCATATGAATAATAGAATAACATATGTATGGCACTGCTCCCAGTCCAACCCGAAACCTTGCTACACAGAATGCGGCATACATTGTGTTTAAAGATGAATACCTACAAGTCGAATGATTTCAATTTTTTTTTGTTTAACATTGTCATAGAATAATAATCAGAACTCTAAAGGAAGTAAGTTTATTTATGTAGTGTGAGTGTGATTTTCATGCAGCTAAAGCACAAAGTGACTATTTTGGTTTAAATCCAGAGATTAATTTTATGAAGCGAATGCGATTTATTAAATAAAAACACTATATTTTATTCAATACGAGGGCGACTGAAAGTTCTTAGAAAATCAAAAATTGAACAATTTAGCAAGTTGTTACTTTTATTATATCTTTTAAAAACAGTGTCCCTTCACCGCTGCATTCGATGAAACCACTGAGAAAAGCACTTGGCCCACTCGTCCACTTTAGGGGTTGTTTCGACGGCCTTTTGATACGCCGCCACTGCTTCTTCGGCGTCCGTGACATGTTTTTCTTTTATTTTTGGAAATAAATAAAAATCGCAGGGTGCGCGCTATGGGCTATATGGCGGGTGACCCAGTAATTCTACGTCAGACCTCGCCAAATACTCGATTGTTTGCTTGGCGGTGTGCGGCGAGGCGTTGTCGTGGTGAAGGAGGATCCTACTGCGAGGTCGTTTTTCTCGAACTTTTTCCAAGACAAGTGGCAAACAGTTTTTAGTGTACCACTCTGTGGTTACTGTTTTTCGATCCTCTAAACAAACTGTTGCGATATGACCTGTCCTTCCGAAGAACGAGGCGACCATCTTCTTTCCCACGCTGCGACCTCTCTTCACTTTAGTTGGCAACTCCTCGAATGGAAACACTCATTGAGCAGATTGTCTTTTAGTTTCAGGATCATAACAATAAATCCAGCTTTCGTCACCTGTATGTCAAACACAGCATTTGAGTCATCACCGCGAAATGGCGTTAACAGTGGCACGATATAGAGCTTCATCGTGAAAGGCCTATCGAAGTCTATCATAACTTTCTTGTTGACTTATTTGACATCGAAAGTCATAGATAATTCACGAAAATTTTCTCGCGTTAAATTCATGCTCACTTGTCAAAGATTATTTTCAATTTGCCGCCAAATCGAAAAAAAAAGGGAATCGAATTAAATGCATACACAATAATATTGACAAAGAGTTACATTTTCAAAATTTAAACTTATTTTTTTTATCATCGTCTTATAAGTGGCCGGTTCTAAAAACTTTCAGTTCGCCCTCGTAACTCTCAACTTAGACTGGATTACAAATAAGCGCTCCTGTTTTTTAAGTGACATGAGAGGGGCAGTGGGATGACCTATACGGTGGTTTTCACAAAAGGGAGTTATTTCATTAAAGAGTATGTAAGTCTCTATGTAAGTCTGCAGTTATTTAGGTAATGAGATACGACCAGAATTTCCTCAAAAATCCTGGGAAAATCCATATATCAACATTTCGATGCCAGTACGAAAATAACTCTAGTTAATTCGTGGTAATAATGAATACTGCATACAGTATGGGAACATACAGTATGAGGCAAGGCCTCACGCTGAATTCGCACGCCCTCCCGTTCGATTACCTCTGAGTTACCAGCTGCCAAAGACGTGACCTGATGCGCGCGCAGTGATTGAAGTAATATAGAGGTAACTCAACTGTGCCAATAACAGTATCTCATTTCACCTACATAATTAATGGTAACACCTGTTAATACCCAAAAAACTGAATAATTGGGATGTATTATTAAATGATTGTATCCCTTGTAATTTGGCTCCCTGACCTAAACTTTCTTGAAAAACATTCAAATAAGCGAGAAGGTAGATCAACTCTACAAACACCTAACATTTAAAAAAGGTCATAGAGGTGTAGATTATGGGTAACTGCCGACATTTTATATACAATTATTATTTTGTTCTATAAAAATATTTCAGGGTTACGCAAGAAACGTTTTAAAGAATCGTCAATAACGGGTCAGCCTCATTTACAAGGATGCTTAAATTGCCCGAATAACAAAGTACAGTGGAGCCCACGAATAAATATTGCAAAAAGGAACAAAGTACAGTTCATTCATTATTATCTCATTATCAGTTAACAAGCAAATTGTGAAACATGAAATGTTTGAAGCATTTGACGCCTTTTTCAGCTAGCTAAAAATAGATAGGATCCGGAGCAGGGAGGACGCTAACGCGCAGGGCCGTCCCCGGGAGAATGCCGCTTTATAAATTTCGACCTTATATTCCCCAAGTAAGGTTTCATATCCCCTAAACCACCCCTGCTATTTTCTTTACTCTTTCCACATTGGGACTTCCGCACCGGAGAGTATAAGATGGATAATGATATTAACATTTACGTTTGGTCAGATATTGATGACTTATATGTATGCGTTTAATGCGACCTGATTGTTTTATGTGAAAAAGTAGTAGGTAAGTTTCGTAATGTTTTTTTTCATGCTAGTAGAGGTGACACATGAGCATGCAAGCCTCTGATGATTTGATCTGACCTTCAGTTTGATTTGATTTTGATCACCACCGTCTATTAACATCTGCGTGATCAGACGAGTACCTACCTGATGCGTAGCCGGTTTTTTAGAAAGGAGTACGCTAGTCTCTTGAAGATTCTTAAGTCAAAAATCGTCAGAAAATGTTGCCGCGGCTGAACCATTTCACAAAACAGGAACTGGCGCCGTACTCCTCAAACACGAAAATATGGAAAGGAATGAAGGATGCCTGTACAAAACCATTAGTGACAGCATTAGAAAGGTAATGAAGAAGAGAGAAGATGAATCCAGTTCACTGACATTAAGTAAAAAAGATATCAACCTTATTTACATGAATGGCATTTTGACATTTGCACTACATATTCGTTTTACGTCAAATAGACAAAAAACTCTAACTATCTATTCTTTTGATCTATTCTTATTGACTATTATTTCGATGTACATTTTTTCACTAATTAAGTGCAAAGGACTTTGAGTCCATCTCTCCAAATTATTATTGATATTAATAAAAAAATGTTTATACGTGCACATAAGTGTCAAATTACAGTTAAACTAACTCTTGTGTATAGCATAAAGAACATTTTACTATCTCCGGTCGGTCAGCCAAAGCAATGCGAAAATATTGTATAGGTATTCATTCCGCATCGTTCAGTAAACCGCTCGCAGCGGTCCAGTGCTGTTTCTACCCAGGATCTCATGGTTATCGGTACGGACATTAAAATCCCCCGCTGAGCAGATGGACGTCCCACTGATCGTCGAATGAAACTTCAATATATGAGATTTTGCACATACTTATAGATTTCGAATACAATTGCGGTTAGGAATTCCTAGTTAGAGCGCTTTGTGTGGTATGCAAAACTAGTTAAAATTTAATATTCAATGTTTTCACAATCAAACTGATATAGGAATCAATGTTAGAAATCCATTTATTATAATTTGGAGCTTTTACGCCATCCATGCGGAAAACCACATTATTCTGACCGTAAATTATTTTTCTGAAATTGATAAATTAACATTCTCCTTTAAAATAATGGACAAAGCGAGGCGTAAAGTAATTACTACAAATGTCTGATTATTGCATCAAAAGAACTTGTTTTGATTAGGCTAGTGTCAAAGCGTCATTAAATATAATATTATATTTCGACCAACTTAAATCATAGTTCATTCATTGGTATTGAAAACAAGACATGACAAACTAATTAAATTAGCGGAATTAAAAATTATAATTGCATGTACAAACGAGTACAGGTACACATTAGCTCACTACAATCTGTCAAAATTCTGCAATTGATATTGAACCTTACATTAAGGTGAGAATCGAATAAATAATAATAATAATAAATAATAATAAATATTTCACAACATCACATACATTGATCTGACTCCGAGATAGGTAGCTCAAGCACCTGTGTTACGGATATCAGAATCAACAGTGGGATTACAAATATATACATATAATACTTTTCTTTTGTAAATACATACTTATGCTATGTATTACAAACACCCAGACCAATACAAACAAACATGTTCATGCACACAAATGTTTGTACTGTGCAGGGATCGAACCCGCAACCCTTGTATCAGAGGCAGCGTTCACCACCACTGTTCCAATCGGGTCGTCAACTAAAAAATAAATCAAATAAATTTCGTCAAATAAATTTGACAGATTTGTATACTTTGATATGTGGCTCTACGTACGTAGACTGCTAAAACTAACCATTCCTTAATTAATCGGGTAGTCTTAATCCGCCTACAGATCGTTAGTAGTCAAGTTCATGGATAGAAATGGCGGTGCCGCGCGTGCGTAGTTATCGTGAATTTTGGTGTTCAGTAAATACTCATTGAAATAATGCCATTAATTTATTTTTATTTTCTTTATTTGGTACACAGAGCAGAGTTACAACAATACATGATTACACAAAA
The DNA here is from genome assembly GCA_019059595.1 of Marasmia exigua. NCBI lineage: Eukaryota > Metazoa > Arthropoda > Insecta > Lepidoptera > Crambidae > Marasmia > Marasmia exigua. The sequence goes on along the minus strand of CM032494.1, from coordinate 8,875,485 downwards.
CAAAACATAGAAAATAATGGTAGGTTGCAACACCAAAAATATATGTACACAACATAACAATCATACAAGAGAACTATCGTGTAAATATTAACAAGTTTTACTGTTTTATTTATAAATATCAATATCAAAAATAAATAAAGAATATATAGTAATAGTAAAATAAGTAAATAATAGATAATATGAATTTATAATATCATTACGATGTATATAGGATACCTGAGTAGGCATAATGTAAATAATTCTCCTCATCCTCATCTTTAGCGATTCCCACTTGCGTCCAAAGCTGTCTCCACGGAGTCTGGGTACACTTGGACCACGATTCTTGATTAGGGGAGTCTGGTTATTACAATGAAGCAACTTTAGTTGTACATCAAACTATGATTTTGATGTGCAATTGGAGAGGAGATATAGCCAAAATCTGTTTTTGGAATGTCCATTACAAATCTCAGAATGATCCAAAACTATATCAACATTTCGATGCAGGTACATAAATAACTCTCCTTATTCTGATTTCATGTAATAAAAGAAAACGTTCAAGCTTGTCGTATTTCGTATATTAGAATAAACACAAAACTAACTAACTTTTATTTCCCCCGCCTAACAATAAATCACAATTCACGTCATAGTGAAATTCCCATTAACGAGGCTTACGTGGCTAAAGCAAGAAACGTCCAAGTCGTGCCACTCAACCATAGAGTAACTTACGTAAACTGAGATAGAGGAATCAGTCAACTAGCCAGGCTAGAGCCATCTAGAGGAAAACAACCAATACTTAACAATAGCTATAGCTATGGAGACCAAATTCGACAATCAGTCTGGGAGACGATTAAATAAAATATCAGAAATAATTTTACTTGACGACCCGTTTGGATCAGTGGTAGTGAATGCTGCCTCTGCTGCAAGGGCTGCGGGTTTGTTCCCCGCACAGTACAAGCATTTGAATGAACATGTATCTTTGTATTAGTCTATTGTGTTTTCTATATATTATAAGTATGTATTTACAAAAGAAAAATATTAAATATACATATTTGTAATTCCAATGTTGATTCTGATATCCGAAAACAGGTGCTTGAGCTACCTATCTCGGAGTCAGGTATGCGATGTCGTGAAATATTTATTTTATTTATTTGCTACTTAAAAAAGTTTCCAATACCTTCTAGATCTCTAATATATCTAATGTGGACAAACGACTTGAGGTTATTGTTTGGGTAACATGCTTTACTAGCGCGATGTGAAAATGCATAGTGACATTTACTGAAGCAACGCCGAACCATCTGCTTGATTGCTTTTTAAAGCTACATCTGCTTTTTACAAGCTCCATCTAACGAAAATCGGTGAACTATTTTTCCCATACTAAGGTCACATAAAAAGTACCTACTAAGTAAAATGACCCTGTCCTCAACTGGCGCTGTGGGTTATTATCTAAGCTAATATAATAACGAGAAAAGATTCGTATTTTTGTGAGTATGTTGTAATCATACACGGCTGAAACCGCGAAGCACAGCTAGTTTGGCATAAAACAACTGCTTTATTTTCTTCAAGAAGAAGAAAGAGAAACTAGACTAGACTAGATGCCAAACTCATCTGAAGCGAAGCGAAAAGTTAGAAAAAGAAGCAAGATGGAAGCAAACAACTGGCGAAGAAGGGACGTCGGTGGAGCCGATGGGCGGCCTCCAAGAAGAGAATCACCCCTTGGGCATAGGTTAGTCTATTCATAAAGACATCCGGCTCAAAGGACCATAAAAATTAAACAGATGAAAGGAGAAGTTGTTTATGTTTCATGCCCGATGTATTTTGCTTATCAAGAATCTCGTTCAAGTAGTTATAGCAAATTCTTTTCCTCTATTACTATTATGTAAACTTTGTTTCTACAATGAGCCGCTTAACAAGGCGCAAAATCACCCAGAGAGCAATGGAAAATGCTTTGTTCAGAATCTTTTTACGTGAACGTATCAGGAACGATGGGAATTGCAGAAGAACTTAGGTCAAAGACATGGCCCAAAAATTACATGCCCCCTAGAGGCAATGGGCAGGGCACATTGCGAGGAGATAAGACGGCCTGTGGGGCAGAAAGGTTCTCAAGTGGAAGCTGCGTATCGCAGCCATGGCAGGCCACCCACAAGATGGATCGACGATCTGGTGAAGGTTGCGAGAATCCCTCAGATGTTGGCGGCTAAGGGCCGATATGTGTGGAGATCATTGGCGGAGGATGCTATGTCCAGCAGTAGACGTATATTAGCTGAAATGATGATGATGATACTTTCTTTCTCTTTTACTTCATTCATTCATCACCCGAGAGAAGTCCACTGTTGAACATAGCTCTCCATCGACGACTTCCAGTCAGTTTGTAGGCGGCCTGTATCCAGTGAGATCCCGCGATTCTTATTAGGTCGTGGTTGTCTATCGATCTTGTGGTTAAGCGTTCTTTTTTTACTTGTGTCGAAATCATCAAAAAGTTTCAAATTTTTTCGCATGTCTTTTAAAGGTTTAAATCACCTCTTCCCTAAATACGTAATTTACGTGACTTACTGTTCCCCAACTGACGAGTGGGAGTTTCATTTATATAGAACCAGTGATATTTTAAGCTTCAAATATTAATTTAACTTATAAAGAGGGGTTATGTGTATTGAATACAAGTAAAAAGGGGAATTCAAAGGACAACAATTTAACAATGTACCAGCTACCAATGTAGCAGGCTATTATATGCTATTTCGTTTTCGTTACGGTTTTTTTACTATGATGTTTGTATAGGTTCATGTATACGAAAATTTTATAGTAACGCATTTAACGTTTTTTAACGTTGACGTATAGTTCGTTTGGAATATCACCACACCTTCGTTTCTAACCGGATTGCGGGGTCTAACAATATTTAAATGCCCAAACTGGCTGTTCTAAGGATTAAATCGTATTGCAGTGACTGGCATAATTCTCACAAATGAGATGTTTTGGGAAACATGAGAAGCGATGAATATTCTGTTTGTTTAGTAGTTTAATACATAGTTGGTCCTGAATCTGACACGTTTAGCTTTGGTGAGAAACGTTGATTAGTTGTTAATGTATGCCTATTTAACTTGACGTGACGAATGTAATTGCCTAGCCAGAGGAATATTGTGATATCACGTCACGTTTAAATGTGGGAGAGCCACGCTTAGGCATGGATGGGCCGGCTCGACCGGAGTGATGCCTCACAGAAGACCGGCGTGAAGCAGCGCCGAGTGAGGTTACCGGAGGCCCAATGGGGGAAGGGGAAAAGGTTGGCAGCGCACTTGTGACTCCACTGGTGTTGCGGGTGTCCATGGGCGGCGGAATTGCTTACCATCAGGTGATCCATCTGCTCGTCTGCCACCTCTCATATATATAAAAAAAAGTATCTATTACGATTTACCTCTTACGCCAAAGGTCGTGGGTTCGATCCCCACCTGGACAAACATTCGTACGATGAACACTTGTGTTTGTTCAGTGTCTGGGTGTAATATATGTATTTAAGTATATATTTGTGTTCCTCTGTTGTCTGATATCTGTAACACAAGTGCTTAAGCTACTTAGTACGGAATCAGGTCAACGTATGAGATGTTGTGAGAATTTAAATAAATAAATAAATTTAAATAAATAAATTTATATCACTGAATAACATTGGTAAAGATACGCATTATAAAAATTGTAAAACAAATTTACTTAGAATTCCTCTCGCTTTTCGAATTATTTTCTATCGTCAAAGATCGTGAGAAATCGTAATTGAAAAACTTTTTGACAAAAATTTCAATCGCCGAAATAAAAGTAAAGTAAATAAGTTTTAATTTAACCAATTTTTAAATTAACATGAAATGCGCGGCGCGGAGGGAATTCGCATAAAATATCTTATTTTTAAGTTACCAAAATAAAAAGTGCTTGATAAATTTATTTTATTTTCCTGTTTGTTAATGTAATTATTAACAGTAACAGAGTTGTTAGAAGTTTTTATCTCAGTATCATACTTTATTTAAAAAAAAAAACAGTTTACTCTACCCTACACCTTCATTGAGTTTTGGGTTAAGGGTTTGTTTAAATTTATATGGTTCCGAAGTAGATCAAAAATTGATCCCTTTGGTACGTTTTCTAAGAAAAAATCTAATAGGAATCATCAAAATTGGACTATTTTAGATAAGAAAGTTATGCGTTAATAAATATAGGTACTTTAGGAATAATAATAAAAAACGCATCGAATTTAAAACCTCCTCTTTTTCATTCGTCGGATATAAAATAAATAAAACACATTAAATGGAAACAAAGAAAAGTACAAAATAGAATAATACTTAGGACCGAAACAAATAAAGAACCTAAAAGACATTTCCCAACGCGACAATTTCCACAACACTCTTACAATCGATTCACTACACCATATAATTTACTGGTCACCGTGTAAAGGAAAGTAAATAGACCAAAGAAAATTCCGAGTAAAAGTTGAATGGCTTTGTAGGCACTTCATTCGGTTGAGTGGTAAAACAATTTCAATCCGGCACGACGTAATAATGCCCTGCCTGATTCTAATACGCCCCGTATCATGACGGTTTCTACTTGAAAAATTGGTTTTTATGCCTAAGGTTAGAAACTGACAGGTAAGTAGGAGTTCGCGTGATCGCCTGGCCTCGGCAGTAGCGTGACTCCGTTGCCTAGATCGTGTATGCAAATACAAGTTTCTGCGCGATTGTGGCGAGACCTTTCAGTGGGAGGTAAAAAAGTTTAATTATTTAAGTGAGAGCGTACATCGGTGTGATTATGGAGCTTTAACGACACCCATTTAACATGCCTGTGTTGTGATTTTGTGACTTGTTACGGATGCCATCGTTACTTTTTATTCTTCATTCGTTTTAATTTTACATGTTGTTTATGCATGATGTTAAATTGTATGTGTTTTTAGACCTTAGTATATTATTATTGCAGTACTTTTACGTAAAAAATGAAAATACTTCTTGCATTTTGTACATTGTATCTACCTACGTTTTAAAACGTGGGGGCGGGACAAGGGGAGGATTGACAGTGTTTGCTCTTTCCTATAGGTACGTGGTCTCCGCAAAGCAGATAAAGAGCTGTGGGCCATTTTGTATTTTGTATAAACAGCTTTTGCCGTCAGTTGAAGTGTTATTTTGAGATTTACGTTCAACAATAGCCTTTGGTAAAGATGAATAATATTATTTTGATGGGCTCCTAATGGATTTCTTAATGTCTTTTTGAATATCATTTACACTTTTGGTGGAGGAAGATTTATTATTTATGCAGCTTTTGTATACATATTTTTTATCAATGCAAATCTGAGATTAGAAAAATATTAATTTTGATGGTAAAAAATGTATGTAACTGTATCCGAGTCAAGTCTAATTTACTTTTATATAGCAAGTTAAAACAAAAATAAATATGATTTATTATACACACAAATACAAATAACTTTATTGTGCATAAGTAACTAAAATTTGTGCACACTGTAAATAGTTTAATAACATACTTATTAGATAGGTATATTAAACTAAATAGTTTAATTCTTGTCTAAGCCAAAACAATGTTTATTAAAACATAATGTAGGTAGGTACAGAGACATAATCCTTTACCTTCCGTACAAGTACAAGACTGTGTTACGGCAAGGTAGTCATAATCGTCCTGTGCATAAGGTATATTGTAACTAGTGCGTTATTGGCTTTAGCGCGGGTGGCAAGATATTACTTCTACTTTTTTCGACGTGGTCACTGATTCAAGTGTGGTAAACAACTTTGCACAGTACAAGCAAAAAATGTAGACAAAACATAAAACAAAAGTAAGAACTTAAAAAATATAACTAACTAGTGGCCCGCCCTCGCTTCTCTTCGGTAATTTAATATTAAAACAAAACATTTAGAAATTTAATTTTTCTATAAGAACTTAATTTGTGGTTAACCAATTCTGAGATAATAGGTAAGTAGGTAATGAGAAACGTCAACTCTCTCCTTTTCAAAATACTTTTATATGGAGTATGGACGTAGACGTGTTACAAATGGCAAACCGCGACCGAATTGCTGCTTTTCGCACCAATGTCTCCATCTTCCGTGAATTAAATGAGCTTACAATCACTTACCATCAGGTGATCCGTCTGCTCATCTGCCGTCTGCTACAGAAAGATGACGTTTTAAGCCCCTTTCACCAATTTAGGGGTTAAATTAAAAAATATGGAATTCCTTAAACAAATTTTCATGACTCTAGCATTAAATATGACGAATTGTTCATATGACGTAGGTACAACCTCCGTTTACCCATTTAGGGGTTGAATAAAAATACTGTAATGCCTTTTATTCATTTTGCATAAATTTTCATGACTATAATACTAAATATGGCGAATATTTCAAACGTCGTTTAGCCCTATTTCACTCCTTTAGGATAGGAATAAAAATGATAATTATTTTATTTTATATAAAAAGACCAAAAATATTTTTTCATTACTCTAGCTTTAAAAATAACGACCCTTTTATACGGAGTTTTAACCTCCGTTTCACCCTTTTAGGGGTTCAATAAAAAAGTGCTTTTTATTTTAATTTATATAAAAAGCTCAAATATAAATTTCCATGACTCTAGCTTTAAAAATAACTAAACTTCCATACGACGTTTTAACCTCCGTTCACCCTTTAAGGGGGTTGAATATAAAATATACTGAAAGTACTGATATTAATTTTGTATGGACAGTGCAAATACCAAGTTTCACAACTGTAGCAACCCCTATTTTACCCCGTTGGGGGTTGAAGAAAAAAAATGGTCAAATAACTTTTCTTAAAGTTGTATGATAAGCCCAAATACCAATTATCATAACTCTAGTTTAAAAATGACTTCCATACAATGTATTTGGGGGTTGTATTTAAAAAAATCTAAAAGCGGTCCATTTTTATTTTTGATAAACAACCTTAATCCAAATTTTCAAATCTCTAAGATAAAAAATGACAGACTTTCATACAAGATTTTTAAAAACCCATTCTTATTGCGTGGTTACGTAATAAAATCTACACTTATTACAATTTTCATGATTTTAGGTCCAGTAGTTTTGGCTGATACATCTGTCAGTCACCCGCCGAGGCGTTACCTCTTTATTAGTAAAGATAAATATCTATGGATGTGTTGTGTCAAAAAAATATCAATTGAAAAAGTTGGTCCTGTTTGTCGATCGGTCCGGTAAACTTACAGCCCTTAAACCTTTTTTTAAGGCTCTTTGGAAAAGCTGGTTTTCACGTGACAAAGGGCTATTCGTACGTAGTTCACGATATATCTCTAATAAATTTTAAACTAGTGTTTTTTCAAAAGTTTATGTGGGATTGGTGATCGGTAGATGTATGCCAAGGAACGTGTATGAGTTCGATGTTTGAATTAGAATGACGTGCGAGAGAGAGAGAGGGAGATGAGACAGACGACGAATGGCGGAGGACGCAAAGACGGTGTACAGACGGCGCTAAGATAATTAATATAGAATTCTTAAATACAAATCCCTGACTTTATTTGGAACCCCATTCCACATTTATATACACCGTTATTTTTTGAATACCCGAAAATCTTCTCATGGGCATCATACCAATGAAAACAAACCTTTTCCCCAAGGAATACAAGGTCTAATTCTAAAAAAAATTCGCTTCCCATACAAATTGCATCAAACCGCTAAGGGCAGGTGATTATTTTTTTTGAGATTTGACCCCTGTTTATTGGGCAAATATGTTTGTTTTCATTAGTAAATGTGCTTGAGAGTTTCTCGGGTATTCAAAAAGTCACATTGTAACATCACATATTTAAAAAATGAGCGTTCTCTATTTGGAGCTGTTTGTTTAAAATATCAAAAATACAAGTATTTCATAAAAAATATATTTGCTAAGAGCTAAAACGAAAGGGTATCGGTCAAAATCGCTTTACATCACGTACGAGTATTTGCTTATACAATCGTATGCATTATTTGTTCTGATAAATCCGAAACTGATATATCTTTACCAGGATGACGCTCTATATATAATATGTTTTTTTTAAGTTTATATAAAAACACAAGTGACGATTGGACTGTATATTTAAGAGGGGTGCCAATAAAAGCCACTGATAACAGCAAAACGATGTTGTAATTTCTCAAGTTCACAGACATAAAGACGCACTAACTAAGACAATACAAACAAAACAATAATCTATCAAAACCAGTAAAAACGTATAAAAACATAATAAAATATAAAAGAGGTTGTCCAGCCATCTATCCTCAACATTTGAAATGATCATCAGGCTGAAAACCAGCGCTGCAGCTGTTGCTTACGGCAGTTGCAACATATGCTGAGGCTGAGCCTTGTTGGCCGAAACTTTTATGCTCTTTTTATTTATTATTTATTTTATGTATTATATGTTGTGGTCAATAAATAGTTTCTTCTTCTTCCTCTTTTATCTAATCGCTATTATTGTAACCCTGTGACCCGAGATGTTATGTGGTCCTATGTAATGCTAGCTCCGTAGGTTCTGAGGCGCTCGCTGGATTCTAACAGAGAGCTGAGAGAGGGCGCCACTAGCTTTTAAACTACCTAGCTAGAAAGTGAGTTTAAATAAAAAGAGTTTAAATATGAGGGCCGAATATTTATTAAATAAAGGCAAAGGTACATGCAATTAAAGAGATGACTTTGTTTCTGGCTTTTAAAGGTATTTTTTTTATGTAAGAACTTAAATGATCTTAAACAAGTAATTTATCAATGCTAGGCTTAATCTAGGCCGTATAAAAAATAAATTTAACTAAGCAGGACTCCTATCCTGAGGATTATCCTGATAAAAATACAAATATCGCAGCATAGTCTATGCCGCTTAGAAAAAGTTCAAAGTAACAAGACTCCTATCAAGAGGATAGTCTCATAGAAAAAGTTACAACAATAAAGATAGGTTATCATATGTATAATACTTCTACTCCGGAATAAAAGAAAATAAAAAATGTGTACCTTAATAAAGCATTATACTAAACTTAACGATAAACATGGGTATTGCAGTCCTGCGATGGCAACGGAGACCCCTCCAAGTATCAGCCACGCATGGTGTGCAGCAGCTGACCGGTTATGAGTCCTGGAGTGTTCCTTGCTACGCCAGATTGACACCGATGCATAAAGAGGGTTTTATATGCCCATTATGAAAAGACGTGGTGCAGGAGGTATTCAACTATTCACCCCACCCATAAAATATTATAAAAAGGGTGTCATCATTTGCCAACACATGGCGTCACCAAAAATATAAAATTACAATATAAAAAAGGAATGCGGCATTCGCCGTCATTATATTGACAGCCAAGTGTCCCAATTCATTGAGGAGTTGATATTAATGTTCAATTAAAAGAAAATGTGCATCCGAGCACTGTACAAGAAAAGAAGACCAAAACATGGCAGACGTCAAAATCCATAAAGGAATCTATATATTTTTTTTAATCCATAGACCGAAGGTATAGTTATCTAAGATCATACGGCTTACAAAACAAAAGGTGAAATGAAGTTAGTGCAGAAAATACATAGTTGGCTACAAACATCAAATTTTATTAAAACTGAATTGTTTTAATACGATTAATATTTATTTAATTGAAAATTAATGAGATGTATCAAAACTCAATAATAGAAAAATCCAATGCTATAAAGTGATCGCTGTCAAAGATTAGAAAGAAATTAGGTTTGTTCTCGCTAGATGGCGTAAGAAGTAAAGAAATATTAGAATTAAATAACAATTATACCTAAAATAGGTAACGACGTGTTACAAAATCCATAAAAAATACATGTTATAAGCTTGACCGTTCATTCGTTGAAATTCTTCAAACATACCTCCAAAATATTTGTAGTTCATGCATTAACTTAGTTACTAATAAACAATCACAAGTAGGTATAAATCTAATTTCTAGAATATTAGAAAACGTTTCAAGTACAAACGTGAAGTTAATTTAATGCTCATAATTCGCATTTTCCCCAACTATAACGAATGCAATATAAAATAATAAATAGAGCGTTATAGTAATTTTAGAACAGAATTTATAAGAAACACATTAAAAATGGCATCCTGTGCTTAATATTGTGTTGCGGAATGTTACAGAGTTCATTATTTTGGTATTTTAGTTCAGTTTAAATAGAGGTTAATTTCTATTATGTTGGTACGAGTATTTCGTAACCCGCTTACATTTGCTTAATTTCACATTTTGAGGCCTGACTAACGAAGCCGATTAGGAAGTTAAATAACAATGCGAAATGCCCATACAGCATGCACTTAGAAAATAACTTTAATGTTGGGTGTATAGGCATTATAATAATATCCATAATAATCTTCCGACCGATTACGGTTACAGCGGCCAATCACAACGATTGGCCACGTACGCAGGTTATATTATAAAGCTCAAGTGTGTGCGCAAATGCGAGTACACTCTTTATTCCCTTACCCTCATAATCCGATGGGACACCAGTGTGACACGGCCGGAGAGCGATCAGGCGCAGGACCATAGGCTAACGTGCTTTCCGAGGCAAACTTGTACCCCCGAAATAATCTCCATCTTTCAGACTCAGGACTGACACTGAGAATCTATTAGCGAAAACTAAGTTACAATTTTATTTAGCCTGACCCGGGGATCGAACCCGGGACCTTGTTTTCGCTTATAGCATCGCTTAGCATCGTTTCTTTTTAAGTCATAGGTGGCAGACGAGCATACGGATCACCTGATGGTAAGCGATTGCCGCCGCCCATGGACACCCGCGACCTACTACCCACTGCGCCATCGAGGCAGTCAATAATAATAATAATACCCATACCTTGCGTATATATCTACTGTGCCAATACACAGTACGTAAATCTTATTTTCTAACAAAATACGTATGTATGTTTTCGTAGATGATATTTTAAATCTTAAAATCTTGACTTGACTTGATTGGAAAGTAAATATTTAATTATTTTTACTTTTTGTGCAGTTTTCACCAAAAGTAAATAAACATAAATTGTATGGAATTATGAACTAAGGAGTTCTAAAAACCTGCATATTAAAACAAAATATTCAAAATCAATGTAACACAAAACCCAAATGTTATTCATTTTAACTTTTGAAAAGTACTAAATATAAAAATGACATCTATGAAAACAGGTAGGTATTTTTTATGAAATTAAGTGATCCCAAACTTTCTTTGATGTGTGTACACAAGTGTATGTACATAAATTATGTAAATAGGCAATGCAGGAATTCTGTGTTTGTTTGCAGAATCCTTTACACGATGTAAAGTTGCTAATGAAGCAAGTAACTCTACTTCAATGTACCCACCATCACACAACACTAAAATAGGTTTACATTTTGAGTAAATATAGCAAAGTTGTCAGGACAGAAAAAAATTGTTGATTTCCCGTAATTAGCGTATTCTGGTAGGTACCACCCCTGCTGCGTTCAGCAACATTTTACTCCCATTTAAGGTTGCATTAACTTACTTGTACTTTTGTTTATGTTATGACTAGGTAGTCATAACATAAACAAAATTTAAGGTTGCATTAACTTACTTGTACTTTTGTTTATGTTATGACTAGGTAGTCATAACATAAACAAAAGTACGAGTAAGTTAATGCAACCTTAAATGGGAGTAAAATGTTGCTGAACGCAGCCAAGTGAAATATTGTTAATTAAATATTGAGTGAACGCAGCGAATTATTAAGAACGAATTAAAGATCAACGATCCTTCGTTCATGTTAGATTGAACGAGATGAAAGTATGAGTGAGCGAGAAAGATGAGGTGTGTGTTACTGAAGGTGCGAAAGAGACAGAAAAAGACGCCGATTTTCTTATGACTTGTAAGGCTCATTTGTTCTCCCTTCCTGTAATGGCGCTTAGATGTAAAGTTTTTTTTTATTTTTGGGAAATAAAATATTTATTTCTTTCTTATTCCACGTCCCACACTTTTATCAACATAATTATATACTCTATCTCTACATTCACATACCTACTAAAGTTATGTAACGTCAACTACGTGTTATTAAATTGAAGAACATTCATACAATACGCTGTATTCATGATTGATGTTTTTGAATCATTTTTTTTTTCTTTTCAGTCTATCTATTGATAAAAGCGAGCGCCAATCGAATGCAGAGCCACTCTATCTTTGATGCAGAGAATGGGAAAATGCGACGTGAAAAGATTGAATAGATTCATAGAAAAAATATTCAGTTCTATTTTTATCTCGGCCGTCTTTGCTATTGGTATCGTTCTATAAGTTGTTTTCAAAAGAACTTAACTTATGTAAAGTTTACAAGGAAAATAAGTAGAGCGGCAATTATAAATATTTTTTCATCGAGAACGATCGCTTAGTAGTTCATCATTTCAGCCAATAGACGTCCACTGCTGGACATAGGTCTCCCCCAATGATCTTCACACAGATCAGTCCTTCAACGCCCGCATCCACTGGATTCCCGCGACCTTCAACAGATCGTCGGTCCACCTTGTGGGAGGCCTGCCACGGCTGCGTCTCCACTCGAAGACCTTTCCGCCCCAACGGCCTGCTGTTGTCCTCGCTATGTGCCCTGCTTATTGCCACTTGAGGCATGCAATCCTTTGGGCTTTGTCTGTGACCTTAGTTCTCCTGCGGATCTCATCATTTCTGATACGATCACGCAGGGAGACTCCGAGCATAGCCCTCTCGATTGCTCTCTGCTTAGTAGTTAGAATATGTTTTTATAAAAAATTATAAGATCCATTTGATTTCATCTGCCAGCATCTTTGTTATAAGAATATTTTTTACCTGGTGTTTTAATAACAGTATAATACACATTTCGGTTTACAGTCTGTTTTGTAGAATATTGCGAGATGTATAATAAAATATACAATAGATTCATAATAAATTTTATAGTTTCAGATAGATGCTGCAAGTCGCGAATAGAATAATTGTTATATGTATACATGAAATTACTGTGTTTATTGTTGCTTTGAAAGCTAAAGCATTTTCGACGCTATTCACAGCCTATTACTTGATTTCAAAATGTTTTAAGAATAGAAAAATACTGGCAGATGAAATAAGTGTTAAAATGGGTGTTGCGTCTATGTATTTTATTTGAAATCAGACCTTTACATGTCTTTAAAGATATACATCTTTTCAACTGAGCTTATCACGACTGAGTAGTAGTTTAAATTGTTGTGTTCTGACAACAGGTTGGTTAGTTCGTTCCAGTATCCTCTAACCTTATAGTCACTCACGAGATGAAAGCCAATTGCTAGTTGCCGAAATATGACAATTGGCGGAGCTCGCATAATCGAAATATAAACCTGCCTGAGGGCCAATATTTCCATCGGTTGCCCAAACGTCGATATGTTAACCGACGAGTTGTTTGAGCGTCAAAACATCAACGCCTGGGGTTGATTGGACGTGAAAAGCGGCGTTTATAGTTTGTACATACAATCCACGTCAAAATATACTTCGTAATATTTCTGCTATTGAAGTGTATGTTGCTGAAAGCAAATGAACTAATAAACAAACTATTAAGTTGGCCAGATCGTCTCGAAGAAACTCACAAAGCTTTGAAATCCATGTATTGTTATTTCCATTTTTAATTTCCAAGGTATATGTTGTGAAAAACGCGTATAGAGCTATCTAAAATAAATTGGAAATATTAGTACATGTGTGAAAATAATCGCGATTAGAACTTCTAAAAAAATTTAAAACAACAGGGTCCACCTCGCTTGGCAGACGGGTTGGCGAGGGTTTTGATATTATAAATGCAGAGTTTTCCTTCTGTGGGTGCTGATGATCATGCCAGCAGCTTTACCTTAGTTGCCTTTTCCGACACCTCGGTAAGAGTGAGGGTGGCCTATTCTACTCTGCCGGGGACCACACGGCCAACAGGGTAAAAGCAAAACACCCTGTTGTTTTGCTTTTACCCTGTTGCCCGTATGGTCCCCGGTTAGTAAGCGCGTTGAAGCGATATCTTTAAAATCTTAAGTACTCAATTCTCAGCTCATCTCAAACATCTAGTGTTCCAAAACACTTATTTTTTATATTTTTCGACGTGTTTACCCGTATAAATGATCAATTTTTGCGTGGCACAGCAACGTTTTTGTTTTTATTTTTTCAATTCACTAAACACTTTCAATTTAACTTTAATCATTATGGTTCGTTAGGCTGGCGAAGTATTTGCTTTTGTAATTAAAATCGGAAAAAAGCGAGGGCATAAGACCATTACGCCGACCCGTGCACCTAAAGGGTTTTATTGGTTGGCAACAGTGATTCGATAGGGAACGATCAAAGGACGCCGGCAGTTCTCTTTGTTTGGAAGCAACGTGTTCATGGTATCGGTATATATATTTTGTTAGTTAATAGAAATATAGCGTATAGGAACGCCATTCGAGAAATATCTGCAACAGAGTCTACAAAAATCCTTTTATACAATTTTATTACAAAATTTGACTGCCTCGGTGGCAAAGCGCAGGAGGTTCCTGGTTCGAACCCCGGGTCTGGCTAAAAATGTGTACCTAAGTTTTCGGTAACAAGTTCTTAGTGTGAGCCTGGAGTCTGGAAGTTGGCAGTCTTGTACCCTCGTGCCTCGGAAAGCTCGTTAAGCCGTTGGCCCTGCGCCCAATCCCTTTCTGGTCGTGTTACGCTGGTGTCCCATTGGAATATGAGGGTAAGGGAATAGATAGTGCACTTGTGTTTGCGCAACCACTTGAGCACTATAATATATCCTGCGTATGTGGCTGATCGCCGAGACTGGCCGCCGTAGCCGTAATCGGTTGGAGGATATTATTATTATTATTACAAAGCAAGCGAACTAGCTTGTACGGAACAAATTAATGATAAGAGCAGGGATATTGTAGTTTTCTTATTATTTTCAAAAAGCTATTGTATCGGCAGGCATTTGTTGCCTACGTAGCTATCCGGTTTCCGTAGAACATGGCCGTATGAGCGTAAGCGATACTCTTGCTATTTGTCATCTATATCACGGACATTAATGCTGCCATGTACTCGCATGCGTGAGTTTCCCTTGCGGAAATTCTGCGTAGCTACATTCATCACACCATATTCATCTCCTTGACATGCCGCTCCCGCTGTGTTGATCAAGTACAGGTCAAGTTTCACTGCCACACACCATACAAAAGAACCAACCTAATAGACCCATATGCTTAACTGGCGTTATGGGATCACAAATTCTCACAATCAATTGTCACTCTGACACTTACTGTTAGTTGTGTGAATCGATAAGGAATCGATTGTGCTCTCCCGGTGAAGCTGTGAAAATGTAGTATGTTTACGATTTTAATTTAGATTGGTTTCGTTATAAAATATGTTGATTTTGTTTGTCTTCTCTGTGTATGTTCTGTATTTTTTTTCTTTTTTCTTTCTTGATTTATGTATACTTACACCTTCATGTCAATCCTTATTTAATACAATTTTTCTCTCTAATAACCCCCGTGCATGCTCTTTGTCTGTTTTGGGCCATCTACATTTTTATTTTTCCTCTCCTTTTTCAAAATACTCATTTTTTATCCTGAACAGACACACAATGCGTTACAGGGTCACCCGCAGAATACCAGCGTTGTGACGTGTCAGCAATGACCCGGCACGATATTATGCTGAGCGCCCGCATGTTGGGCACAACACTAATTTACATTTGTTATTTTTATTGTCTTTTATATAATTATTGTTCCCATATCTTCCTTCGTGTGAAATCTGTTATGTATTTGTTATGTCAACAAATGTCTCATTCATTCATTCAATGACGTCTCATGATGTAAGGTTATATTGTAAACGAAAATCTACAATAAATGATCAATGAAAAGAAAACGAGACTAAAATAATACTGTTTGACCTAAATTTCACCTTATAGCTATATTCAATATATTTTGTGCTTATAGCGAGGTTAGTGACAGCACAGCATACTTAAATTTTTATGCTTTCCCAAAAAGCACAATGATTTATGATTTCGATCACTTAATCCATTCCACAATAGAAGATGTGGTAAATTCCGCCCAACGGAACATTATCACGAACTCAAACCTAATAGGTAAAAGAGGAAGTGGTTCTGTACAGACCAGGTTCGCTTTGTGCATTCCAATTCGCTGACAAATAGGAGCACAAAGGTAATCATATTACCTATAGATTGTATGCTACGAGTATCATATCGAAAGCCGTTTACATAGAGCGCACTGTTCAGTTCGTGATAGATATTTTGTTG
Source organism: Marasmia exigua (assembly GCA_019059595.1). Taxonomy (NCBI): domain Eukaryota; kingdom Metazoa; phylum Arthropoda; class Insecta; order Lepidoptera; family Crambidae; genus Marasmia; species Marasmia exigua. The sequence goes on along the minus strand of CM032494.1, from coordinate 8,859,330 downwards.
GTTACGGGCTAATCTAGTTATCTCAACCATTTAGGAATTTATATATTGAATCTTATCAAATTGTTGTTATATTGTAATGTATGTAAACAATACACTATTCAATTGTTTTAGACAAATCTCTGACTATCATTCCGATTGTCTTTTAAAAGTATACCTACCTATTGATAACTTTTTAATAAATTGGAGGACAATAACAAGGAGAACAAGAAGACGTAAAAACCGTAGTATTCGTATTTTAGTGAAAGTCAAAAGATTCTTTATTTACATAGGCTTGTACACAGCACTTATAAATCGTTATATATTTAATTAATTTAAAACTATTTGTAAGTACTTATGTACAATTCACATGTTAATACATATACATGTTGATAAGTAATATATACAAAAAAAAAATATATAATGCGATTCTACCACCGGCTCCGAAAGTTATTTCTGATCGAAAAGATCCGGCAAGACATCCGCCAGTTACTTTATACAATGGTTTATTATCCTCATACCAAGTCTAATGCAACACAAAATAGAAAGAAGTAGAATTGATATATCAGATAAAGGTGGTCCTAGTTTGATGAAAGTGTGGCGGGTTACATTCCCTCTAATATGGTTGAGTGAAATGATGGCTGAGACATACTTGTGAACAGGTACCATCTTTGGGGACTGGTCTGCTTCGGTTTATCTCATATTAAGCTTCTTATTTGATTTTGTATTGCAGTAGACTGTATGACTTAGTATGAGGATAAAAGTTGCGAGTTTCTTGACGGATCTTCTCGACCAGAAACAACTTTTATATCAAGTATAATAAATCATTACTGTACTTGTAAATAGTTACAAAAGATTTTAATATATGACGATTTTTGACTATGCAAATAAAGACTCTTTTGACTTTGACTTTGGCAGATAAAACATTACATAGTGGGAACAGGGCAGGCGTTTTTAACATAATTAATCCTGAAAGACATGTACGCCCATGAACGAAAAACTGTGCTACTCCGAAAGTATTATAAAGAAAACAAATATATTTAAATCGTTACGATATATTCGCAGATTGTCTGAAAATATACCCACTTAGGACAGTGAATATAATATACTGCTCAAATATGCATAGAGATCATAAAATACATCAGCAAACAAAAACCCTTGGGACATGTTGAATAAATATAAGTAAGGTAGATTATTTTCTTGCCTGAAAACGATAAAGAGTGTCTTTATCGTTGCAAAATACATATACTTTTGTTACCCCTGAGAAAACAACGAGGATATTTCTTTTAAAAGTCTCAACTTTAATTTTGTTTAACTTCGACAATGTTATACTCGTAAAACTGATGTGAACCTACTATATTATACCTACAAGATGTGCGCATAAAGAATGGGATCAGAAATGGCGGCGAATCTATTTACTTCTCGCTCGCACACTATTTGCGTCTATACTCGCACTCGTGAGTGTGCGAGCGAGAAGTGAATAGATGCGCCGCCATTTCTGATCCCATTCTTTATCCGCACAGGTTGTATTATATATTTGATAGTTTTATTTATGATTCAAGGCTTTTTGACGGTATGTTAATTTAAGCCTTTATAGTATTTTTTTTTATTAAGTTGCGATGCAGTGATTGCTTTGTTATTTTATGGTTTGCATAGCGTGTAAAAACGTTATTTCGTAACAATAAACATTTTAGAATAGGATCGTTACATGTTTTTACATATTTGGTCCATTTACCTTAAAGTACCGTATAGTATTCTATTAATAATGGACTAAATCATATTAAACTATATTATTCAAAGAATTAGCTCTCTACTAATTGAAACATTATTTAAATGCGTTTCACTGACTGAAAGCAGGATGTGTCCGTGTTATTACTTCTTCAAAATATGTATCGAAAACATTAGTACAGAGCTTATATCTCTCCTGCGAGAAATCACGGAGGCCAGTTCTTTTGGGAGGCGTACGTAGAGATACAGATCCAACACGAAGAGGACCCTTTAAGACAAAATAATGAAAGTGAGGATGAGTACACCTAGCAGGTACAACCAATGTCAGCAACCGCCAGATGCAAGGACTATTGCGAATAAGATGGAAACTAAACCAGGTCTATGGAGGGTATATTATTGGACTGGTTGGCTGGATATTGATGAGACAACGGAACGCCTGCCAAATGTCTCATCTATGATAATCAAAGCAGATGGTCACTTGCCATGTATGTTTCACACCATTTAGTGTACTAAATGGTGTGAAACACACAAATAACCATACAATAAAATCCCCTATAAAAAGCTACCAGCGGACAGCAATGCGGGCAACATTGGCGTTAGCCGCTAAAGTCGAGAAGTGAGTCTGCGGGGCGCCAGATCTTTCTGTGCTAAGCACCAGTCAGCAGGTCCTCGGCGTTATGACATAGCACACTTCTAAACCAGCTGTTAAGGCAAGCTACGAGAAGAGGGTTAAAGAAGCAATACGGACCCTCTGGAGTATCGGGGTCCGTGGTACCGCCAAACACCAACAGCTCGCTATAAGCCCCCTGCGGAAACTGATTGCACTCATAAGAGTTATTGTTCTTCATTGGCGTATATAGCACAGAAGTATATAAAGTACGGAAATTTTAAATTGAACGTCTAACCTTATTTTCTATCGCTAGAGACAGATTGGTGCCGATCGTTATCTTGAGTACGTTTCTGGTAAACTACGTATTGATTTGTTAAATAATGAGTAACCGTTGATAAAACAAAGGCAATTAAGTGGCTATCATAACATGGTAGGGTTTGAGGGTGGGTATTGATTTGTCTAATTGCTGGAAAGTATTAGTTGTTTACTTTGTGCGATAAAGATTATTTATATATATTTTTGAAAAAAAAACTTGAAGGACAAGACTTCCCAAGGTGTTCATATTCTGGTTGGATGGCTCAATAGTATTTATTATTTTTTACATTTATTTATACAATTAGTTTATCATTAATTTAAACATTTGAAACGTTTGTGTATAACATTTTCAATGCCTTAGAGCAAAATGGTTATCGCTGACCAAGAGGACGAACCACAGACCGAGGGAAAATCTAAATATTATCAACCATGCAACCTGAAATGCTGGCAACCCCTCTAGAGTGTATGTTTTACTTCACTTTAGGCTTTACTGTAACTGATTATGGAAACATTGTATCCAGGAGTCACACAATCCTACCACTTACAAAACCTGCATAATGACCCTTCATTTGCTGAGACCCCTAGACCACGCGGGGATAGTTGAGAAGTGTTTAAATTCATTTAAAAATAATGATAAGTAATTAATATAATGGCTGATGAATTACTTTTTCATATTCTTCAAATCATCGTAAATAATATTATGTATGTATGAGTGTGTATGTACTTAATTTTGTCTGGATTCTACTTTTAATTGATGATTTTAACCACAGAATCTGTAAAGGCATTATAAAAGCTACATACGATGGAATAAAAGAAGTATCCGTCATAAATATTTAATTGCTTATTTTTCTTTTAATAACTTGTGTGGATGCACAAGACCATGCGAAGGGGACAAGTCAAAGTAGAAAGCGGACCCAGGGCTCCAAAGCGACCGTTTGGGACGCAACCGGGACAAAAGGTAAGATCATGATGATGAGAAACTTTCTGTTTAAAAAAAACTAAAAAAAGTTTTCAGTTTGTTGACTAAGCATTGAATATGATTCAAAATTGGTACCTTGAGCTCTTAATTTTAAGCATTCACGTTTTAAAGCATTCGTTGCAAATGCTACCGCAAGTCCGATGTTCGTAGTCTTCAGAAGATTTCCTACTACTACGACAGCTGTTAACGTATTTACTATACGCTACGGCAAGTCCGTTTCTCGTAATCTTCAAAAGATTTTTACTACTACGACAGAGGCTACTTGCTACGACAAGTCCGTTTCTCGTAGTCTTCAGAAGATTTTTACTACTACGACAAAGGCTACTCGCTACGGCGAGTCCGTTTCTGGTAGTTTTCAGAAGACTACTTACTACTACGAAAGTAGACTAAATGCTACAGCAAGTTTAAGGTTTTGAAACATATCGCAATTGATTTAATGTCCACAGTTTGAGATTGCCCTGTGCTCATTGAACAACTCTACATGGATGAGAAATTGTTATTAGTATGTTCTACTTGCGCTATTTTATTTTACAACAAACATTTTGCGTTAATTCGCTCTAAGTTCTTTCAGTATGGAGGTTGAAATGCCTGTAATATGTTATTATAACCAAACAAAATAATTTACCTAGCTTAATAATTAGTAAACATTTTCGTCATAACAGGTTAAAAATTTATCAATTTACCGATACAAATTTCATTAGCGTTTATTGTGAATGTTTGCATTTAATGTAATTAAATACAAGTAAGGTAATGACGCCAAAATATGACGTATTTTGTATAGGTTTTGATCGATTTATTGAATTGCCACCGCCAATGTTCGGTTACACTGTCAAATCTAACTAATAATCTGATTAAAATTATTCTTCATCGTACATTTGAACTGTTGGGATGCCCAGTTCTTAATAAATATTCAGCCATTATAATATGAAGGATTTCTTTGGGTTCATTTTTAGAATTGCACTTGAAATATGCATATTTGTAACAGCTGTTACAACTCTTATTTGATATAATTAATTAAAACGTTTTTAACTAACAAATAAAAGTAAAGGTCAATGACAGCATTGAGTATAAACTAGATTTGGGTGGTATGTACTTATATTACAATACTAGAATAATCTTCACTACATTGGTTTCTTAATACATTTCGTATAATTTAACATTAATTTAAACTTAAATTTGAAGCACCTTGATGTTCATTAATAAACGTCATACAGGTCATTAATTCTGCTTAACACGTTTTCCTGGTGAAAATTATATTATTAATTTGAACGTCGAATTTTCCACATCGTTTCTGCGATACGGCAAACGATAAATTCTGCAGCTACATAAAACATTTTATCGGTGACAGATAGTATTTTGTTTTAAAACTTTTAAGATTCGTGTGTGGATTAAACCAAACGCCTGGAAATGTTTATTTAGTGATCATTATGAGCATATTGCATTCCGTTTTACTGCCTCGTAGATTTACTATCATCTTATCGTAGAATTGTAAACTTAGGTCGCCAGGGAGACGTTTGTGCGTGTTAGTTACTCACGCGACATGGTTGGCTTGCGGTAAAAATGCAGCGGCTAGAGCGAGTAGCAGCGGTGCGCTGCGGGGGCGGACGCCGCTCATCGCGCGAGAGGCGGGCGCATGGGAGACGGGTTCTGGCCGGCGGGTTCGCGCGCTCCGCCGACGTTGCGCGGCCGACTACCCGAGGCTTGTAAGGCTGCCGCGCGCTATGCCCGCCCGCCGTGTTCTCCCGTCACCGTCGCGCCGCACCACCACTATCGATCGTGGCAAGCGTGACCCGGGACGGCACCGCCTGTCGCCCGAGCTATCGATCCCCCTGAAGCAGCATGCGACGGTTACACCTCCTAATTACTACACTACCGGACTCGTTCGCATTAAAACTTCAAACCTGCTCGCGACACCGCGGAAAATAAATCACACTCGATTTAAGAGTTAATTTTCAAGTTTTTAATCCGCTGCGGCGGCGATGGTGGCGGACGGCGCGAGCCACAGTAGACGCGCCCGGCAGAGCGAGCGAACGCCGTGCGCAGCGGCTTTTTATTACTCTGTATCGAGCAGGCCGTCCGAACACTTCTGTCGTGCATTGTACCTGTCATTTATGACATTGGTCGTTTATCTTTTTTTAAAGTGAAAAAAATAATCCTCAACAAAATAAGACTAATAACTGTATAATAATTTATTTACGAGCGTTTTCGATATACTTTTCGGCGATGTTTGATATTCTAGTTTCCAAAAAACACATTACCTTAGGCAAGTTAAATACTTGTACTAGCAATAGAATAATTACCTAACAGAAATAATATTCTACTACGTGTAGAGGTAATAGATATTCAACTTTCACTTTCACCGTTTATCAGCTGACTCTAGTACGCTAGCGAATCCTATTCATATCGGCAAGGGTTTGTATCGTGTAAATGCTCGTATTTTCCACAACTATACTTACATAATAGGAATTTTAATAGGAAAATATTAATGAAACTTGAATGAATGAGAACCAAAAGCACGGCAATGGACGCAGTTATGTTTTAATTAACATGCATTTTTAATTTTCCGATTGAAGCTGGTTGGAATTTTTCGGGGAATTTGGACTTTTGGGTTCAGTGCAAATATTGGAATTCAGTATTTTGCAGAGTAGTGTTTGGAAAAAAGTTTACGTGTAAATTCGGTAATCTGTTTTACTGTAAGGATAACGTGATTTCCTTGGTTTTAAATTTTAATTTTCCGATTTGTGGGAGATCATGAAAGATAATAAATAAAGCATTTTTTTATAGTCAATATATTTTATAGCAAACTTTTGCAATTTATTCTTAAGTAAATAACATCCGCCCGCCCGTGTCTCGCCTGAACACGAGATGAAATTTTTAAGTGTGTTATTTTCTTAAGCATTTTTTTATCCGCGAAACCATTAAGGTGACGGGTAGGGCACACTAGCGACGACAATCGATTTCAATTTTTAGCTACTAAACCGGATCTATTTTAAACAATTTCAGTTACAACCTCTAGACAAACACTTATACTATTTATAAAATAACCATGCACAAATGTTAGGTCCAACGCGTACGCGAAAAATTGATTCACGCCAAAAGCAGCCACTTTTAGCGTGAATCAATTTTTCATTCAATTTTTAGTCATATAAAGTTAAGAAAATTTCAATCACAAAAGCATTATTTCTTCAAGAAAAGGGCTTATTCCTTTCTTAAGAGCCGGTTACGCATATGTGATACCTCAGGGTTGCCGATGCCCATGAGCGGCGGTGATCACTTACTATCAGGTGTGCCGTCTGCACTATATCCGCTATACTGTAAAACAAAACGTAAAATTTTAGTATTGTCTATACCTTTATTGACGCGAGATACCACGACAATGGACTGTATTAATTATGGATATTATAGTTATTTTCGTTATATTCTTGCATGATAAGTAAAGTAGGTAATTACGTTTCACAATATTATGATATTTCAATTTTATTACAGCTAGCAGGTCGCCAAAGGTAGGTAATTAAATTGAAATTTGTATCTAGCAATTAGGCACTGGCAGTATTTAGGTGTACCACAAACATTGAAATTTTGCAACCTTGTGAGTTGTTACCCTATTTTACTGTTTGTGGTCATGCCAATAGGTTTTTAAATGTCATGGTGGTGATTTATTAGGAACATGATATTGTGGTATATAATAGTTTTGATTAAAAAAAAATTGTTATTATAATCATCATCATCATCATCATCATCAGCCCATTTAAGTCCCCACTGCTGGGGCACGGGCCTCCCTCAATCACATGGGGGGTAATTGCCATACTCACCACGCTTGGCAGACGGGTTGGCGAGGGTTTTGATATAAATGCAGAGTTTTCCTTCTCTGGGTGCTGATGATCATGCCAGCAGCTTTACCTTAGTCGCCTTTTACGACACCTCGGTAAGAGTGAGGGTGGCCTATTCTACTCTGCAGGGACCACACGGCCTATTATTATTATAATACTTTGTTATTATTTTATTAACTCATTAGTGGCCCGGCCTCACTATGTTTTATGTCATTAGTTCCTATTTTTGCCAATAGATGGCGCTATGTGTCGAAAACATCGGGCAAGCGTTTCGTGTGCTCAGATTACCTATAAACGTTGCATTTGTCAGTAAGATTGACTTCTTTATAAATACTGTATATTTAAGATTTACATATAAATATTAAATAAAATTAAAGTGATTTCTTTGATAAAATATTATAAGGTATTAATAACTATTTCCCATATGTTTGATCATTCATCATCATCATCATCATTTCAGCCAATAGACATCCACTGCTGGACATAGGCCTCCCCCAATGTTCTCCACACAGATCGGTCCTGTGCCGCCCGCATCCAATGGATTCCCGCGATCTTCACCAGATCGTCGGTCCACCTTGTTGTTTGATCATTAAAGTATTATTAATTATTTTGAATACAGTTAGAAGATATTTTCAGAGAGCTCGTGCTCTAATCAACACAGGTTAGGTCTAGATTTTTGTTTATCGTACCTTCGTACCTTCTATTTGACAACGCCACCACTCAAGACAATTTCTACAATTTGGGTTTTTTGCCAGACACGGAAGATAGCTATTACATATATACATATAGCTTCTAATGCAGTAGGTATTAGTGGTGCTGTCCATTTGTTCGTATAAATGTTAATGTATCTCGTATTGACAACTTTTACGATAAATATTTTTCTTTTGTGTCAATGTCCAAGTCACCTAATATCTATATAGCGTAATTTCCAGTTGCATCAAAATGTTTAAGTTGCGAAATGGAGTACGCAAAAAATAAAAAAGCGTACTTTTTAAAGCGCACTTTATTGTCGTTGCGGGTGTCGTTGGGCGGCAGTATTCATTTACCATCAGGTGGTACGTCTGCTTGTCTACTCTCTATATCGTAAAGATGGAGTGGAGTGAAGTCGCAAATGCACTGCCAACCTGCAAACGGATTGAGCGTTCGGTGAAAGAGGGTTCATTCACTCGGAGAAACAGAACAGACGTCGGTTTTGTTTGAGGCCGTGCGATTACTTCCAACTATCAAAAATTGAGATAAAACTGTCAGAGTGCAGGCATGCAATAGAAACGAGCTAAAAGTGGTATGCATGCACTCGCCAGACGCGACCGACGCGAGTATTCTCGGAATTCAATCAGAGACCAGCTCTCGCCTTGACCGTGTTAAGAGGAATGAACTCTGGGAATGCAACTCGCACTCTGTTATTAAGAATTTTTAGCCTAGGTATGTTTTTCTATTTGTATTTTTTCTGCCACTGTGACTCCAGCCTCCTCATCTTAGTGCGTTGCATATGTCCTAAGCTGTCTCGCTCTGGAGCCTGGTATCCGCTTAGACCATGATTCTCGATTTGGAGAGTCTGGTAATTACAATGAAAAGACTTCCGTCTGATCTTCGCAAACTTTTAAGGTGACGGGTAGGGCACACTAGCAATGCCAATCGATTTAAATTTTTAGCTACTACACCGGATCTATTTGAAACAATTCCGGAGTTACAACCTCTTGGCAAAGACTTATACTATTTATTAAATAACCATGAAAAAATGTTGGGTCCAACGCGTACGCGAAAAATTGATTCACGCCATAAGCGGCCACTTTTGGCGTGAATCAATTTTTGCGTTCAAGTACCTAGTCATATATTAAGAAATCAATACAAAAGCTTTATTTCTTCTGAAATTATTTTCTAAGAGCGGTTAGCATAGTGATCTAGTCGATGCCCAGAGGTATCAGTACTATCAGTGTGCCTCTGACTATTGTATACTGAAACAATACGAAAATTTTAGTTTCACGTTTACGCGTACCGCGACTAATGGATGAATAATTATGGATAAATTATCGTTATTTTCGTTATATTCTTGCATGATAAGTAAAGTAGGTAATTACGTTTCACAATATTATGATATTTCAATTTTATTACAGCTAGCAGGTCGCCAAAGGTAGGTAATTAAATTGAAATTTGTATCTAGCAATTAGGCACTGGCAGTATTTAGGTGTACCACAAACATTGAAATTTTGCAACCTTGTGAGTTGTTACCCTATTTTACTGTTTGTGGTCATGCCAATAGGTTTTTAAATGTCATGGTGGTGATTTATTAGGAACATGATATTGTGGTATATAATAGTTTTGATTAAAAAAAAATTGTTATTATAATCATCATCATCATCATCATCATCAGCCCATTTAAGTCCCCACTGCTGGGGCACGGGCCTCCCTCAATCACATGGGGGGTAATTGCCATACTCACCACGCTTGGCAGACGGGTTGGCGAGGGTTTTGATATAAATGCAGAGTTTTCCTTCTCTGGGTGCTGATGATCATGCCAGCAGCTTTACCTTAGTCGCCTTTTACGACACCTCGGTAAGAGTGAGGGTGGCCTATTCTACTCTGCAGGGACCACACGGCCTATTATTATTATAATACTTTGTTATTATTTTATTAACTCATTAGTGGCCCGGCCTCACTATGTTTTATGTCATTAGTTCCTATTTTTGCCAATAGATGGCGCTATGTGTCGAAAACATCGGGCAAGCGTTTCGTGTGCTCAGATTACCTATAAACGTTGCATTTGTCAGTAAGATTGACTTCTTTATAAATACTGTATATTTAAGATTTACATATAAATATTAAATAAAATTAAAGTGATTTCTTTGATAAAATATTATAAGGTATTAATAACTATTTCCCATATGTTTGATCATTCATCATCATCATCATCATTTCAGCCAATAGACATCCACTGCTGGACATAGGCCTCCCCCAATGTTCTCCACACAGATCGGTCCTGTGCCGCCCGCATCCAATGGATTCCCGCGATCTTCACCAGATCGTCGGTCCACCTTGTTGTTTGATCATTAAAGTATTATTAATTATTTTGAATACAGTTAGAAGATATTTTCAGAGAGCTCGTGCTCTAATCAACACAGGTTAGGTCTAGATTTTTGTTTATCGTACCTTCGTACCTTCTATTTGACAACGCCACCACTCAAGACAATTTCTACAATTTGGGTTTTTTGCCAGACACGGAAGATAGCTATTACATATATACATATAGCTTCTAATGCAGTAGGTATTAGTGGTGCTGTCCATTTGTTCGTATAAATGTTAATGTATCTCGTATTGACAACTTTTACGATAAATATTTTTCTTTTGTGTCAATGTCCAAGTCACCTAATATCTATATAGCGTAATTTCCAGTTGCATCAAAATGTTTAAGTTGCGAAATGGAGTACGCAAAAAATAAAAAAGCGTACTTTTTAAAGCGCACTTTATTGTCGTTGCGGGTGTCGTTGGGCGGCAGTATTCATTTACCATCAGGTGGTACGTCTGCTTGTCTACTCTCTATATCGTAAAGATGGAGTGGAGTGAAGTCGCAAATGCACTGCCAACCTGCAAACGGATTGAGCGTTCGGTGAAAGAGGGTTCATTCACTCGGAGAAACAGAACAGACGTCGGTTTTGTTTGAGGCCGTGCGATTACTTCCAACTATCAAAAATTGAGATAAAACTGTCAGAGTGCAGGCATGCAATAGAAACGAGCTAAAAGTGGTATGCATGCACTCGCCAGACGCGACCGACGCGAGTATTCTCGGAATTCAATCAGAGACCAGCTCTCGCCTTGACCGTGTTAAGAGGAATGAACTCTGGGAATGCAACTCGCACTCTGTTATTAAGAATTTTTAGCCTATGTTTTTCTATTTGTATTTTTTCTGCCACTGTGACTCTAGCCTCCTCATCTTAGCGCGTTGCCTATGTCCTAAGCTGTCTCGCTCTGGAGCCTGGGGTACGCTTAGACCATGATTCTCGATTTGGAGAGTCTGGTAATTACAATGAAACGACTGCCGTCTGACCTTCGCAAACCTTTAACAGAGGAAAAAGACCATCTGAATAATTGTTAAACGTTTCAGAAACTATCTGAAACCTGTGTTTTTTTTTCAAGATGTTATACCTCACGCTGAGCTAATGGTATAAATACTCACATAGATTTGAAAATCCAGAGGTGCATGCTCGGATTCGAACCACGAACCCGGATTTGGAAGGCGCGTTCAGAACCACTCAGTTACCATCACTCTGCCACCGAGACAATTTATCAGGTGAAATTGGCAGATGAGCAGACGGATCATCTAACGGTAAGCGATTGCCGCCGTCAATGCTACACCAGTAGTCACAAGTCACAAGTGCGCTGACAATCATTTAACTCCCCTTTCCCCCGCAGGTGGCAGTTTGACCACCAAAATATAAATACTTAATGTAGGTATGTTTCCTTTTCATTGTAACATATTTCGCTCAGTTTGTAATATTAGTAACATTTTTTAATAGCTCGTGATATCTCAGACTTATACAGTTACACGTGGATATCGTTGTTTGCTACATTGCGAATTTTACTATTGGAGAAGATCAATTAGTCCACGTGGCCAACGCTTCGATCGGCAAGCTAATGTTGACCATATACAAAATATAAAAACGAAATATATTCGTAAATTTTTCTACGAAAAAAAGCCTATACTCACCCAAAATAATTTATATCAACATTTCACGAAAATGAATCCGACAACTTAGTTTTTCATTAATTAATATTGCCTTAATGGCGGAGTGATATTAAATCCCTGGACGGAATGAAGTGCCTTACAGGGAGGTCAAACAAATATAATTGATTGTAAGTAAAAAAAAAGTAAAGTATCAGCCTATAAACTGTCCCACAGCAGGGCAAAGGCTTCCATCATAGAAATCAAGTTATCGCTACTTTGATGGGGTTAGGCTTAATAACCACGTTTGCCAAATGCGGATTGGTGATCACAAACCCGAGCTATGTTCGAGCTCGACCCGGGAATCCAACCCAGGACCCCGAGATCACGGCCCGATACTTAAATTAACATGGCGTTAACGATTGTAAGTACACAACAAAATATTTACAATTGAAGCTGCGCCAATTGTATTTTAAATATGGCTGTGAACATAAAAAGTTAACTGGAAAAACGCTGATACGTAGACTACATGGTTCTGGTGAATTTTTAAACAAAGTTTAACCATGGGAGGGAAAGCCATGTTTCGGCATGAATGCGCCGGCTCGATCGGAGTGATACCGGCGTCACAGAGAAACACCCTGTTGGTCTATTGGTTCAAGTAGCCAGCTGAAATCTCGGCTCCCTGGATTTGATGCCCGGGTTGAGCAAAAATTGTTATTAATTATTCCGTGTGGAGTGGAGTGGAGGCCACTTACAGGAAGTCACAGCCGTGGCTGGCCCCCCACAAGTTGGACCGACGATCTGGTGAAGGTCGCGGGAATCCATTGGATGTGAGCGGCGCAGGACCGATCTGTGTGGACGTCTATTGGCTGAAATGATAAGATGAACATGCTAAATGGACTTAATTCACGATAACTGTTTTCGGCATGTGAACAATAAAAAAAATAACGGTGTATAAAAAGAGGGAAAATCAAACGCTATGCCGCCAGCCCGGAAAAAGTGTCCTATCCGTTTCTTATGCCTTTGCCACCGCTCTTCATTTATCTACTGCATAATCTGTGACAGCCTTTCAAACCTGCGGGCTTTTTCAAAGTCAAATTGTGTTATTAAATGCTACCAGAATTTCGAATTACTTTTCTTCGAATAAAATCAGATGTGACTTGTATATTTTTAAAACGTGGGAGAGCCACGTTTCTGCATGAATGAGCCGGCTCGACCGGAGTGATACAACGGCCTCACAGAAAACCGGCGTGAATCAGCCCTGTGCGTAGTGTGTTTCGCTCCGTGGTTAAGGGTACCGGAGGCCCAATCCAGGGGAAAGGGGGGATTAAAATTTGGCAGCGCACTTGCGACTCCACTGGTGTCGCGGGTGTCTATGCGCGGTGGCAATCGCTTACCAACAGGCGATCTGTATGCTCGTCTGCCACATATCACATAAAAAAAAGAATTTGAACTCCAGTAAATAAGCGATAGAAGAGGTCACTCAGGTAAACGCTAAGATGTCAACACTCATAGTGAGTACCTCTTGCCTCCTCATATTAACGCCCGGGTATCCACTCGCACCCGGCTCGCGTTAAAGTGCCGCCTCCTTCATCAAAATAATATTTAATTTTCTCAACGAGCGATCAAAGTCACATAAGCGCTGACACGATTCTCAGGCACTCGAATAAAGCTCATTAATTCACATTCGTAAAAAAATCGAAGGTTGATTTTTTTTCGAAGGAAGTAAGGCACATAATAGTTTGTGTATTCTTAGTACTTTACAATCAAAATAGTTTGAATAAACGTCACTTTAAGTGCTGAGAACCTGTGGAAGCACTGCTGTCAACGCTTAGTTGTTAAAAAAATTGTATGGATCTGCTCTTTCTTAATTTCCCCAGTTAAGGCGACGAGTAGCCCTTACTAGCGACAGCATTCGTTTTTAATTGTTAGCTACGAAACCTCAATAAATAGTATAAGTGTTTGCCGAGAGATTGTAACCCTGAAATTGCTTAAAATAGATCCGGTTTAGTCGCTAAAAATTAAAATCGATTGGCGTCGCTAGTGTGCCCTAGCCGTTACCTTAAGGGCATTGTAACATGAGAGAGCCACGCTTCGGCATGAATAGGCTATCTCGACCGGAGCGATGCCACGGCCTCACAGAAAGCCGACGTGAAGCAGCATCTCTTGAGTCAGTGTGAATAACGGAGGTGTGAGTGAGGATTCCGGAGGGCCAATCCGGGGAAAAGGGGGATCTTAAAGTTGCCAGCGCACCCCACTGATGTTTCGGGTGTCCATAGGCGACGGCAATCGCTTAGCATCAGGTGATTCGTCTATTCGCCTATCACATTAATAAAAATTGTATTTTTCCTTTAAAGAGATTGACAACCAGGCCGAAACAAGTCACTTAAGGCGACGGGTAGGGCAAACTAGCGACCTCAATTGATTTTAATTGTTGGCTACCAAAACAAATATATTTTAAATAAGTAAAGGACTTCAGTCTCTGGGCAAATACTTATACTACTTATTTAATAACCATGCCCGAATGTTGGATCTGTTTTTGCTCTAAAAAATTGATTCTCGCCAAAAGTGGCTGCTTTTGGCGGTAATTCAAAATTCGAGTGCAAAACTAGATCAAATAGCTAACTATAACTATTAAATGAATATTATAGGTGCTAACCGAGATACTGAAGCCCCCAAGTTGTTTAAAATAGATCTGATTTAGGAGCTAGCAATTAAAATCAATTCGCCAATTGATTTTAATGTAGGGACGCCTCCCTTCACCTTAACGCAGAGCATACTCTAGCTATAAGTTTGTAAAACCTTGCATCACAGAAGCGGCTGCAGGTGGACATTGCTACACTAGAATCAACATAGCACCACTGAAGTAGAATTTATTGCCTTCCAGGGTTCTGGCACGTTCGCTAAACCCACTACCTTATGCACCGCATTGCGACTTGTAAATCCAGGAGAAAGTAGGGGGCGGGTGTCCATGGGCGGCGGAATTGCTTACCATCAGGTGATCCGTCTGCTCGTCTGCCACCTCTCATACAAAAAAAAAGTAAAACTTTGCTGCAACTCCTTTAGTTGTAAAAGATCTGAAAAGATCTGAGAGACTCGTCAGCGTAATGGAAATGTAAGTTTCTATCTTCTGCTGCTACTTGGAAGATATTTATATTATAAAATAAATAAGTAAAATATTATTGTTCATTCATAAGTACAATTTAGAACTTAAATTCTATTTATAACAAATTTACATTCTTAAATTTGTACCTGAACTAGGTTTTATTTGTATTTCAGGCATAAAAGTAAAAAAAGAAGGCCTTATTTAACAAGTTTATAAAAAAAACAATTGTAATAATCTGTGGCTTTACTACACGCCTCAACTTTGGAAAACTTTGGAATGGATATTGGAAAAATGACTGTTTTGACATTCTGAGTATAAATATATATTACTCAAAAACTACGTACTAAACCGGGAACTACCTCGGGAAAACGTCTTACGGGAAAATATCAATCACTCCAGTCGGGCCACGTAATGAAGGGGTAAATTAAGGCCCTAAAAATATTAAATAAAATAAAAAGGCTTATAATTGTTATCTAACCTAGCGTCATAAACTTAATTGAAACATTACGCTAGCGAGATAGTGTAATGTTTTAATTAAGTTTATGACTAAATCCAGCAAACAATTACCAATTTCAAAACGCGGAGCAAGAAACGGACGCAAAAAAGTGTTTCATACTTTCTGAAAACTTTAACTTATGGAGCGATACAAATGTCGCAGTTTCTTGCTCCTTGTTTAAAAATTGATAATTCTTTGCTGGATTTGGTCATAATCTCAGTTAAAACATTACACTGCGTTGCTAGCGTGATAACAATAGTTAGCCTTTTTAATATTTTTATTAATTTTTTAGGGCCTTAAACCTCATAACAGCGTGGCCCGTCTGGAACGATTGATGCTTTCCCGTAGGAATGAGAAGTTTTCAACCAGTAACTACACATTTTCTTAATAGAAGACAATATATTATTGTACCAGTGAAAAACATTTCGAAATCGGTTACGTAGTTTTTGTGTTGTTAATATATTTATACTCAGAATGTCAAAACGGTCATTTTGCTATATCCTTAGGTAAAGATGAGGTGTGTAACGTTGTCAATGATGGTCAAAGAATTATCTACATACATATTAGTGGTTCTTTAGATATTGCAGTTTACTGAGGACATCTGGTGATAGTACTAAAAGAAATACTCTACTTAAAAGAAATACGTTTAAACAATACATAATATTTGTAAAAAATCAACTTCCGCCACTCAATTCTTCCAGAGTCAGTTCTTCAGTCGCCGTCGACATTTAAATTTGAGTTTTATGATGAAAGACACAAAGAATCTAAGCTTTTAGCACCGTGTTTTACCGCCAGACTTCTTTCGTGGACTTGGCCTTACATTTTTTTGTTGAGACCCATTTAGTACCAAGTCGGTTAATAAATAGATCGACTTGACAACCATATAATATTTATTTATTTATTTATATTAAGAACCTTGCTAAAAAAAAACTTAAGAACCCATCTACATGATTTGATGAATGATTGTGTTTTCAATTTCTTACGATGGCTACCGAAACGAATTGAGGGCGGGCCTCTAGTAAATGTATACATTAACTAGAGGCCCGCCCTCAATTCGTTTCGGTATATTAGTTCCATCTTATACCAATAGATGACGCTCTAGGTGTCGATTTAATCGCGCAAGCGTTTTTTGTTTTCGGATTATCTATAAACGTTGCCGCTGTCTCTAGGATTTACATCTTTATAAATAGTATAGATTTGGCGACTTAGCATTAAATGTCAACAAAACTTTTTACGTTAGAAGAGAGTTACAAAACTTGCATTTTTTTTAACAATTTATGATAGATAGATAGATAGATAGATATTCTTTATTGCACAAAAATAAAATACAAGCATGATACAACAGCAACAGACAGTACAATAAGGCGGTCTTATGTTATGGTAGCATCATATTATATGTTACGGACTTGCATATATATTAGGGTATTCATTTGAGTATATACACATAAATTATGTCCTGTGAAATTAGCTAATCGTTGATATTAACCGACGCCGTACCTAAAATATCGACTGGACGACGGAATTGTGGTATAAAATAGATATCATAAATCATATTAAACTTTTTAATCCTAGTAAATTATTATACATAAATGATAAGGCTTTCTAGTGTGTACACATTATGAAGCTATCAAACCTAGGCTACCATCAACCCTCTACTATGAAAGAGTATCCAATCATAGTAGACACATGAAACAATGAGGTTTTAAAAAAGTTATTTTTACATTCAATTAAATGATAAGTGAAAATATGGTATACATGACTACTTGATTCTAATTAATAAATAGCGTATACTTCTTGTCGCAACTTAAATAAGGAAGTATTACCTAATAAAAGCTCATCGTGACAGAATGTTCTCTTTAAAATAATTATACAAGTAGTTTTCAGAAAGCTTTTGTGTGGTATGAAGTAATGTTACAATGGATAAATACTGCAGTACTATTCCGATGCAGTAAACTCTTTGTGAATAAAGAATACCAAACCGTAACTGATAAATTAACACTGCTAGAGATATCGACGGAGAATAGAGAAATATACATGGAATATGAAATAATACAAAAAACTAGTTTTTTAGATTTTCGCGTTGCATTAAAACTATAATGTTTCGACGACCCGTTTGGAACAGTGGTAGCGAACGCTGCCTTTGGTCCAAGGGTTGCGGGTTCGATCCCCGCACAGTACAAACATTTGTGTGTATGAACATGTCTGTTTGTATTGGTCTGGGTGTTTGTATGTATTATACGTATGTATTTACAAAAGAAAAGTATTATATGTATATATTTGTAATTCCGCTGTTGATTCTGATATCCGTAACACAGGTTACGAAGATATAGGTAGCCTCCGAGATAGGTAGCCTAAGCCTACCTATCTCGGAGTCAGATCAATGAATGTGATGTTGTGAAATATTTATTTATTTATTTATTTATTTAATGTATCAATACGGGGATTAACACGCTATTTATTATGTGAAACAACATTGTGTACTCACATATTTGGCTCGACGTTTCGGCTACGTTACAGCAGCCGTGGTCACGAGGGGTCGAGCCAAATATGTGAGTACACAATGTTGTTTCACATAATAAATATCGTGTTAATCCCCGTATTGATACATTATAGTTATACAAAAAACTGTTTACAATCGAACGTTGCGTATTAATAAACCAAAATCTTCAACTTCAAATACGTCGAAAGGAAGATTGGCTTATAAAAGATTGTAAACTTTCGCGTTGCATTATACAAATAATTAATGTACACGGGACAAAACGCGGTTATTATTATTTGTGAGTACATACTCGTAGTAGCATATACTCACAGCTACTGTAAAAACAGACAAACAAGTCGGCTGTAGCAGAACATCTGCTGGAAAGCGGTGTTAATCATTGGATGGAGTTCCACGCCCCTAAAATCCTCTCCACTGATCATAGTTACCACCACGAGAGTAGTACGTGAAGCGAATGAGATAAAGAAGTATCACAATTTCAATCGGGATTTAAATTATCATCGGCGTGGAATCCAGTGATTGACAAATGTAAACCTCGCAATTTGCCGCTTCAAATTACTTTCAACACGCATACTGTGAGTGTAGTATGTCGGGGTGACCTCACTGACATTTTATTTAGTGGCAGTGTAAATAACATAAATGAGGGGGTATCCGAAGATTCACAAGCCGGGCAGCAGCACGACGCCGTCGTCTGCTATGCCCAGCTTGTGAATCTTGTGACTGCACCTCCAGTCCGCTTGTGACCACGACCGTTGCAATGCAGTCGAATCGTCAAGCTGTGAGTATATGCTACTACGAGTATGTACTAACATATAATAATAACCGCGTTTTGTCCCGAGTACATTAACTATTAGATTGGTTTATCTCTTCTTCATCGTTTTCTTCATTTCTGAAGGTCGTGGCTTTCTTGAAATGCCTTTACCGAGGCAGGGATAAGGTCTTTCCATTCTTCCCTGTCCTTGGCTTGTTTTCGAGCAATCGGAAAAATCAGTCCGGTTACGTTCTTTATTTGGTCTGACCAACGAGGAAGTTAACGGCCTATCGTTTTTTACAATTGACCTTCCCCACAATAACCAACTTGTGGGTCGTTCTTATTTTTTATCAGAAATAAGCCAAACTTACAAATCAACATTTAACTTCTATATAACAGACTACAAATGATAAATAATATGTCCTGAATAATCGTCAATCTACTATTTTACGGATGGACTATTACATAATGTACAATTTAATTGATATATGGCCAAAGTAACCTAGTACTCTTATTATTTGATTGACTTATACAAACTCTAAATAACCACACCACAATTATTTTAAACTAAATTAAGTTTGACACGAATAAAATATTTTTAGTTTAATAAAAAAAAACTGATCTTGTGTCCATGGACTTTCAAAAAGCTTAAATGTAAACATACTACATGCTTTGCTCAAGTGTATCTTAAAAATAGTCTTCCAGAAAAAGTAAAAGTTCCAGAGGCTACGCTATAATTTCTTAACGTCAAGGTAAAATTCGTAAACCTTTTAAAACACTTTAATTGAATTCCAGATTTGTATTTATATGAACTTATGGTTCACTATAGAAGGTCGCATTTGCTACTGCATTATAGCGTGCGTAAAAATACAAACTACATAGTAATGGAAAAAAAAATGGTATTGTATGCAACAGCGACCTGGTAGTTTATCAACCATCTAACAATGCACATGTGCTGATCACGCAAACCTTAATTAATCGGAATCGTGCCAGTGGTATTAATTTCAAACACTATTAATATTTTTACAGTATATTCCAGTGTATGGATTGGTAAGCGATCAACCCCGCCCATGGGCATCAGCCACATAGCAATCTTCCAAGACTTAAGAACCACGCCTAGGTAGTAAGAGTGCTGGAAAAGGCGCGTTAGTACTGGAGCCAGCCCAGGAGCTAATCTTGAGGACGTCAAGGGTGATTCCGTCAGGGCCACTGGATTTACGAGTATGGATGTCGAGAGACAGTAGTGCTTTACGGACTAGTTTTTGCGTAAACACTATATCCTGGAGGGATGATCCCACCACCGTGGGATGGTGTGTGGTGGTTTTCCCAAATCATCCAATGTCATATTGGATTCAAAAAGAGAGCCCAGTAAGTCGGCTTCCTCTTTGGCATCGTTGGCCGATTCGTCGTCTGTTCTACGTATAGGAGGAAAGTAAGGTTGACTTCCCCTCAACAGCTTTCACAAGTGACCAAAAAGCACCCGTTCCGGAGGGGAGCCGAGCCAAAATTAAAATAATTAGCTCCGCATTTTTGATATCGGCTTCACAGTACCTAGAACTAGAATAGTTCTGATTTACTATTTACTAACAAATGAATAAGAGTACTAGATTGCACCTTGTATATGTTTGTCGAAAAAAATGGGTTGACGTACATAGGCACTCATCTATTACATAATAGATAATTTTTTTCATAAATTTGATGGTATAAATAAAATTTACGTGCAAAGGGAATATATCAGTGGATAACTTTTTTTTATTAATTACTGGGACATTCGGAAAACGACTAAAGCATCTATTCTGAACATAAATAACTTTACTTAAAAATAGTTCCTAACGAAAGAAAAAATAAAACCGAAACAATGGCTACCAAACCGATGATAGCATTCGTTAGATAAACCAGTAAAATTTCATGAAAAGGCCTTTCGGTTTTTCAACGCCCGCTGAAAATGAAAAAATAACGTCGAAACGTGCTCCACTTCGTTCAGATCAGTTCGGTTATTCGATTTCACAGCATAAAGTTTTAACGGATATACGAGTATACGATGTTTTTGCTGTCAAAAGTAGCGATCAAATGAAACATGCATATTTTTTTAGTGTTTTATTATGTCGTATTGATTAACATAACCAAACGAAAATCTTATGTGTTTTTTTAGGATTTAGATCGAAAATGGTCGCAGTGACCACTCGGCAACGAACGCTCCCCAGAATTTCGAAAAATAGGATTTATTGAATGTTTGTTGGTCAGTTAAAATTAGTGAAATATTTTTATAACCTCTTAAGTCGCTAAACGTTTGTTTGCCAACAAAAATACATATTCCTATATAATTAAACGAGTGATTCCTTGGAGCAGTAGATTATGTAACACATTGAAATGACGCAATAAATCCTTAATAATGAAATAATATGCATCTTATTCATCTGAAAAAATAACAACTCTCGCTTGACGTGTCGGAACCATCTTCATCACCAAGAGAAATTACCACTTCTTGGTCCCTAATGCAATCCATGCGGACATATTTTGCACGAGACAATAATCGCGATTCGATGGTAAGATGGCTGCCATACCTATTACTGATTTATTGTGATTTTTTGTGTCAATCCCTATGAGCAAAATTCCGATTAGCCCATTAGGCAATTCCTAAGATATTTTTTACAAATTTTATTGGTAATATTTAATTTAAGTTCTTGTTCAGATTAATTGAGAAAGATTAATACTTGTTATTTTGGAAAAATGAAAACACAAAAATTGAAAAGTAAAAAGTAGAAAGTTGGATGCATGATCCGAAACGTTTTAACTGTCCTATTCACCTTCACATACTGAATGGACTATAATTGTATGATTGGGGCTCAAGACGTAGTGTTTTTTTTTTTTTTTTACATTATAGCGGACAAACGAGCAGACGGCACACCTGATGGAAAGTGATCACCGCCGCCCATGGACATCTGCAACACCTGAGGTATCACATATGCGTTGCCGGCTCTTAAGAAAGGAGTACACCCTTTTCTTGAAGGTCACCAAGTCGTATCTGTTCGGAAACACCACGGATGACAGCTGGTTCCACAGTTTTACTGTGCGTGGTAGTGGTGTTTTGCTGAATGTTTAGTTCTTATACTGTATCTACTCTGAAAATCTTTCACGATAGTATAGACATGATTAAATGCTTCGTCTGATACAAAGTGTTGTAAAGTACTCCTTTGTTCGGTCCGTTCAGAACTTAATCCGTGCTACACATTTCCCTACGAGGCTTACTACGAACTTCCAACTTCTTTTGCCGTACTTATATGATAAGTTTCGCACACTTTTTTAATATTTTCTAAGGCGATAGCTAAGAAACGAAGACTTGTTGGATCCATCGAATATGCCTTTTAAGTTTACCGTTCACTGAAAAACTTTTGTAAATTGTCTCTACAAAAAATATCTTTTATGTTTTTGCGATATACGTCTGATTTTTAATCCCATCTTTGTGGTATTTCTACATATAAATTTACTAAAGTAATAATACAGAATATTGTTTGTTTTTTAAATGTGATATGTGGCAGACGAGCACACGGATTACCAAAGGGTAAGCGAATAAAAACCTACAGAGAGTCAAACGCGCATTGAAAGACGAAATATGTCCTCCTAAAGACAGAGCAGAATGAGTAGGTACTAACTTAGGAGCTAAATTAGTCACACTAATGCACGAGGTCCCATCGTGCCCTCTACTCCTTAGTCCCCCACTTATGCAGGGTCTTAAGCCAACTATTTTTTTAAGGATTGCTCCGGAATTGGTTTGGTTGGTCTAGTGGTTTAAGTACCGGGCCGTGATCTCGGAGTCCTGGGTTCGATTCCCGGGTCGAGCAAAGATATGTTTTGAATTTTTCGAACATAGCTTAAGTTTGTGATCACCCATTCCGCGGCATTAGGCAAGCGTGGTGATTAAGCCTAAACCCATCATAGTAGCGATGACTTGATTTCTATGATGAAGGCCTTTGCCCTGCAGTGGGACAGTATATAGGCTATACTATACTACTACTTCTACTATGCATTTTGTCCTTACAACTTTTTGTCATACGATAGAAGCAAGAGGATCCCGACGGAGTTCTCGCCTGTTACCTGGCAATCATGGTCATTGAAATCGAGGAACGGTACCAATCGCTTTTTAGACAGTTTTTTATTTTAGAAAGCGTCAAAGCTAATTAAATTGCAAAGCTCGCGCCCAATCACGGCACTAGGTGGGACCATAAAAAATATTCCGTAAATAAAAACCGGCCAAGTGCAAGTCGGATTCGCCGATGAAGGGTTCCTGTAGAAGCAAGTAAGATATATGGAAGGTAAATTGCTGTTTACGGCTTATAACGTCTTAAAAATCCACCTACTAGATCTAGTTCAAACCAATTTTCGTTGTTAGTTTTCATGGTCATGTATCATATATTTTTACCACTTTTCGAGCGTCGCTTGCGCAAAGTATTAAGTTTAGAAAAAAAATATTTAGAAACCTCAACATAATTTTTAAAGACCTATCCATAAATATGTAAAAAAAAAAAGTTTTATTACTAAGTATGGGGACCCCCCCCTAAATCTTTTCCTTTTTTACTATTTTAGTGTAAAGAAAATCGTAATACGGTTAACAAAATACATTTGTTCACCAAGTTTCATTAGTATAGTTCTTATAGTTTCGGAAAAAAGTGACGAATCTATAAGGGTTCCGTTTTTTGCTATTTGGCTACGGAACACTAAAAAGTTCACAGAGCAAATCTGAGCTCAATTCACTTGGCTCTTAATATACGTACATGTCTGGCGCATTCACATACTAGGAACGGCTACGAACCGGTACTTATAGCGAGGGCTCTTGATTGTTAATCTGTTTAACAGTCACTTTGAATATTGGGACAACAGGAATTCCAGTACAGCTTAACATATAATGTTTATTTGTGCGGATCCGTGCTTGGATATTAAGTGGCTTTCAAATAAGCACTTGTAAGCGATTGATCTGTAAAGCCAGATCCGTATACACAGAATCACAACCAGTATTGGTCAAACTAATTCACTCTTATTATTTAATTCTTACAAATACTTCAAGGGTAGTTTAAATATGGTTGAATATGTACGTATTTTTTTCTCGAGGAAACAAAGGGTTAAATACTAAAACATATTTCGTGGTCTCATTCAAAAGTGTATCGGTGAATTGATGCAATTGGTATAGGGAGGCGTTTTTAGGGTTCCGTAGCCAAAATGGCAAAAACGGAACCCGTATAGTTTCGTCATGTCCGTCTGTCCGTCTGTCCGTCTGTCCGTCTGTCACAGCCGATTTACTCGGAAACTATAAGTACTACAGTGATGAAATTTGATGGGAATATGTGTTGTATGAACCGCTACAAAAATATGACACTAAATAGTAAAAAAAAGAATTGGGGGTGGGGCCCCCCATACATGTAACTGAGGGATGAAATTTTTTTTTTCGATGTACATACCCGTGTGGGGTATCAATGGAAAGGTCTTTTAAAATGATATAAAGTTTTCTAAAAACATTTTTCTTAAAGTGAACGGTTTTTGAGATATCAGCTCTCAAAGTCGTAAAAAGTATGTCCCCCCCCCTCTATTTTTATAACTACGGGGTATAAAATTCTAAAAAAAATAGAGGTGATGCATGCTAATTAACTCTTTCAACGATTTTTGGTTTGATCAAAGTATCTCTTATAGTTTTTGAGATAGGTTGATTTAACTGTAATTTTGGACTTTGCTGCTACGGAACCCTTTGTGCGCGAGCCCGACTCGCACTTGGCCGGTTTTTTTTTTACATATTTCACCCGAATATGTCTCTTATGGAAAATGGTTCATATTCAAGTAAATGACTTGCTTTAAAATAACTTTAATAATAAAAAAAATAAGAGTGTATATTTTACAGTCCATAGTCAAAACCGGTCAAAACTACTTTTGACTGCGAAAATCAGGAAATAGTGGTTTGACCGATGCCATGCCAATTAAAACCAGCTTTGACTGTTTTTATAGTCAAAAGTGGTTTTAACTAAGGGCGTTGGTAAAAATAATTTTAACGATAACGGTTCACAAATAGTCATTTGACTCATAAACGTTTGACCATCTTACCGCCACGCTTCGGCATGAATGGGCCGGCTCGACCGGAGCGATACCACGGCCTCCCAGAAAACCGGCGTGAAGCAGCACTGGGCTGTGTTTCAAAATCAAAATCAAAATCAAAATGGGCAGCGCACTTGGGACTCCACTGGTGTCGCGGGTGTCCATGGGTGGCGGCAATCGCTTACCATTAGGTGATCCGTCTGCTCATCTGCCCTCCACTTACATAAGAAAAAACAACATAATGTTTTGCCCGTTAACGTTACGCTCACAGTCCAGGATGATCACGATTGACCCATAAACGTTTCGCCAACAGAATTTTTAATGTATTTCCATCATAATCTTATCCCATCAGGTCTCTGTTTTGGGCCTTCGCCGGCTGCTGCTGTAAGGTAAGATAAAAACTTTTAAAAGAAATCTGAAAGCGTTTGCTAAATTCAGTAATTGGCTTAGCAATATATGAGTTAACTAGAAGCCATGCCAGCTCTGTATCTACCTACCCGTGCAGCATGCATAGGCCCATAGCTTTTTTTTATTTTAACATCGATTACCTAGTCAGTATGAATGTAATACGTTTCATTTTAGGAGTATAATACATTCTTTGGGTTTCAAAGCTCTACCTTGCATAATGGGTATATCACTTGTACAATATATCAATTCTGTAAAGTATTTATTGTCAAATGAAAACATGCAAAATCCAGTTGCATGTTACAGACCCATCGATTATAGCGCCCAATAAATATCCTATAGTTTCAAGCAAAGTAAAGTCGCTGTCCAAGTTCTTAACATTATTGAAAAATGTTTACAATAACATATTTTACAGCTTTGCTTCCCGTAGCAGACATAAATTGTTTTTTTTTGTGCGGTACCACACTAATGTAAATGTTTACCACTTTGGTGATCCCTCGGCTACTAGCATTTATCTCCTGCTAGTGACTTCATCTGGCTTGAAGGCGTCCAGGCATCCTACGAGTACCTCACGTTCAAAGATGGCTGTCTCCACTCCATAACAAGTTTACCCCAACGGACTTTGTTTCCACGATTTTCCAGTTAGTATTTGTCATTGAATATGATAAATAACAATGCATGTGACTTGCCAGACATTCTTATTCAGTATATTCATTGCTGCCGTTGAGCCTTGAGCCGTGTGGTCCCCGGCAGAGTAGAATAGGCCACCCTCACTCTTACCGAGGTGTCGTAAAAGGCGACTAAGGTAAAGCTGCTGGCATGATCATCAGCACCCAGAGAAGGAAAACTCTGCATTTATATCAAAACCCTCGCCAACCCGTCTGCCAAGCCTGGTGAGTATGGCAATTACCCCTCATGTGATTGAGGGAGGCCCGTGCCCCAGCAGTGGGGACTTAAATGGGCTGATGATGATGATGATGATATTCATTGCTTATTATATTCATTCTTACTACCACTCCTTGCCAGAATTGGTAGTAATAATGAATACTGTTTTCTAAGGAAATTGATCAACAGAAGAAACACATTTTGAGATTTGGTTAAGATTTATGAAACTTTCGAGTAGGTGCCTTTTATCTAAATTATTAATAAAATGTTTGTTTAATTATAAAATCAATTTTGTACGAGTCTAGTTGCCTACAACTTTTCTCTAGGGAGCATTCGTTTTCGCGTGATGTGTTCACAGAGCAATAAAAGTTGTATAATAGGTCAACCCCGACTTGATAGACTCGACGAATAGACAAAAGGATCGATAATCGATAACAGAGATAGACCTATTGTAAGTAGTTCATAATCTTTTACAAGGATCCCGCAACTATTTTCTAACATACTAATTTAGCACAATTGGTTTTTTTACTATTAGTTCAGTAGTTCAGAAGACTATTTGTGTACTTACGGGTGTAACCGTGAAAATAAAAATTATATCGTTTTAAAAAGTTTTTGTTTTCAGGGTTCCGAAAATTTTAAGATCATTTTGTTGTCCGTCCGT
Source organism: Marasmia exigua (assembly GCA_019059595.1). Taxonomy (NCBI): domain Eukaryota; kingdom Metazoa; phylum Arthropoda; class Insecta; order Lepidoptera; family Crambidae; genus Marasmia; species Marasmia exigua. The sequence goes on along the minus strand of CM032494.1, from coordinate 8,832,356 downwards.
CTGTCTGTCTGGTGTATTAAGACCGGAAAGGCGTGAAAAAATAGAGTTAAATTTCGACTAATTCAGAGGCATATAGGTACTAATGTGTACAAAAAAAGGGTTTATTAAAAACATATTTAAAAATATACAGGGATGTGCGTACGTTTCAAATAGCTGAGAGTTAAAAATGGGGTGACAAATGATTTGATGAGCACTTTATAAAATATTACATTTTATTTATTTCGTAGGTACCTTACCTACGAAATAAATAAAAATATATTTTATAAAGTGAGCGAGTCCCACTTGGCCGGATTTTAGCCTTAATATACTAGTACACGTATAGCTAATTGTTTTTAAAAAGGGGCACTGGTGTGCTTTCTTTAAAAATAACTCAATGTTGAAGAATAGCAAGTCAAGTTTGTATTGCAAGCTTATTACATATTTTTTGTCCTCAGTTCAGTTGAAAGCAATTTAATTCTGCAGCTACATTCACTGTCGTGTCTCGCACAATGTAGCTGCCTGAAAGAACTAATCTGTTTTATTTCTTTTACTCACATTAAAAAAGAGACTACTTATTGCCTGGACTAAAATAAACTGTCGCTACGATAACAACTTGTAAAGTAAACCGTGGGAGAGTCACGCTTCGGCAAGGAGTGATACCACGGCCTCACTGAAAACCAGCGTGAAGCAGCACTCTGCTGTTTCGCTGTGCGTGAGTGAGGGTACTGGAGGCCCAATACGGAGGAAAGGGGGCTTAAAAGTTTGCAGCTCACTTGTGACTCCACTGGTGTCGCGGGTGTGTATGGGCGGCGGTAATCGCTTACCACGCACTGGTCGAAAGTCTTCGACCAGTGCGTCCTTCCGGTCATGACTTACGGTGCCGAGACGTGGACACTCACGGCTGGACTAGTCCACCGATTCAAAGTTGCTCAAAGAGCTATGGAAAGGGCTATGCTCGGAGTATCTCTGAAGGACCGCATTAGAAATGATGTAATCAGACAGAGAGAGAACCAGAGAGACATAGCCCACCGAATTAGCAAACTGAAGTGGCTGGTCATATTAACCGCTGAACTGACAGCCGTTGGAGCCGTAAAGTCCTTGAGTGGAGACCGCGACTCGGTAAGCGTAGTGTAGGACGCCCTGCGACAAGATGGGATGATGACATTCGAAGGCTGGCTGGTGTGGGCTGGATGAGAGTGGCCGAAAATCGGAAGCAGTTGCGTGCATTAGGGGAGACATATGTCCAGTAGTGGACGAGTGTGGGTTGTTGATGATGATGATGATGATGAATCGCTTACGATCGGGTGATCCGCCTGCTCATCAGCCACCTATCCAATAAAACAAGTAAATAGTTTGAGTTCTTAAATGTGTTTACCAAGTGAATAGTGCAGGATAATAGGAATTGACCTATAAAAGCTAATCATGTAGGCATGCGTGCAGGAGTTTAATTTTATTAATAGTATGATAAAATATCACAAGAAAAAAGTGTAACGTATACGAGTAACCCTTTTGAGGCGATGTAAGTTTAAGTTCAACTTACATCGTGTCAAAAGGGTAATTGACCAATCTCAGGATTGTACAGAATATTAATATTTTATTAAAATATAAGCAAATATGTACCAATAGCAAAAAATCTAACCGGGTCATGGTCATTCAAAGATTCGTGGGCAAGTTCATTTTAAAAGCATGAAATTATATAAAATAATTACATTGAATGAATTTGCACCAATTATTATAAAAGAACCACTGCCATTAACGAAACATTTCATATAGCTACCATACAAAATTCAATAGAAATGTGACATCACAAATCTTGTGAAATTAAAGTTGTGTTATCTCAAGTAATGAGAATCAAGTAATTCTTTTATATATGTTTCTATAATTGTGAGGTCTTTTGATTACAAAAATAAAATAGTCAAATACCGTATTCCCGTGTGTTAATGTAAGTATTTAAGCTATCTAAATGACCATCTTTTTTAATAGTTCACATTTAAATTGTAACTATGTTAATTGAAATAACCATAAAACCTTACCTTTTATTTTTAACTTGATCTGTTTTTTTTAATTAAAACGTGGCAGACGAGCAGACGGATCACCTGATTGTAAGTGATCGCCGCCGCTCATATACATCCGCGCCACCAGTGGATTCACAAGTGCGCTGCCAACCTGTAAACCCAACTTTCTCTCGGATTGGACCGGTACCCTCACTTACGCAGCGAAACACAGCACAGTGCGGTTTCACTGATTTCAAAATTAGTTAATTGTATTAACGAAGCTCTAAAATAAGTGCCTCCAATAAGCAAATTTCCCTCGTGGTTTGTTTAATCAAGAGACGCTGCATATGTATACTCATACATACTTTCGCGAGCATTATCTTATTTCATCTTGGAATTAGAAAACCGCAAGTATGTAGGGTCGATACTATCGCTTAAATGAGCTGAATATGTACGGGCATAAAGCTCAAAAGTAGCATGCTTAAAAAGAATGCCAAACATGAGCATGCTTAATGATGTTTACATTTAAATCAATAAGCATGCTATTAGCAATATTTTAAAGCACTCCGCCACACTCTTCCTTCCAGCCGCACTACAGGTAGCATGGTTAAAAATCGATCGGCGTGCGATTTTTGAACATGCTCAAAATTAGCATGCTTAATTGTAGCACGTCTGTCAACACATCCTACCAAATAGCACTTGCTCAAAAGTAGCATACTTTAAGCATAAAAATAAGCATGTGTAACAGTATTTTAAGAGTGAGAGGTTAAATTAATAACAGTATTTAATTTCAGATTCCACTAGTCTACTATCTACATATTGCTTGTAGAAAGAGTATTTTCAATAAGCTTAAGGACTTTTTTTCACGTAGAGATGCAATCTATTAATATTTCAAGCATTGATTTTCTTTACCTTAACTTTTCATTTATAGGAAACCGCCTTCGAAACCACCTTCAATACATTTTCATCCAATAAACAGATTGGTAAAAGTTTCATCATATCTTTTACTATTATAAGACAATCGGAGCAACACTATCTTGATAGTGTGTTAAGAAATACTGCAAAGCTCAGCGGTACACGAACAACACAATAGTTGTAGGTTATTCATAGATTCCTGTCTGTTGGACTCAGTCCACTGGTCCTCTGGCGCATTTGGTAGTGACCCTGCCCAAAACGTCAATGGTCGCGGGTTCGACCCCCACCCTGTACAAACATTAATTTGGTGAACACTTGTGTTTGTTCCGACGTATTACATTTGTAAATTCTCTGTAATCCTGCCCTCTGGTGTGCCTTCCAGTGACTGGTGTAGCCAATCTCAGATTTTGCTATTGTCTTCTGAGTCAACGTCATATTTTTTTACTATGGTGCTTCCTAAGTACGAGTTTTATAGACAGTGTCTTATCAACGTCATCCGAAGACATGACTTCCGTAATTTTGATACTGATCTTCAGGACGAACTTATAGCAAGACTCGTGGAACTTAGTGACCAGCTGTTAACACGAGGATGTACTACTAGTGATAGCGTAGCAACGCTACTACGGAATCAGGTCAATGTATGTATGATGTTGTATGAATTTAAATGTATTTATGTCAGACAGTGCATGCTCAATATTTTGACAGTTTTGCATGTAATGGCAATATTGGCAGTATTTATTGGGGTTTTGTATCTGTCTCTGCAATGAAAACCATTCTGAGGGCCTATTTTCCAGCACTGGACATTGAAGTCGAGTTAGAGATTTGTATGGGCGAATTTATATATATATATATATATATATATATATATATATATATATATATATATATATATATATATATATATATATATATATATATATATATACAACTGACAACTGACTTTAAGACAAAGAAAATTGACTCTGCCACGGTAATTGACGAATAAACCTTTTAGTACACTTTGTGTGGAAGAACAGTGGGCCTATTGCCAACTTCATGATACAGTACTTGTATATGAGATGGGGGTGCAGTGTTTGTGCCAACTACATTCAACCTTCGCTCCAGATATCAGCTGTTGGCACAATAATGCACTTACTAAATAAGTAAAAACTTCGTGTAATTTTCGAGCTCTCTTCTATTTTTATATCATTTCCATATATATATATTTATTACGTAGGTATTACGATCTGTATGGTCCGATGGCAGCTCAGTGGACGCGCTTTCCGTACCTATGGTAAGAATCAGGTTGAATTGTTCGTTCGTTCGTATTTCTACCATGTAGTGAGCTAAAACCTGGATCCTGGTCATGTGTATCCCGGGATTTTTTTAAATGTTTTTGATAGGTGGCAGACGAGCAGACGGATCACCTGATGGTAAACGACTTGCCGCCGCCCATGGACACCCGCGACACCAGTGGAGTCACAAGTGCGCTGCCAACTTTCAAACCTATCTTTCCCCAGGATTGGGCCTTCGGTAACCACACTCACGCAGCGAAACACAGCACGGTGCTGCTTCACTTTAGTGTTCGGTGAGGCCGTGGTAGTACTCCGGTCGAGCCAGCCCAGTGGTCAGGCGTGGGTCTCCCACGCTCAAAATAATGTATCATAGCAAAAGTGAAAAAAAAATCGCAATCGGTTACGTAGTTTTTTAGTTATATATACATTTATACATAAAATGTTAAATCGATCAACTTTGAATATCCCTAGAGAAAGTAAATACACCTGTATTCAAAAAACGGAACCCTTATAGATTCGTCATGTCTGTCCGTCTGTGTGCCCGTCTCGTTTACGTCCCGAAAACCTCATAAAGTCCATATCAAAGAAAAAAAACAACTGATCTGTACATTACTGCCGAGTAGAAATTCAATTTTGTATAGATAGATAGTTATATTGTTAAAATTAAGGAAAGTTTAAACATAACATATGTAATAATTTAAAGAAGAGTGGAGTTCCCCAATACAAGCAAATATGTTGCTTAAAAGGAAGCTCCAACCACAATTATCTGTATGACATGTGTGTTATTGAATAAATAATTTTGAATTTTTTGAATTTTTTGAATAGACCGGCTGATTTTTTTTCGCTTATTTGTTGATCTAACATGCTAAATGGACTTTATTTACGATACCTATTATGAGGTTTTCGGAATGTAAACGATAAAAATATACCTATAAATAAAAATATAAATGTATACGTAAATAATGATAGCATGGTCTCATCTCTCAGTGACAGTTACCATTACGTACAATACACTTAATCTGATTGCTTCCATTTGAATAAGCAATGTGCGAGGTGTGACCAAATAATTGTTCACACATCGCTTCGATTTACCGGTTGATAGAGCCGTAGGTGTCATAGCTAATGCACGTATCTAATTCCCGTCAAGCAAACTAATCAGCACTTGCTATAGTAATTAAGTGCTATTGAGACACCTGATCGTGTGACCTGATTAATGTGATAATCGGAAAGTGCGTTAGTGCAGGGAAATTGACACGTGAGTTGGACCTTAGTCCATAGTTATCATCATCATCATCATCATCATCAGCCCATTTAAGTCCCCACTGCTGGGGCACGGGCCTCCCTCAATCACATGAGGGGTAATTGCCATACTCACCACGCTTGGCAGACGGGTTGGCGAGGGTTTTGATATAAATGCAGAGTTTTCCTTCTCTGGGTGCTGATGATCATGCCAGCAGCTTTACCTTAGTCGCCTTTTACGACACCTCGGTAAGAGTGAGGGTGGCTTATTCTACTCTGATGGGGACCACACGGCTAATAGCCGGGGCCATAGTTATACGATGGACTTATCCATCGTCAACTATGTCCTTACATAGATAACTAGCTTATGCGTTTCCACCACGACTTCGTTTGTATTAAATTCGTGGTAACACGGTTCCTCTACCCAAAAAAAAAACATGCAAGATTTTTTTTGTTAGTCACAAATTTAAATAGTCCGCATACCAATTTTAGCTTTTTGCCTTGAAAATGTTGTCCATAGGCGGCGGTAATTCACTTACTATCAGGTGAGCCGTCAACTCGTTTGTCTGCTATAATGTAAAAAAAAAAATAATTAAGAAATGCTCTATATAAACTTCCATCCTCCATTTTAGGGAAGTAAAATAAAAAAGGAGCGTCGTACCCTCCATCCCTTCAACTATCTTCTTATTCTTTCTTCTATTCTACTTAAATATCGGATAAACAAATAAACACACACTCTCCCAATAAATCGTGGGAGATCCACGCTTTGGCATGAATGGGCCGGCTAGTCAGGAGTGATAAAAAAAGCAATAAACCGGCGTGAAGCAGCACTGTGATGTGCTGTGTTTGAGGGTGCTGGAGGGCCAATCCGGGGGTAAGGGAGGTTTAAAGGTTGGCAGCGTACTTGTGACTACACTGGTGTCGCGGGTGTCCATGGGCGGCGACAATCGCTTACCATTAGGTGTTCCGTCTGCTCGTCTATCAACAATCACATAAAAAATATATTTAGATAAAATTGAGTGTGTATTATTGTATTTTCTAACATTTATATTCTTTTGGCTCTTTGATTTAATTTTCCTAAACTTGGTACTAATTACTATGGAGCTTTCCAAGCTCGGTCTTTCTTTACGAGACCACGTACCCAAAGAAGAAAACCGAAAGAGAAGTAGGGTAGTAGACGTTGGTTGTGTGAGCTAAAGTGGAGATGAGCAGGACATGTGGCAAGGCGTAAAGATGAAAGGTGGACTTTAAAACTTTCCGAATGGTAGCCAAGAATGGTGCGACGTACTGTGGGTAGACCACCTGCACGATGGTCCGACGATGTAACGGCAGTGGGGAAATAATGCATAAGGCTGGCAGAGGACCGTAGGGAGTGGCGTGATAAAAAAGAAACCTTATACTGAACAGTGGATGGGTATGGGCTGATTATGATGATAATGATACTAATTTGAGTCTAAAAATTAGAAACCAAATTGCATTTATTCAGCTAAAGTACGTACAGAATACTTTTTTTTATATATTAAATGGGTTTGCACTTGACCTCATTTCACCTGATGGAAAGTGACAATAAGGTCTAAGATGTAGCGTGCTTACCCAGAAGCAGCCTATTCAGTCTCGACTTAAAGACACCCAAATTGTAGCTGTCTGGGAATACAGAAGCCGGCAAGTTGTTCCATTCCTTAGCAGACACTTAGGCATAATGTAAAATAAATATGTGTCTACTGCTGATTTGGAAATCTTTTGGATAATATCCAAAAATAGTAGTTTAAATATCGTTCTTATCGGTAAGTAGAATAAATTGTAAGAACGATTTCAGTTTACTAAACAACTTATCTATACTAATATTTTGAAGTTTAAGGACTTTTTTGTATGTATGTAACGAATAAACTAAAAAATACTGGACCAATTTCGATAGACATTTTGAAATCGATATCTATGTAAAAAAAACCCCTACGAGAAAATACATAATTTGGTAAACAGGAAGTAATTAATAAAACCAAAGAAAATGCCACTTATGATGTATTACCTAAACTGTCTGACTGAATTTGTGACGCAATGACTAGAGAGTCACATGCTTGTTGTCCCGAGTTCGATATCTAGCACTGTGTAAAATTTGTACCTGAGTATCTTTTATTTTATATGGGTCTACCCGAAGATAATTCGCCAATATCAAGTAACTTCTAACTTATTGAGAAGAAGTAGGTAGTCAACAGTCGAAGTCAGTCAAAGTCACTCAATAAAACGTCGGTGTTTTACGTTTTGTCGACCTACGGATTCAGCAGATATCACTCTAAAAGCAATCGCGGGTTTTAAGAGTCTATTAAGGTCCAAGCACGCTGTCACAAGACAACGCAATCGACACACAATAGCATTGTTAACACTTTCAGCGGAGCAGACTGCCATGTATTTTTTTGTTATGTGACACAATTATTTTTCATACAAATATAATTGACGTCTATAAACGTTGTTCATGACAAAATAACAATATACAAAAGGACGACTACGCACAATGCGAGCTAAACAGGCTACGCACACATATGCGCGCTTACAGTAATCTCAGCTAGTTTCGGCAATAATGACAGAGACAGATATGTGGGAGAGACACGATACAATATATGTACTGCTATAACTTTCTGGTAATTGCTAGACGTATCATGACGTTGTGTATATGTGTAGGCGAATAAATTTACATGTGTGTGTGCTCCGTTGACAATGAGCGTAAAAAAATGTAAAAACGTGTCGTGGCGCTAGAGATTTGGGAATTCGATGCGATACGGCGCAATGACTTAGCTCACAGATTTTAGTACAGGCGGCGAGCGTCATAGTACGTTTCGCGTGTGATTGTATAATTTATTTCGACGCGATAATACGTTGTGCCAGCAATTACTTTTAAAGAATTACGTCTAAAGACGTTGCTCCGCTGAAAAGTGTTAAAAACGATACAATCCAACGATTCCTATTATTAGGATCACTTTGCGGCACTTTACTGCACAAATAAACACCAAATTTGTACACTAAAACCCACTAGAGACTAATTTAAACCCTTTGAATTGCATCAGCCCATGCGGCTTGTTAAAACAGAACAGCGGCAATCGCTTACTATCAGGTGATCCGTCTGCTCGTCTATCAACTATCACATAAAAAAATATATTTATATAAAATTGAGTGTGGATTATTACGCCCTACCCGCCGAAGCTACCTAAGTATCAGTATCAGCCCAAAGTCTGACAGCTGGCAGTCTTGTATCTCCATGGCTTGGAAAACAAGTTAAGCCAACCTAAACAAGTTAAGTTCAAAATTATATGACTACCCGTATAAAGTCAGGTTTATAAATACAAACTCCTTGATTAAAGTTCGTGTTATTTATGTCAATTTGCAGTGGGCACCTACCCACAAAACACGGCACGCCAATTACCTTTACAACGATGCAGCTTGTTTATATTCAAACTAGACTGCGCCCGCGGCGTTTCTCACGCAGTTTTAGTCTTTATTACAAAAGTTTTTATTCAATCTTCAATCAAACCCGCGCAACTACTCCTTAAGGGTTGAAACTTCAAGTCACTTTTTTATTCAAAACCCGTGCGCAAACTTCAATTTTAAGTTTCGTATTTTACTAATTAGCAAACCCCATACTGCATTACACCCCTTCAAATAGTGATTTTCCAAAAACGTTGAATTTGTGTTGCTGTTTATTTCTAATTATACGTATAAAGTACAAATTTTCACATTCCCGACATCAAAACGACGTACTATTATAACAAACTTCAATCCCTTTTTTCACCCCCTTAAGGGGTAGAATTAACAAACATGTTGAAATAAATAAATTTTGATTTAATATTACGAGCCCAAATAATGATTTCCAAGATTTTTATAAAAAAAATTGCTAAACCCCATATACCGCGTTTCTCCCCCCATTTAACCCCCTGTAAGGGTTATTTCCCAAAAATATTTTTGATGAGTTATTTTTAACTTTTAATTATTAGTATAAATACACATTTTCACATTCCTAGCATTAAAGATGGCGGACTTTCAAACCAACTTCTAACCCCCTTTTTACCCCCTTAAGGGCTGAATTTTTAAAAAACCTTCTTACTGCTCACTTTTACTATTAAAGAAACCTTCTGCCCAAATTGCAAGTTTCTAGGGTCAGTAGTTAGGGCTGTGCTTGCATTAGTATTCCCTTAATACCATAGTCACTCAGGTTCTCCTTTTATATTTATAATATATAAAGATCAATTTACCTTGACATTTACTTTCAATATTAGCTTGTATTTAACACAAATAAAAACGAGGAACAGTTATAAACACCGTAATCCTATAAATAGTGTTACTGCTACATAGTAAAATTTAATATTAGTTTCCAACTATGCGTAGAAGCCAGTTAGCGAACATTTCTCCTTGTGCCTTTGTTCAAGTTCAGTCCTATTGACTGTTATTCTACGAGTAAGATTTTGCTCGTGCCTTACTCCATTCATAGCGCCTGATCCTATTCACGCCGTATGTTGAATTGTAAGAGTTCAAGTGATATTCAAGCAAGGGTACTTAGTCGTGATTTCTATAAAGGTAGGTACCTACATACATCGCCCTGTTGATGTAGTGGTTTAAGTACCGGGCCGTGATCTCGGGGTCCTGGGTTTGTTTCCCGAGTCTAGCGAAAAGTCATCATCAACCTCCTGCCCTTTTCCCAGGTTATCTGGGGTCGGCGCAGTATGTTTTCCTTTTCCATACGTCCCTGTCTTCTTTTCATCAACTTCTTTTTCCATCATGTCATTCTTCACACAATCCATCCATCTCTTTTTGGCCGTCCTCTGTTCCTCTGTTCAGTTGGTCTAGCGAAAAGTATGTTTAGAATTTTTCGAACATAGCTTGGGTTTTTAATTAACTCTCTTTTTTTTAATGGCTTGCTGTTGCTCTTACGAGACAACTCTGCCAATGTCAAGTGATAAAAGAGACACCTTCCTTAGAAAATTGGTTGAGTAATGAGCTAGTTCTCTTTAAATAATTGAGTTTGGGTTATTATTAAACACCACCTAAAACAAACAAAACGTACACTGACAAACACATTTAGACAACACAAACTTTGTTAATTGGGAGATATTAACTCTCTTCTCCTGTTGCCATATTGCGTGCCTGTTGTTGTTTTTATACAATAAATATTATTTACTTCACTTTTGCGAGTTTACAGTTCTACAGTGGAACCTCTGGACCCTTTTCAGTATGTAATCACTGCCAATTACTTTAGCAGTTCCTATGTCTGCCGCATCATCAAGAAATGAATTCGTTGCCGTTGAATTTCTTCAAACGTAGCGTGAAGAAGCATCTCGCGGGCCAGAATGGCAGCGCCAATGGAGGTGATGCCCGACATCGCTTATGTTGAAATTGCAACGTGGGCTCTTCTCTTACTTACCATCAGACTGAGGAGAGCCAATATACTGTGTCACTATTAAAAAAAAACTTTATAGACTTAACCTAAAAAAATCTATATAAACGCTTACTTTCCCAAAAATGATGCTAAAAAGTAAAACATTAGCACTAACGGTGTAAAGCAGTCTTAAAAAAGTAGGCGAAATCAGCAAAGAGGACAAAAGAGGAATATGGAAAGAGCTACGCGCTAAAAGCTCCAGCTCTATTTTAAAAATCCACCGTGCTTGCGGCGCTCATCCGATTATACAAGTTACCTACTATCACAGGTCAAGAAAGGTATGGCGTGGTGCAAAAAAAACGTGAATATTATAATCGATACTTAAACGTGAAATGAAGTGCCATTTTGCAGTGGTTTGTGCGCCGGTTTAGACACAAGGGTCGCAGAGACCCGCACCAGCACAAATGTTTGTTGATGAAACAGATATTTGTGTCGTTTTTTCGGGTTTCCATAGTACGGTACAGAGTAAGTAATAAAAAGGTTCGTAGCTTCAAGGTACATTTTCGCTTGCACGGCAAGAATCAGTTGTGCCAACATACCGTATTGAAAAGATCTGCCAACCTTCTTTAAATTTTCTTAACATCAAAGGAATCAATATTGCTACAAGCAAATCTGAACTTTCTAATCTAACAGTTAAAAATTTTTTGTGCAACAGGTATTACAACTTTGACAAATTTAGGAAAGGTAATAAGTGCTCATAGCATATCAAATGAATCAATTTGAAAACTGACAACCTTTTTGTTCTTTGACTTAACAATGGAAAACCTTAGTGTGGGACTAGGACAATGTATGTGATGTTGTTGCAATTTAATTATTTATTAATTTAGTAGTTCACTATTCCGCCTGTTTATTTGGCTTTTACAAAAGCCACTGAACCAGCTACTGAATAAATGGACATATTGAGAAACATCGGTTTGTTTCTTAAGTTTAATTTCTCTTTATATTAGGGGTATAAAATTGCTGTTTTGTATGGTGATTTACTTAGAAGTAGTGTTTTCCATACTAACATTTTTTTTTATTTGCAGAGTAACTATTAATGCTCCTACTCCATAATTAACTGTGTTTTAGTGGAATACGTTTAGAAACGTGTAGGGTAGTTCTTCAGCAAAAATATTAAAAAAAAAGTTATTTTTACCAATTCTGTCAAGTAAAAAAGGGTCGATTCAAGTTTTTTTTTGCATTGAGACACAATAATATCTTAGCTCTATTTCATAAAAAACTTAAAAATATCGTCTTAACTAAAAAAAAATATGGTGACGTTTTGCTCATTATAAGAGTTAATCTTATTGTGTCTAGAAAAAAACGGCAATATCATACTTTAACCCCTATTATAATTGAGTCAAATTTGTGTTCTGAGAGTTTGAAAATTGTAAAAAGATCTGGCCAATTTTATAGGTGTTAGAATGTTTTGTTTTAAATTTAAAATTACCGAAGAGAACTCATTTATTGAACAAATTAATGTTCTTATTTTGAAGATTCGGTAATGCAGCAGTAAACTTCAAAATGCCAATTTTTTTATGATGATATAGGTGGCAGACGAGGCGGCGGATCACCTGATGGCCTGATGATTTTAATGGGCGTTACTACAACTAGGAGATATAAATCTAATTATGAGTGACAACAACCCATTTCATAAGCAAGTTCTGTTACATTTGTTTTGCTTGTGCTGCAGCGAAAACCATTTCACTATCACTACTAAACTCAGACTTGTTAAACAATTTATATAATAGTACTAATGGAGCTTAAGGAACTTTGCGAGGTAAATGCAACTCCCATCTGAAAGTTGTTAATTGCATAGAAGTCAGATAATTGACGAGAATAGTTAGTCCATCGCTGGTCTAACTAAATCTTAACTTTTGATTAAAGTATACTTTTGTTATTAAGTAATGCTGTTCTGATAGGTATAAAAGATTCAGTGTCTATCTTTATCAAAACATATGTTTTAGGGTTCCGTAGCCAAATAGCAAAAAACGGAACCCTTATAGATTCTTCATGTCTGTCTGCCTGTCCGTCCGTCAGTATGTCACAGCCACTTTTTCCGAAACTATAAGAACTATACTATTGGAACTTGGTACATAGATGTATTTCGTTAACCGCATTACAACTTTCACCCATAAAATAGGAAAAAAAATTTTTAGGGGGTGACTTAGAACTGAAACTCAATTTTTTTTCAACATACCCATACGTGTTATCTATCGATAGGTCTTTAAAAATGATGCTGAGGTTTTTATAAAAAAAAATCTAAACTTAATACTTTGCGCAAGAGACTCTTCCAAAGTGGTAAAATGCTTGAAAAACTTACTTGCTGCTATGGAACCCTTGATGAGCGAGTCCGGCTCGCACTTGGCCGGTTATTTTTTCAATATAATGCAATTTGTAATATTATTGGAATTTCCCAAAAATGTTAACAATATTCTCCAACCCATTTTGCTACAGCGGCCAATCTAAATGTGCTCAAATGTGTGCGCAAACACAAGTGCATTCTGTATCATATTCATAGGAGAGGTAAGACATGCGGCGTCATTGAACGAAGTAATCTCTGTTTTTGATTGGTTATTTGTCAATACCAGTGATTTCAATTTGTTAGGTGTACGCAGAAGACCAGTATCGAGACACACGGCATCCCGACAAATAACTGAGCGGGGGCCTTTTGGATACCTCTTAGATTTATATTTGTTACAACTTAGACAAGATTAATTATACAATTCTCAAAATTGTAAAATGTATCTGTTATATTTTTGGTGCCTGGGTCTGGAATTTGGAGGACTGGTACCCTCTGCCTCGGAAAGCACGTTAAACCGATTCGCGATGTCCTGCACCTGACCCCTCTCCGGTCGTGTCACACCATGTCCCATCGTATGATGAGGTTAAGGGAATAGAGAGTGCACCTGTGTTTGCGCACGCACTAATGTACTATAATATATTCTGAGTATGTGGCTGATCGTTGTGATTTACCGCGATAAGTTTTATATCGCATACGGGACTGCATAGATACGAACATGCGTGTCAAGCTTTGTGAAACACTGATATTGGCCAAGTTGAATTAGGTTGATACAGTTTTCGGTAGCTGCCTCTTAGCTCAAACAAAACGAGACATACAACGAATACAAAATGCATGTGCTCGTTATTGTTTTACAGTTCCGAAATATTCCCATATTTCTCCCTTTCTAAACCACCACAATCTACTCAGCATGACATCCCGACGTACTTTACATTTCGCCACACATCTCTTTGGAATCATCAATACCTGATAGCCTACTTATCTTTTTGAGAAGCTGAAGTTTTCACAACGTGGCTTGAGAATTGCGCTTCGCCTATTAGGCCCGCGACACAAGACGGCCGCTTTCCGAGGTAGCTTTAGTTATGTTGCCTCGAAATGTTGGAATAATTTACCACCACCTGTTCGAGGCTGCAAAACTGTAGCTTCTTTCAAGTTAAAACTAAAACAGCACCTTTTATATGTGCAGAAATCTTAAAAAAGCGGCTAGTTATTATATTTTATGTTTTGAAATAATTTAGAAGTGCAAAAAATGTGTAGTATAATTACTCAAAATTCATTCTACGATAGTAATATTAAATTTCTCTTGGGCTTCATCTTTATATAATTGTAACTGTTTTGAGTGTATTGTACCTCCTACATTTTATTTCAATATTTTATGCATAGTGCCTCTGTCATCCCACCGTAGCTGCCCCTGAAAACCAGCGCCTCGGCATTATTATGTCTTGGCATTATGCTGAGGGTCACCTTTTCGGCACAAAAGTTTCTTTTAGTTCTAAGATAAATGTAACTAGTTTTAAGTTGTTGCTGAATAAATATTTTCTATTCTATTCTATTCTATAACCGTAATCAGTTGTAGGATATTAATATCAGGCCAAGGTACGAGATGTATTTAATTGATTAGGATATCATTTTTATTGATAATTTTCCTATAAATTTTGAAACCGGTGTTTCAATTTAACAACACTGGAACTGCCGCAGGATATTATGATTGAAGTTCATTTCTGGCACAAAATTAATTAATATTTCGTGTCTAGCTGATTATTCACATATATAGCAATGAATTGAATAAACACAATGATTGACCGCATTAGCTATTAACTACACCTGGATGTATTGTGTAGCAGAAATCGGATGTTAAATATATTTATAAATATTTATTTAAGTGAATGTTTATGTTTAGGTCCTTCTATAGGGGTTAGTAGCGATGACTATAGGGGTTTGTTCTAAACGGGACTCTATCACAAACTCCGCTATGTGTCTGTCGGTCTCATGTCAAAATTATGTTGAAATTGCCACAAATGATGTTGTATTTTTGCTGCCGTTACGACAGCAAAATAAAATCACTATCAATACCATTTTTTATCCATAGTATAAGCCAAAGTCGCATTCGCTGTCTGTCCTTATGTATGTATATGATCGTTAAAACTACGCAACGGAATTTGATGCGTTTTTTTTTAATATATTGAGTAAATTAAGAGTAGCGATGGCAGCTTCAGAATGCGCCTTCCGTACATCTGAGCGTGCACCTCTAGATTTTTCAAACCTTATATCTACAATTAGCTCGGCGGTGAGGGAAAACATCGTGAGGAAACATGTACTTTTCGGATAGTTTCTGAAATGTGTAACCATGGTTCAATTGGTCTGGTTCCCCTGCTCTGCCAGCTGCCCAGGTCAGACGGCAGTTGCTTCATTGTCATTACCGGACTCCCCAAAATTCTGAATCATGGTCCAAGCGCACCGAGGGCTTACCAGACGCCCCCCAATAATGAATCATTCCAGGGCTCCGTAACGATAGCTTTGGTCGCATTCGGGAACTACACGCTTAGGTGAAAAGAAGACTTTTAATCTTGGTACTTACCTAAAAACTTTAAGTAAGTATTTGGGGTGTTACTTTCTTAATTACCGCATGGTGGAAAATAATAATATAGGTCTTTCCCTGTGAAATTGCCGTTTTTTTTTTCAAGATACAATAAGAAGTATAACTCCTTTAGTAAAACGTCGCCATACTATAATTTTATTTAAGACTATATTTTAAGGTTTACATTACATAGAGATAAGATATTATTGTATTTATTTTGCAAAAAAAATTTTAAAAAATACCCTTTTTAGGTACATGGCAGTCTATCATATCTATCATACATGTTCATAAACGTTGTTGGAATCGGGTAAAGCACAATTAATTATGAAGTAGTAGCATTACCTAATAGTTAATTTACAAATAAAAAAAGTAAGTATGGCAAATACACCTTCTAAGAAAATGACCATGCAAAACGGCCACTTTTATAGGTTACCCTATTAACGTGATATAAATACACGAGCTTTTAAGGTCACCACATAAACCGATTACCCGGGTACAATCAGCCACCAAGAGGCCTAGCAGCTTTTGAAATTAAAACAAACATAATTTGGTATTTGTATTTACGCTTATTGTTAGAAAAAAAAACTTTTAATTTTTCTAGTCATATTCTGGTATTGAATAAGATTTATTTTATTTGACATAATTACAATGGAACTTAGAGCATGTACCAACATTTGTTCCTAAATGAGATGCAATTGTTGCCTGTTTCGTGGCTACACTCATATTATATGACACATTATCACTATAGAGACCGACCAAGATCAGAAGGCACTTCAGTAATATTGACATGGGGGCGCTGTACAATATTTTTTCTATGGAACAATGTCAAAGACTTGAACAAAGACACTTGTAAAGGAAACAGCGTTAGTTCCGACTCTTGCCACGTGCTAAATAACCGTGATCGGACTGTAGCCCTGCCTGCCCTGCTAAATTCGAAACTAGATAAGTTACCTTTTTTCGAGCCTGAGGTTCGCTGGGACAATGCTCCAAAGTTTTTAGTCTGGTGATTACAATGAAACGACAACAGACTTTCGCACTTCTGACCATGAGAACACGACCAAATTGAATTGGTTACGCGTTTAGAATCATTATCTTAATGATAATTAGTACGTAGTATCTATAGTGTGAAATACTATCCAAAAAGAACAGGTTTCTTCATTATGTTTCCTTTCAGCAATACGCTAGTGGCAAGAAAATAATGTAGTGTAGTAATACTGGTATGAAAGGTCAGCTGGTCCAATGTAGACAAATTGTTTCCGCCGCTAGCAGTCTGCGCCACATTCACGGTCTCCTCTTTGGATTTAGACTGCTGTTCTCCCATTTTGATTAATTTGAGGTAAATCTGACGAGGTTCCTTAAGTAATACGCACGGTGTATTGATCGCTGTTAATTAGCGACTGCATTATAATTATCTCACTAGGCTCAAGTCCACGAAGCCTAATATGGTAATCGAATGCCGCGCGAACCCGATCGCGGCTAACAGAGGATCTTTTAGGGTGACTAATGAAACCACGACTGTCGGATTTTAGGTAATAATCTGAATCAAATACACTGTAAAGGCATGAGGTATCTACTTGTAACTGACTAATGTATTTAGCAAGCTTTTAAGAATTATTGTGTTACGATATTTTAGAGCCGTGTGGTCCCCGGCAGAGTAGAATAGGCCACCCTCACTCTTACCGAGGTGTCGTAAAAGGCGACTAAGGTAAAGCTGCTGGCATGATCATCAGCACCCAGAGAAGGAAAACTCTGCATCTATATCAAAACCCTCGCCAACCCGTCTGCCAAGCGTGGTGAGTATGGCAATTACCCCTCATGTGATTGAGGGAGGCCCGTGCCCCAGCAGTGGGGACTTAAATGGGCTGATGATGATGATGATGATGATGATATTTTATAATGCATAAATTGTAAGTGGACCTAATAAATAAATAAACAAAATAAAAAAAATTATATGTCTTATAATTCTTATAATGTGATTTCTTATATAGATACTGTTATAATATGGAACCGTGTGTGAACAAGGAATACATTAGTAATAGCACACACTACTACACTACGTACTGTTACCCGCCGCAAAGTAAAAGTCTTTTTAAAAAAAAATAATATTATTTATTAACCTAAACACTTGTTTAATGTTTTTTAGATAATAGTTGGAAATAGTATAGAAATAGTAGGAATTAGTAAATGCGAGTGACCGGGTCTGATGACGGGCGCGGACTGACTGCGCGTCGGTCTGGGAACTGACTATCCCTTCCAGCATTTGCTGTCGCAGCAGCTTAGCCATGGGGGTAAGCCAGATCCCAAACATCCCTGGGGTATAACAACCCCCCGCGGAAGACTGAAGTTCGAGGTTTTGACGAAGTTCAGTAAGAAAACTACTTAGAAGATATAAGAAGGGATCCAGAGGATTAGAGCCTTAAGCGCGGCGGCGATACAGAGGATTCCTCATTAGGATGTATCTCGAGTTCGATGTCTTCAGTGCCGGTCGGTTTTGTATGAGACATAGTAGATACAGTGGGATTATAAATTTTTATCTTATCTTTACATCTAGATATCATTTTATAAACCTTTAGTATTAATAAACTAATTACAATTAAAGAAATAATAGAAGTAAATGTCACGTAGTGTGCCCCATATTTCACTAATATTGGTTCCTTTTCAATAATTTTATTTAATTTAGAAGATACTTCGTTATTTATTTTATTTAATGCTAAATTATCTAAGTCTATATTTTGTAGTGAAACGGGGGACATCCTACGGTCTAACGAAACAGAGGTATGACTACAACAGGAGTCATTTAATATATTAAAATCTAAATTAGGGGTTGTTAAATTAACACTACTTATTATTACATTAGAAGACACTAGTCTTGTATTTTTAGTGTAGACTATACATTGGTTTGGATTATACAGAATACCAGAACCGATAATAACCTCCTCCCGTAATTCGGAGGTACCACAATCTATAGTTATTTTATTGGAACGAGACTGTACAAAAATCCACTTATTATTGGCTAATGGCTTCCATAAGTCCATATCACCAGATATTGTTTTCGTTTCACACTGCACAGGGAGAGCACTGATTGTTTTTGTTAACAGTTCACTTTCACAACTAGGGTTGCCGCCCGTGAGTATCACTGTTGCAACGTTACAGATATAGAATTCGGACAATACCGACTTACAGCTATCTAAGTTATCTAGATTACAATAACTAATCTTATCATTAGATACGGCTATATATGAAGTAGAAGGTAAAATTAAACTAAAAATGTCCGGCCTTTGCGGATCGTGTGGTATCGGTAGTGCGATACTATGGTACAAATTATATTCGTCGGCTGTTACAACAGGTATTTGTAACACAAATACTACCTTATCATTATAATAGTAACATGCAACATTGGATATACTTAAAATAACATGGATGTTGTCTAAATCAAATGACATGGGGATTCTAGTACCTTTAGCTAGATGTCTAACATTATCAGCGAGTTCTCGGTATAGCTGCGACGGAGATAGGATGCAAGGATGTAGAATGTTTTGGCTAACCATCATAATAGCATTAGTAAGGTCTTCTAACTGGAAGGACAAGGTGAGCAATGAAGCTTCAAGGTTACTGAAAATGGAATGGACTGTGGTTTCTAATAGTAAGGTATCGGTAACTTGAGTGATATTATTAATATGGTCTGAGATAAGGCTCATCGCTTCTTTTAAAATAAATTCATTTGTTTTAACTTTATTTAAAGTCTTATTATAGGAATCCAGGGTAACGGTAGTGATCAGTATGTTTTCTTTCATAAGCCGTGCTAACTCCTTCTCGTCGCTTTGAATAGCGGATATAGCAGAATCATACCTCACTGCATCGTCCTCGTCAAGGGTCCCGAATATATGTTTAAAACCAGTACCTATTATACCAAACCATGCGGATCGCTTACTACGCCTAGCTAACAAGTGAGAAATCGAATCAAATTCACGCTTAATATCATTAAATCGTATTGTGAGTGGAGACAACGTATTGTCGCATTGGTGATTGTTTGACTGTTGACATGTATACCTCAATGAATTAAGAATATTATTAAGATTATCGATATGGGGGCTTATATAAGATATATCTACATGGTTAATTACGTCTAAATGACCCTTAATTATTTTCAGCTTGCCTAAATTATCGAAGTAAATTCCGGAACTAGAAGGGAGCGGCTGGATAAATTCTGGTCGTGCATGGATTGAGACACTGAAATATAATACATGTAATATTACAAAATATCTAAATAAAGTACTTATATTTAATTACTTATATATTATATTTATTTAAATACCTTAAAATTTTAGTTACCATCTACAGAAGTCAGTGCCGGCTTAAATTGGTCAAAATGATGCGTCACATGACGCCTGTTGATCAGAAGGGTGGCCGTGTGGTTCCCATTGACTTTAATTATTTTGTAGGGCCCCTTCCAGATCGGCGAAAGCGCTTTTCCTAACCTTAGATGATTCTTGAGATAGACATAGTCACCAGACTTATAAGAAGGAGGTGACTTCGCGCGTGAGTCGTAATAGGACTTAGAAGACTCCTTTGATTTGAGGATATTTTCCACAGCCTTTTGACGAGTATATGTTAACTTATGTTGGAGCATTTTGATGTAATCGGGGTAAGTGGTACCTGCAGCGGTTTCATAAACGGAATTTGGAAGAAATGGTTTGTGCCCGAAAACCAACTCATACGGCGTGAATTTGGTAGTAGTGTGTACACTGGTGTTATACGCCAACATGGCAGTGTACACAAAGGTTGGCCAATTGTTTTGATTCTCATTGACGAAGGACTTCAGGTACTCCTTAAGAGTAGAATGACTTCTTTCTAATGCGCCTTGAGTTTGAGGATGGTAAGGTGACGACCAGAGCTGTTTGATTTTAAGGAATTTGCATGTAGATTTGAATAGGTCCGACGTGAAGTTGGTGCCCTGGTCGGTGAGAATGGACTTTGGTATGCCAAAAAGAGAAATGAAATGGATGAGACAATCGCTGGTCTCTTCGGCTGTTGTGCTCCTGATAGGATAGGCTGTGGAATATTTCGTCAGATCATCCTGGAGTGTAAGGATGTATTTCAACTTGGCGTTCCCCGATTCGGGGAGAGGTCCAACGATGTCCAGACTCACGCGCTGGAAAGGAGCTGTGGAAGTGGAGGTTATCTCCATGGGTGCTCTGTTTATTTTCCGCAGGGCTTTGTTTTCTTGGCAGGATTTGCATTCCTTAACATAATTTTCTACGTCGCTCCGCATCCCTTTCCAGTAGTATTGGTCAAGGATCCTGCTATACATCCGAGTTGAGCCTAGATGTCCCGCTATTGGGATATCGTGATTTTCACGAAGGATTTTGGGTCTCTCACTTAAAGAGGGGTAAATTATTTTATTCAAATAAATGTGCGTGGTAACTTTGCTGTTATGAAATATATAAGCGAGGATATTGTATATTTTAGTGTGAGAGTGTCTATCAAAAGGGTTCCGGAAGTCAGATATAGCAATGTCATTGATTTGTTGAGGTAGTAGGATCTCGTTTCTAATTCGTTTCAGGGTTTCGTATATTGCAGGATATGGTGTTTCATCGAAATGATGAACTTTGGTGAATATGAGGTAAATTGTTTTATTAAGGCAGTCAACTTTTAAGAATGAATATAATTCTTTTTCGCAATTTTCAATTTCTTCTCTATTTTCTAGATTAGATAAGATTTCGTAGATGTATGGATTTGACTCGTCTAGATCTATTGATGTAGGGACTATAATCACCTTATGATTTGATTTCAAAAGATGTTCATTGTGTTCTTTCAGGGTCGCGTTGGAGGTGAAATCTTTATTGGAGATCGCCTTAAGGAATTTAGGGTAAGTATCATTAGATGATCTATTAATATTTTCATTCTCTGTTTCAGGTGCAGCGGGAACCGGAGGAGACACAGCGGGAATCGGAGGAGACACAGCGGGAATCGCAGGAGACACAGCGGGAATCGGAGGAGACACAGCGGGAATCGGAGGAGACACAGCGGGAATCGGAGGAGACACAGCGGGAATCGGAGGAGACACAGCGGGAATCGGAGGAGATATAGTTGGTTGTTTTGAAGTTGTCTTGGGGAATGTAGGTATGGTAAGTGATTCTGGGTTAGTATCGAGGTCATCGCCGTGAGGGCCTAGGTCTCTTAGACCGAAATCGTCGGGGTCAAGGTCTTGATTACTTGTAGAAGGTTGAGGATCCGCGATATTGTCACGGCGGGATTCGGGTTCATTTACTAAAGTATTGTCGGAAGGACTATATCTCGTAAAGGGGTTGGTGTTTTCTAATAGGTCTATTATTGGTAGGTCACTGTCGTCAAAGTCTGGTGTAGTAGGCAGTTGCAATCCTAAGTCTTCGAGAGTGATATGGTCGTATGATGAGGCGCTTTCTTCAGAAGGAGACGAGACTCCTTGTGCAGGAGTTCGAATGGGGTTAACAGGGAATCGCGATAGAGCATCGGCGTTCGTATTTGTTTTTCCTTTTTTATGTATGATATTATATTCAAATTCTTCTAGTTTAAGGCGCCAGCGGATTAGTCTGGACCCCGGGTCTTTACAACTAAACAACCATTGTAGTGGCTTGTGATCGGTTACTATAGTGAATGTATGTCCATAAAGGTATGGACGGAAGGCTTTGGTTCCGAAAACAATAGCGAGGCACTCTTTTTCAGTCACGCTATAGTTGCATTCCGCCTTATTCAATGTGCGAGAGGCATAGGCAATGGGGCGGTCCTTCCCTACTGGCCCTTGTGATAAGATGGCCGAAATGGCAAAGTTGGAGGCATCACATGTTAGGACGAAAGGTTTGGAAAAATCTGGGTAGGCTAGAACAGGTGATGTGGTGAGTTTATTCTGTAAATTTTCAAATGCAAGTTGTTGTTCGTTATTCCACTTGAAAGAGATATCCTTTTTAAGGAGTGAAGTCAGCGGTTTTGCGAGCTTGGAGAAATCAGGGATGAAACGTCTGTAATTGTTGTAATGTAGCCTCTATGTTAAATAGGTACTGGCTATATTTCTATTAGTTTAATTGATATTCCATTTACTATTTTGTATCTAGACTTTTACTTTTCTATTGTCATTTCTTCCTTCCTTTCATCTTGTTGACAAGTAAACATTTCAATCTTCAACAGTGTTTTTCTCTAATTTTATCACGTTATCAGCACGAGGCTTTACAAGCGAGCTAGCTGATAAATATAATATTAGTTGTGTTGTTGTACTATGATTTTCACGAAAATATAGTTCGTCGAATCTCGAAAAAAATTGTGCTACGTCATTGTGCAAAATGCAAGGTAGCGGGGATAGAGTGTCCCCAGGCACAAGCAGCAATGCAATGGGAATGGGAGCGATCCGTATGCTTTCCGGACGGGAAGGCTACAGTGCATGGAAGTTTAAGATGCGATTTTACTTACTGCATGAGCAGCTGTGGGAAGCTGTTGTGGGTTATCCTGATGGAGATGAAACCCCAGAGTCAACGAGAAAGCGTAAGGATGAATTAGCACTAGCCAAAATCTGCATGACTTTAGATGGAGGAGCCATCACTCATGTGAGGAGTGCGGAGAGTGCTAAGGCCGCTTGGACGTCGTTGCAAAACGCCTATGAAGATAAGGGCATGGGCAGAAAGGTTAGCTTTAGAACGTAAGCTTTACCGATATTGTCTTGAAGAGTTTAATACTATCGAAGAGTATATAAATGCCGTTATAAGTACCGCTCAAGATCTCGCTGATATTGGTAAGAAAATCGAGGATTCTTCTTTGGCTGCGATACTATTGGGAGGTCTAACGCATAACTTCGATCCCTTGGTCATGGCTTTAGAAAATTGTAATGTTGAGGTTACCACGGTCATGGTAAAGGCAAAACTGTTGAATGAGATGTCGAAAACCAAGCCTTATGATTGTGAGTCTGCGTTGCGTTCGAAGAAAGGTCAAATTATTCAACATAGTACCAAGACGAAGAAGAAGAAGGGAGGTTGTATGTTTTGATTGTCACGTACGAGGTCATACTAAATACAATTGCCCCAATAAGTTGAAGAATAGCATGATTCAACATCAATAACTGCCTTGGGAGTAAATGGTAATAAAGATACGTGGTACATCGACTCTGGAGCTACTTCTCATATGACTTCAAGGTCTGATTGGCTGACAGAACTCAAACCGCTGCATTCTGGCAAGGTGACCGTCGCTAGCGGAGAAGCGATAGATTCCGTGGGAATCGGAACAGTTTCAATCAGTACTAATAGTAGTATCGACAAGATTAGTGAAGTTGTACTTGTACCTAAATTGAACACTAATTTAATTTCGGTTAAGAAAGCAGTCGATAAAGGTTTATGTGTACTTTTTGATAATACTGGCTGTAATTTTTTTTGATAGAGATTATTTCTCTTATAAAGGTAATCCTGTTTTACACGGTTCAGTACATGGCGGGCTTTATACATTAGATGTTAATATTAACAAAAATGTAGCTCTTGATGTGAATTCTGACTGTCATTCTGCAGATTCTCAAGTTCAGGCTGTTGATGTACGCACTAACCGTCCGTCTCAATTTCAGCTGTGGCACAAGCGGTTAGGTCATCTTTGCAGGTTTGACATGAATCTCCTAAGGAATGGACGTGCAGTTGGAATGGATTACTCAGCAGTGGATAAGGAGCCATGTATACCATGTGTTGAAGGGAAACAAGCAAGAAAACCCTTCACGGTAAGTGTGTGATAAGCCTAAGAGTACAAATTCGTTATTGGAATTGATCCACAGCGATATTTGTGGACCTATGTCGGAAAATTCATTTCAAGGTAAGAAATATGCGTTATTCTTCATTGATGACTTTTCTCGACTTACTTTTGTTTATTTCTTGGCTTCTAAGACGGAAGTAAAAGCAAAATTTATCGCTTTTCAGTCTTTAGTCGAGCGCCAAACAGGAGCTAAAATTAAGGCATTAAGAACAGACTGCGGAACAGAGTATGTTAATGAACAGTTCTCTAGTTATTTACGTTTCTAATGGTATTGTGCATCAAACCACAGTTCCACACAGTCCGCAACAAAATGGAGTATCGGAGGCGTTCAAATAGAACGATTGTGGAAAAAGCGCGGTGTATGTTAGCTGGTGGTTTTCTTAGCAAAGCCTATGGCAGGATGCTATAGAAGTGGCAACGTACCTGAAGAATCGATCCCCGCATAGAGCTCTAGATCGCCTTACTCCTTATGAGATATGGTTCGGCTCAAAACCCGACTTGAGTCACTTACGAGTGTTTGGCTGTAGAGCACTAGTACACATTCCAGATTGTCAAAGGAAAAAGTTGGATGTGAAGGCTAAACAGTACACTTTTGTTGGATATTCGGAAGATCCAGGTAATTATTACTTCCGAGATGCGAGCTATCCGAGAAGACTCTTAAAAGCTAGGGATGTTGTGTTCTTCGAAGATGTTTTCTCTGATTTGAAAGGTGATAATCCTGCAGGCCAGTTTCCTGTTGATCCCCCTGCAGTGATGGTATTCTCAAACAGGAATGAAGCGGAAGTTCAAAATCCCATTGCTGGTAGCTCTGGCACTTCTACTAAGGTGAACGTAGAAGTTGCACAAATCGATCCTGATCCAGAAGACCCTATTTCTGATGAAGAAATTCCCCACGATGAGGAGGATATTCTCGAAGAACAGGTTTCTACTGATGAACCTACTTTCCAAGGAAGGTATCCCTTAAGGAATCGATTAGCGAAAGATAAAGGTTTTGTGTCAGCAAGCTATAGTTTTGATGAGCCTGAAACCTTCAATCAAGCTATTCAATCAGAAGATAGAGACAAATGGATGGGTGCTATGAGAGATGAATATAGATCCCTCATTAATAATAAAACATGGATTTTGGTTGATAAACCTAATGGTCAAAAGATAATACCATGCAAGTGGGTATATAAGGTAAAGAAGGATGCAGAAGGTGCAGTTGGAATGGATTACTCAGCAGTGGATAAGGAGCCATGTATACCATGTGTTGAAGGGAAACAAGCAAGAAAACCCTTCACGGTAGTGCAGTTGCGAAATATAAAGCCCGGCTAGTAGCCAAAGGCTATAGCCAAACCGCTGGTGTGGATTATACAGAAACCTTTGCGCCAGTAATTCGCAATTCTTCGTTACGTATGATGTTTGCACTTGCAGCAAAATTAGGCCTCAAGATGCGACATTTAGACGTGGACACAGCGTTCCTAAACGGAGAATTGGAGGAGGATGTATATATGGTACAACCGCAAGGTTTTGAGAAACCAAGCCAACAGAATAAAGTTTGCCTACTCAAGAAAGCTTTGTACGGGCTGAAACAAGCGCCTCGTGCTTGGAACACAAAGCTAAATGAAACTCTTTCTGCGTTAGGTTTTAAACGGGCTCCTTCAGAACCATGTATTTATACCAAACTATTTGGAAAGGAACTTGTCATACTGGCAGTTTATGTTGACGACATAATTGTTTGTCATAAAGATGACAAATTGGCAGACGCTGTCAAATGTGATTTGCAAAAATATTTTGGTATTAAGGATTTGGGACTTTTAAACTATTATCTTGGTTTAAATGTTTCCCAAACAAAGAACTGTGTAAAAATTAATCAAAAAACGTTCATTTTAAATGTTCTTAAGAAGTTTAATATGGCAGACTGTAAATCTGCCCCTACTCCCTTACAAAAGGTGAAGTTGGAACCAAATAAGAGCGCTTATCCGGTGGAGCAATTAGCTGGGAATCGAAAAAACAGCCCACCGTTGCATTGTCATCAACGGAAGCAGAGTATATGGCCCTAACTTCAGCGGCTAAGGAAGCCACCTTCTTACAGAGGTTGATTCAGGAGGTAAGTGGCACCTCTCTGACTCCGGTTACCGTGCACAATGACAGTCAGAGTGCACATAAGATTGTACTTAATCCTATTCATCACAACAGGACTAAGCATATCGATACCCGTTTTCACTTCATAAGGGAAAAAGTCGCTGAAGGCACTATTTTAATTGAATATGTACCAACTAGTGACATGTGTGCCGATATGCTGACAAAGCCGTTAGGTAGGGTTGCGCATTCCAAATGTACTGTCGGTTTAGGGTTGTGCACTTGACATAGTTAGGTTATTTAGTCAACTATGGAATCTCAATTAAGGGCTGGTGTTGTAATGTAGCCTCTATGTTAAATAGGTACTGGCTATATTTCTATTAGTTTAATTGATATTCCATTTACTATTTTGTATCTAGACTTTTACTTTTCTATTGTCATTTCTTCCTTCCTTTCATCTTGTTGACAAGTAAACATTTCAATCTTCAACAGTGTTTTTCTCTAATTTTATCAGTAATAGGACACAAGGCCAAGGAATGATTTAATGTCTTTAGCATTTTTGGGTACTGGGAATTTAGTAATGGCCTTGATCTTCTCAGGGTTTGGTTTTACACCTTCTGCGTTAATAATGTGGCCAAGATAAGCTACTTCCTTACGTAAAAATTCACACTTATCTGGTTGCAATTTTAGATTAAAATTGCGTAGTCTCTCGAAAACGGCGGATAAGTTTTGGGTGTGAGATGCTAGATCTGGAGAGTATACGACTATATCATCGAGATATACGAAACAGCGTGAGCCTTGGAGGCCCGCTAAACACGTGTTCATCAATTTTTGAAAGGTGGAAGGTGCGTTTTTAAGCCCAAAGGGCATTCTAGTGAATTGGAAATGACCCTGTGGTATAGAGAAGGCAGTTTTGGATGCGTCTTTTGATGAGACTTCAATTTGATGGAAGCCAGAGGCAAGATCGAGTGTGGTAAAGTATTGGCTTTTGCCCAGTTGGTCGAGAATTTCGGTTATCTGTGGAATGGGGTATGTCTCGCCAACGGTTACGTCATTCAGTTTCCTATAGTCGATTACGACTCTCCATTTACGTTCTCCAGATGCGTCGAGTTTCTTTGGGACAACCCAAATAGGCGAAGACCAGGGTGAGTTGGAAGGGGTGATGATGTTTTGGTCAAGCATTTTGTTAATCTGTTTCTCAACTTCCTTTTTATGGCATTCGGGAAACCTATATGATTTGGTTTGAATAGGTATGTCTGTGTTCGTTTGAATATTATGTTTGATAGCTGAGGTGCATGTAAGTTGATCGTCTGGGAGATGGAAGATGTCAGAATAATCAGAACATATAGTTAAAAGGGCATCCTTTTCTTCTACATTCAGATGAGAGATTCTTAATAAATTTAAAACCTCATGTGTTCTTTTAGATGCATTAGATAGTGCGGATTTTGAAAGAGTCATACAAGATTCCAGGGGTTCGAGTCTAAGATTAAGATTTGATGGGATAGTCACAGGTTCTTCGGATATATTCACAACGGATATATTAACTCTTTTGTTGCTCTTTACTTTCACTACACAGTTGGCGATAAGAAGAGTTTCAGAGAGATGTTGGTCTAGGATGAGGCCTTCTTGAAGGTCATCTCTTGAGACCGTGCATTCGATAATTGTTTCTGTACGAGGTGGTATGGTGTAGGTAGGTTCAGAGAATTTCAGGCGTAAAGTATATTTCCTTATTTTTAAGGTGCCTTGGTTATAATCGATATTGCACTCGAGACTGTTTAGAAAATCATTACCTATTATGCCATCATAAGGTAAGTTTATTTTGTCAACCACATGGAATTTATATGTTATGTTTTCGCATTTATGTTCAAATAAATTAAGATTAAAATGGCCTAAAGTAGGAGTTGTGTCATCAGAATCTTCAATGCCTTTTAGGCTAATCTTTTCTGAGGTCAAAACAGGTCGGGTTTGTATAGAAGTATTTTTTATAAGGCTCACAGAGGAGCCTTTTTTTTTTTTTTTTTTTGTTGACCCAGGAGAAATGCGTTACGCATACCCATCCGTCTGTAAACGGATGGGTTATGTCGGACTCTCCTCTGGCGACGGCTTCTCCTAACGAGAAGCCGGCCAGAGGCATACCGACTAAAACTCCTGGGACTCTCCCTCATCTGTCCATGGGTGGGCGAGTGACATGGGGCCAAAGCTCGGAGCCTTTCACCACGTCACCCCCCGGACAGGGACGCCCGCCTACACGGCGGGCACGGCGCTTCTCCCCCCGGGGTCGGGGGGAGGGATGGGGACAGCCGAGAGAGTCGTGCCGTCCCCACCAGGCGTAGGAGGAGGGCCGTGCAATGCCGGTGGTGGGGTTACAGCCCCACGCACCAGCGGACCTGCTCCTCGCAGGGGAAGGAGACGCAAGTATTGGCGTCGTCTCCTCCCTCTACGTGCCTTGCGGATCGCGGGGGGCGAGAGGGTCAGCCTCTCGCTCGCGCTCCGCCGCCTCCTTCGCCTCCATCACATGCTCGCAATATGCGGCAAAGGCCTTCCAGGCATCCTCACTCTCTAATATAGCTCTCGCTATATTAGAGAGTGAGAGGTCCTGGCCGACCTTTGCCACCAATGCGTGGCGAGCCTGTGCCCACGGCGCACACACCGCCAAGGTGTGCTGCGCCGTGTCCACAGGGTCGCCGCATGTGTGGCACGAAGGCGTCTCCTCCCTGCCGATTTTGTGCAGGTAATAACCGAAGCAGCCATGCCCGGTCATTACCTGCACCATCCGGAAGGAGACTACGCCGTGGTGACGCTCAAGCCACCGGTCCAAGACCGGGGCGAGCGCGTCGAGCGTTCTGCGGCCGTACGGAGTGAGGACGAGGTGCTCAGACCATCGCCTCTGGAGGCTCTTCCGAGCCTCCCTCCGCACGACCTCCCGCTCGGCGGGGCAAATGGACACCCCCATTTGCCCTTTGTGCCACCGTGTAGTCGTACACGGCGGACACCACCACGGCGTCTGACTCCCATGGGGGCGTCTCGGCGAGTAAGCAGGCCACGTCGAAACTTACCGTACGGTAAGCTCGAGCGACCCGCTGCGCTATTACCCGCTGAGGCCCCCGCAAGAAGGGAAGGTTTTCCCCCCTTGCTAGGGAGTCGGACCAGACTGGCGCCCCGTAGAGCGCCATCGATCGCAGGATACCGGCGTAAAGTCGCCGGCACCTGGAGCCTGGTCCACCCAGGTTGGGCAGCAGCCACGAAAGCGTGTCTGCTGCCTTAAGGAGCCGCGGTGACATCCTGCTAAAATGCAGGCCAAAATGCCACCGCGGATCCAGGGTGAGGCCGAGATAGCGCATCTCGGCCTTCACTGCAACCTGGGCCCCCCCGACAGTAATGTGTCTGCCGGAGGGGACTCACAGAGGAGCCTGTGTCAACTAGGAATGTTAGAGGATTTTCTGAAACAGCTGTCTTTAGTATTACGTAAGGTAAGTATCTTTTATTAGTGTTGTTATTTATTTTATAGACTTTAATTTTATTTTCTTTTTCAGATTTAGTTGGCGGGCAACAGGGGGAAACAGCGGATCGAGTCTGAGGAGAGGGGACAGCGGATTGAGTCTGATCAGAGGGAACAGCGGATCGAGTCGGAACAGAGGGAACAGCGGATCGAGTCGGAACAGAGGGAACAGCGGATCGAGTCGGAACAGAGGGAACAGCGGATCGAGTCGGAACAGAGGGAACAGCGGATCGAGTCGGAACAGAGGGAACAGCGGATCGAGTCGGAACAGAGGGAACAGCGGATCGAGTCGGAACAGAGGGAACAGCGGATCGAGTCGGAACAGAGGGGACAGCGGATCGAGTCGGAACAGAGGGAACAGCGGATCGAGTCGGAACAGAGGGAACAGCGGATCGAGTCGGAACAGAGGAAACAGCGGATCGAGTCGGAACAGAGGGAACAGCGGATCGAGTCGGAACAGAGGGAACAGCGGATCGAGTCGGAACAGAGGGAACGGCCAGATCGAGTCGGAACAGAGGAAACAGCGGATCGAGTCGGAACGGAGGAAACAGTGGATCGAGTCGGAACAGGGGAAACAGCGATTCTATGAGGCACGGAAGCAGCGACAGATGCATATGACCTCTGGTTTTTTAATGTATTGTCCTGTGAAAGATGGTTTACATCTGTTTTAGAAACAGCGGGTTTTGATTCAGAGGATACAGTGGGCATGAAATCGGAGGAATCGGCATCGACTTTTATCTTTGGTCTCGCGCGATACCTAATCGAGACAGCTATTCGTTTAAATCATCGGCTTCGTCTACTCCATCAGCTTGGTTAATAGCATGAACCCTACGGGTTGAATCTTCCTTCTGGTATGGGGTTTGATAATTTGGCCGACCTTGGGAGGTCGAAGCACCAAGCTGATTCCTATTATTATTGAATTGCCGTTTGCGGCAATTTTCGATAGTATGGCCTATGTTTTTGCAATATCGGCAAATCACAGCGTTGCTTGGAGCAGGAGCCGGAAGGTTGTTTGGGCGAAATTGGAAACCACGGCGTGGTGGAAATCTCGGCCTTTCCGCGGCATTAGGGTGCTGCGGCAGGGTTTTCCTGATGGTGCTGGCCATTATTTTCTCCTCGGAAACGGCGAAACTAATTGCTGTATTTAGTGACTCAGGGTCCCTATTTCTTACGGTTTGGCTCAACCGTGGAAGCAGACCTACCGTGAAAGTATGGAGAGCAAGGTCCTCCATGGCCGCTAGTCGGCCGGCTAATTCACCCTTCTTCTTCGTCGGAATGGAGATATTTATCTCTGTTAGTAGTTTAGCAAGACACGTTTCTATCCTAAGAGCGAATTGGTTCACAGGTTCCGAGATTCCTTGCCTACACTCTTGTAATTCTGAAAGGAGGTGGGCGTAATGTTTCTTTTCTCCGAACTGTTCTTTCATGAAGGTTATGAACTGTTCGAAGTTTTCAAAATCTTTAATATTACAAGTTGTCTCAGCCCTGCCTTCCAGTTGGCTGAGTATATACTTTAACAATATTGGTTTTGAGCTTTACTGGCCAAGCTATAAGCATTTTGGCAGTTCGAAATGAAAGGATTTAACTTGTCCCGAGACCCATCGAAGGGCTTGATGAATTTAAGTAGGACACTTAAGTTCACATTTTCTGTATCTTGTGAGCTACCTGATGGTCGGGGTGTGGTATTTGATTTCGAGGTGCCAGGATTTCCCGTGTCGTTGTCAGACGTTTTCACATTGTCTTTCGATTCCATAATTATAAAATACTATACGAATAATATAAATTAATGATTAAAACACTACAGGCAACCCTACTAAACTAAACAGTGAGACTCACGGTATGCAGAGTGCGTGGGCGACAACGATAAGGACGCTCGCCGGCTGCATCGCCGTGCGATAAGCGGTGCACGATGTCTCGAAGGTTCTTCTTTGAAATATTCCAGCGGTAGGTATGCCCTTTTTCAGGACTTCCAAGGTGTCTCCGTGACAGATGAATGGGCGTCTCCAAGGATGTGGTAAGTAATTTCTTTCAGGACACGTAGCCGTAGAATTCGCCGATCGGAATGTGGTCACTTCTTGCAGGGCGACCAGGTAAGTGCCAGGTCTTTCAGGATATGCAGCTGAAGAGTTCGTGAATAGAAGTCGTCACTTCGCGTAGCACGAGCAGGTAAGTTCCAGGATGTCGTCGTGACGGATCACTATTAGTTGGATCACAGTATGACACACACGAATGTTCCAGGATAACACGGTTTAGTATTCACACACACACTTTCTTCGGAAACGTTCTGGGCAGGGGATAATTCGTTATCCCACCGCTGCCACCAAAATGTTACCCGCCGCAAAGTAAAAGTCTTTTTAAAAAAAAATAATATTATTTATTAACCTAAACACTTGTTTAATGTTTTTTAGATAATAGTTGGAAATAGTATAGAAATAGTAGGAATTAGTAAATGCGAGTGACCGGGTCTGATGACGGGCGCGGACTGACTGCGCGTCGGTCTGGGAACTGACTATCCCTTCCAGCATTTGCTGTCGCAGCAGCTTAGCCATGGGGGTAAGCCAGATCCCAAACATCCCTGGGGTATAACAGTACGCAATTATTACCTATTTATGTAGTTTTGTAAAATCTAATGTCCTTTACCTGAAGGTTGTCTGGTAGAGATCGCTCCCAGCGATAAGACCGCCTAAATTGTACATTGTATCTCTGTATACCTAGCTTTTAAGTTTTGTATGTTGTGCAATAAAGAGTACCTATCTATCTATCTATCTATATCCTGAAGACTCCCCCTCACTCCTCTCATTTCTATACCCAGTCCTTTACCGTCCAGTCCATCCGTTTGTAGAACTCCTTACCCCTATCCATAAGACAGTCTCAATCATTGCCCATTTTTAAAGCCCGAGTCAAAACTCACTTTTTGCAACTTCAACACCCTCTTCTTCACTCTTCCTCATCCCATTAACTTTTTTACATTCGTCCTGTTATCGGCAGCCTGTAGTCGATGGTCCATCTTAGATCCATTTGATTATCATATTATTATTATTTTTGTCTTTTTCTGATATCAATCTCACAATATTATGTGTATGTATTTGAGCATAACTTATTTATTAGTTTATAATACTGTATTTTATTTAAGTATTAAGGTTATAAGTTATATTTTAACATTTACAGTTTCTTATTTTTTCTTTCCTTATTGAATATTGCACCCCCTACCCCTTCTCTACTATCAAATGTCCTTTACCCGAAGGTTGTCTGGTAGAAATCGCTTTCAGCGCGATAAAACCGCCGAAATTATACACAAAATTTCTGTAATGCCTAGTACTTAAGTTATGTATTTTGTGCAATAAAGTGTATCTATCTATCTATCTATCTATATTTGCTTTCTTGGATTTGACCTACGACCTGAATTCCAAAAGCGCACGATCTTATATGTTAAACGTCTACGTTATGAAAGGTAACGACATGAAAACTTATTTTAAGTTGCTATAAGTATAATTATATAGCTGAAAGAAGGTAAAGCTCGTAGACTGAAAGTATAGGAACTCAGAACTTATTTACATGCCTAATCAACTTCGTTTCGTGGTTTGGCACATTAATTAAATTTTCTTCGTGAAATCGTGGTTAGACTTTACGTGAATAGGTACATTAATTATATAAATTGCTAATTAACTAAGAATGCTTTACTCCATAAAATTTTAACGACGTAAATTGATGCTGTTGCTATGTAACTTCAAGTATTAAAAACTATTAATAGGTAATAATTAATAATAAATATTTCAGAACATCAGATACAAGATACGTAGCTCTAGCATCTGTATTACGGATATCAGAACCAACAGTGGAATTACAAATATGTATATACGTAATATTATTTTTTTGGAAATACAAAATATACTCATAATATTTATTTATTTATTTATTGGCACACAAAACAGAATAACATCAAAAAAGCATCAAAATTAACAAATTAAATATTTTTAGTCCAGACATTATCCCAAAATCATGTGTACACATCATGACATTAAAAGTAATGAGACTAAATAAAAATGTCTACTATTTAAAAAAAATAATCTTAAAATAACAATTAATAATATTACAAGTAACGTGCGGCTATACTGGTCTAAATTATACACTTTTGGAGATATTTTTTATTGCTGCCCGTTTGAAACTTGGCAGGTTGTCATTAAATATATCTATAGAATTATAATTATTTATCAGGAGTTCATTGTAGAGGCGACACATTCTAGCTACAGGGTTAAAGTATGATGTGTTGTTTTTATATGTTAAAAGGGAAAAGGTATTTAGGAATGGATACCGATGTCTTGGTTTGGTGTTAAAAGTGATAAAGGAAAGGAGACTCGGGGAATCTATATAGGAGTGTATAATTTTAAAGAGATTTACTATGTCATGGTACGAACGACGAGCCTGGAGCGATAGGATATTAAAACGTTTAAGTTTGTCTTCGTATTTGGGTAAACTTCTATTCAGGCCGCAACGGAAACTGAGAACAGTAAGGAATCTCCTCTGAATGCCTTCAATTCGATTGCTGTGAACAGCGTAATATGGAGACCAAACAGACGAGTTATATTCAAGGGTGCTGCGCACAAGAGAATTATATAGGTAGAGCAGACTATTGGGATTCCTGAATTCTTTTGTCGTTCTGTGTAAGAAACCAAGAAGTTTCCAGCATTTAGCTGAGATATCGTCGTAGTGTGCATGGAAAGTTAGTTTTTCATCAAAAAATAATCCGAGATCTCGGGCCACAGTTTTTCTTTGAAGCACCTGGCCACCAAGGCAGTAATCGTGTAGTATTTTTAGTTTTTTATGGCCAAAAGTCAAGACAAAACATTTTCCAACATTTAAGTGCATGTGATTTATATTGCACCAGCTCTGAATTATGTTTAAGTCAGATTGTAGAACCGAAACATCTGCAAAACTGTTAATAGTGGAAAACACCTTGAGGTCATCCGCATAGAGTAAACATGGACACGTAATTTGAACAATGAGATCGTTGATAAAAGTAATGAAAAACAGCGGACCAAGGTGCGAACCCTGTGGCACCCCTGAACTAACAGGAGCTGGAGTGGATGAAATGCCCTTAATAGCAACCAATTGACTTCTGTTATGCAGATACGATTCAATCCATCTCAACAAGTTTCCATGTATCCCATAAGACTGGCCTCTTAGTTTGACACACAAAATACGATGGTTTACCTTGTCAAAGGCTTTGGAAAAATCCGTGTAAATGCTGTCCACTTGTGACGTCTTAGCAAAGGCATGACAAATATAGTTCTTGTATTCGAGCAAGTTCGATGCCGTAGATCTATTCCTGACGAAACCATGCTGTTTCGGAGAAAGGTATGGGTAAATGTGGTGATACAGAAAGTCATAAACGACAGATTCGAATAATTTACCAAAACAAGATAAGATGCTAATTGGTCGATAGTTTTCGCATTTAGACTTATCACCAGATTTGTAGATGGGAGTGATATGAGCCAATTTCCATTTTGATGGGAAAGTACCCGCCTGAAGAGAAGCATTAAATACTTTGCATAGTGGAACACTTAATTCTTTGGCACAGTTTTTTATAAGCAATGGAGGAAGTCCATCGGGTCCAGCCCCCTTATTAGAGTCGAGTTGCCTAATCTTTTTTTCAATGGTTTCGCGAGTGACAACAATATTACTCAAAATAGTGCTACTGCGATTTGGTTCAGCCTCTATGTCGAATGTGGTGTCTGGTTCAAAAACAGACCGGAAGTAGCTAGAAAAAAGATCACAGGTCTCTGTTTGGTTGGATGAGATATTATTACCATATTGCGAAACAAATACATGAGAAATACCCAGACCAATACAAACAGACATGTCCATGCACACAAAAAATTATTTGTACTGTGCGGGGATCGAACCCACAACCCTTGCCAGAGGGAGAATTAACTATCACTGATCCAACCGGGTCATTCAATTTTATTATAAGCTAACTACTTATATTATTGTAAGGTAACCACTACATTTTGTAAGAAAATAGATTTAAAAGCGGACACGCTAATTTTTACTGACCCATTTAGCGGACATGTAATTTTAATATATTTAAATCTTAGCTATAACAAATATACCACATAATACGTCTCCCTACCTTCAGTCACTTCGAGATTTCAAACTTCGTAACTCGAGCGATAGCATGTTTGTACGTTTTATACGATACCTCTGCTCATGGTATTGCTGGACATATCGACTTACCTACATTGCAAAAAGAAAGAAAATACATTTATTAACCATCACGACACAGAAACAGTAAATACAATAGGCATAACACGATACAACACAGATAAAAAAAGGAGAGGCGATACAAGAAGAAATGGTGTGGTTGCAATAACAGCATGTTGGACTGACTAAACTGACCCTGGTTAGATCCAAGCTCACTAATGAATTCTCCGAAAGTACTGTTTTGTACTCTCAGTTAGCCCTATTTAATGCCTCATTTAATAATAAAGCTAGAGTTTTCCACTTTTATTGCGGCTATGCGGCTGTTGCAGATGATGCTTACAAAGTTAAGTCTATTACTAGGTTGCGAGTACTATAACCCTTGGGCTAGATACGGTGAAAAGGTTTTAAAAGTCATAAAGGTGAGGTAAATAAAACTATAAGCTTTACCGCCCTGTTGATTCTAAAGAGAGCCAACTCCAACAATTATTTTTTTTAGTTATGCTCATTAGTACTAGTGGTATTAGCCTATAAACTGTCCCACTGCAGGGCAAAGGCCTCCATCATAGAAATCAAGTTATCGCTACTATGATGGGATGGCTTAATCACCACGCTTGCCAAATGCGGATTGGTGATCACAAACCCGAGTAAAAAGGCAGCGCACTTGTGACTCCACAGGTGTTGCGGGTGTCGATGGGCTGCGGCGATCACTTACCATCAGGTGATCCGTCTGCTCAACTGCCACCTATGTCGTGAAAAGAGGTGAAAATTGTATAAACGTATTGTCTATTTGTCAGTTTTGTATACTATGTGTATTGATGTACGTACCTATCGACCATCTCAAAACTTAATTCATCAGCGCAACTTATAGTGAACTGATTTCTTACATATATGTCATACTGATCTGATTGTATTAAGGCTGAAGGAAAACTAAATTTATGCATAAATACTCGTAATATACGAAGCAGTTCCGTACCACTAACATTATTAACATTAGCACGAGAGTGCACTTGTAATTTAATTATCACTCATTATTATTTTAACGGCCAGGCCGTTATACACAATATTAATTGTAAAAGGTGTGATCCCGATCCCTCTCCGGTCGTGTCACAGGAGTGTCCCATCGGAATGTGAGGGTAAGGAAATAGAGAGTGCAGTTGTGTTTACGCACACACTTGAGCACTATAATATATCCTGCGTACGTGGCTGATCATTGTGATTGGCCGCCGTAGTCGTAATCGGCTGAAGAATATTATTGTAAAAGGTTATTTTTGAACTTGTAGCTTTCTTTTTTTTAAGGTTTTGAGCTTCAAGGGGAAAAGCTAAGAACACTCCTGACTAATTTACTTTTGAAACAAAAAAAAATTTAAACCGGTTCATCCGTTCGGGAGACGGACAGACACACACACGCACGCACGCACGCACGCACACGCACACAAATACACACACTTTATTTCGGAGACGCATAAAAGTATCGAGTTGAAATTTAAACCATATAAGAAGGTACTCTTATTTAGATCTACGATCTCTTTTTGTTAAGGAAATTTCGAATTTATATCTATCTAAGTTAAGTTAAAAAATTAAAGGGTCGTCTATTGACCAAAAAACGCACATCTCGAGTCTGCCAAAAGCTTCTGTTGACCTGGAACTAAGACATTTGGCAAGTAACGTCGTTATAAACATCACATAGGTACTCGTAAAGAGAAAAATCAGATTTTTCTGTAAACTATATCATAATTTCACCCAATAAAAGTCCACTACTGGACATAGACCTCCCGCGATGATCTCCACACAGATCAGTCCTGTGCCGCCCGCATCCAAAGGATTCTCGCGACCTTCACCAGGTCATCATTTTACCTTGTGGAAGGGAGGCTTGCCATGGCTTCGACCGGCCTCCACTTGAGGACCTTTCTGCCCCATCGGCCGTCTGATCTCCTCGCAATTAGCCCTGCCCATTGACACAACTATATATTTGTTATTATATTTAAGAAATATGGAGTCTTTTTTTGTAGAGAGATAGATATAATGAAAGAGTATGCCCTTTATGTAGCCTGCATTTTTTTTATGTCCGCAATAGTTATAGACTTGCACCCTAAGCAGACTGTGCCTTTTCAAGCCATACTTGAAGAACTGCGCAAAGCCGTTTTTACTGGGATGAGGTGCCGGGCGAAGCCCTTTCTCAAAATCAAATCAAAAAATCAAAAATTAAAAAGTTTATTTGTTAACAAACCCTATCGTTCACAAAGTTTGTGGCGACATACCTTTTAAGTAAATATATACCTGTATCAGGCAGTCGCCGCCCAATTCGACAGTGTTAATGTAAGGCAAGATTAACAAATACTATAATGTAATTAGTGTTTAATAAAAATAGTATATTCGCTCTCTCTCTCTCTGTGTGTGTGTGTGTGTGTGTGTGTGTGTGTGTGTGTGTGTGTGTGCGTGCGAGCGTGCGTGCGTGCGAGCGTGCGTGCGTGCGAGCGTGCGTGCGTGCGAGCGTGCGTGCGTGCGAGCGTGCGTGCGTGTGTACGTGCGTGCGTGCGTGCGTGCGTGCGTGCGTGTGTGTGTGTGTCTTTCTCTACCGCACCCGTATAGAATCTGCGTCAAAGCCGATTGGATCTCTTTCACACTCTGTGACTTTTTTTTTCTGAAAATGGCACATTCGGCTGACTTCTAGTTCCATGGCAATACTTACTTACTCTATTTTTTATTTCCGATACTTTGCCGATATTATTTTAAATTGGAAACAGATTTTTTTACTGAACCTTACTATCGCTTCAACTGTACCGTAGTGTTTTTATTCTCTTTGGCATAAACACGACATATTCAGTACAAAACTTGACTAGAAGCAGAAAAGCTGCCACGCAATTCACCTTTGACGATAAATGCTTCAAACGGTTAAAAGAAAACTTAACATGATGCTTATTTGAAACGCACACATGCCATCTTTTCAGGAGAAACATTCACGGTGTAAACGTAGAACACATTAATGTAATAAATCCTTTTCTTGCTTTCTATTGGTAGAAAATGCTTTAGAGTATTTTGATGTGGGTGCAATAAAAAAGTTCAATAGGAAAGTGTTTAAGAAGATTTTTTTACGAAGTATATTAGTAGGTATATTTAAAAAGGCTTTTTGATAGGTATCTTAAACTATTAGCAAATATTGTGTTCATTTTCCTTCTAAAACACTAATTTACGTTTGTTTTAGTGTAGCACCAGGACCAAAACATTTCCCAGTGGTTCTCGGAATATGCAAGAATGATTGGAATGCTTTTTTTAAGTAAATAAAGCTGCGTCAAAATGTTTTTGAAAATTAAAAAAAAAGAATTGCTATTTTAATCCTTTAATCGAAAGGTTGTAAAGGTAATTTGGAAAAGGATTAAAATCTATATTAATTAGTACCTAAAAAATAACTTGAAAAAATTTTGACATATAGGAGAGACAAAACATATACTTAATGCAGCTAGGTAAATATAAGTAGACTGATAAATATAATGGGTTATTATTTTGCAAAAGTATTTGTCGTCTGCTTACCACAGAATACTTTTCAAAATATGTCACAAGACGTGGTTATATGTAGGACAAAACAATCGAGCATACACAAGACATTTTGTCGTTACCTCGTTAATTAAACAGCTTCATCGTTTCGTTTCATCTCTTTTTCAGAAAATTCAGAATAATTTAAGCAAGTTGATTCAAGTAAGTAGGTAAGTCATATCAATGTGACCTGACCAAGCGTTGATCCAACAACCGCTGCAAATGATTGCCGGGGGTCTATAGAAATGTTTGTGAACAATACAAAACAAACATGAGATGGAAAGGAAAACATTACAGTCGCACCCAACGGATACTCGTACAGGCATCTGTTGGGATATTACAAGAAACTTGTTCAATTTGTAACTAATTCAACTGTGCAACAAACCCTTTGGTAGCAGAAACTGAAAATGTTCACACTACGTCGCGTCGGGCTGTAAAATAAGTTGTTTACATTTTCGACCAGATGGCGTTGTAAAGAAAACTGACAATATTCCGCTAGATTTACTCCAAGTGACGATTACAGGATGACGTTGATATTTATTTTTGATTAAAAAAATGACAATTATCACTGTCGCCAACGGTGACACTTTAGTGTTAAATTTTTGCCTCGTGCCAGGTTAGAGTTGTCACACTTTATGTCACGAAGACTTTCATTTTATGACCTGACATGGAGCCCAATTCTCGGGCTCGTGACATTTATTTGCATACGACATATATCACTAAAACATAGTTTTTTTGTATGGTTTTCGGGTGATATCCGCCATGTTCTCGAAATATCACAAGCACGAGAATTGGGCTCCAGTACGACGTCGTAAGCCTATGGCTAAAATGATTTTGTATGGTCTCAGTAAAAGTAACTGATAAATAGAAGGCAATGTGGACTAGAACACCAATTGAGGCTGGATCTAATAGGTCAGGGATTGAATAATATTTACAAAGTGGTTACTTCAATTTCTTTTCAGTTGGTCTAGTGTTTTAAGTACTGGGCCGTGATCTCGGGGTCCTGGGTTCAATCCCCGGGTCGAGCAAAGGTATGTTTCGAATTTTCCGAACATATCTCGGGTTCGTAATCACCAATCCACATTTGGCAAGTGTGGTGATTAAGCTTAATCCCATCCTAGTAGCGATGACTTGATTTCTATGATGGAGACCTTTGGCCTGGGATATTATGTAGGCTGATACTTTTAGATATACGGCATCAAAAATCAAACTTACCATTAGAAATTCTTGTCAACGTATGGCCTCTGAATTAAAAAAAAATATATAATGCAATCTGACAATATTTTCTCCTTAGTACCAAAATATGCGAAAACCATTACCTGTTACGCAATACCAGTTTACCATTGATAACGCCTGCGCACTGAAAAAATCCCTAAATATTACCTATCAAAAAAATGCATTTCCTCATATAGCAGGGGAAAAACGGGCTGTGAATAAAAACTTTTAAGCAAAAGACTTACTCGTCGAAGAAAGTTTAAAGAAGAAAATTAATTACGTTCATAAAATTCCCGATGGGCGGCTAAATAGGTAATTAGTTCTCGCTGGAAGTAAGATGCAATCACTTGTTGATTAGCCAATGTCAAGTAACTTATTGAGAAAAAGTAGTTAGTCAACAGTCGAAGTCAGTCAAAGTCACTCAATAAAACACCGGTGTTTTACCTTTTATCGACCTACGGTTTCAGCGGATGTCACTCTAAAAGCAATCGTTGGTTTTAAGACTCTATAAGGTCTAAGCACGTTGTCACGAGACAACTCACTCGACACACAATAGCAGTGTTAAAAACGATACAATCCAACAGTTCTTATTATTAGGATCACTTTGCGGCACTTCAGTGCACAAATAAACACCAAATTTGTATACTAAAAACCACCAGATAGACACTTATTTTAAAACCTTTGAATTGCATCAGCCCACGCGGCTTGTTTAGCCCTACCCGCCGAATCGCAATAAAGAGAAAAAATATTGATATTGTTGTTTGTACATCGAATGTAATTAATGACAGTGACTTAGCATGCTTATGAGTATATTTCATTTCCTTCAAAATACCTATTTCTGAAGAGGTTATGATACCAAATCTAGCGATTTATCATAAAAATACAATTGAATGGTTAAAATTTCGATTAGACGACCCGTTTCGAACAGTGGTAGTGAACTCTGCCTTTGGTCCAAGGGTTGCGGGTTCGATCCCCGCACAGTACAAATATTTGTGTGCATGAACATGTCTGTTTGTATTGGTCCGGGTGTTTTCTATATATTATAAGTATGTATTTACGAAAGAAAAGTATTATATGTATATATTTGTAATCCCACTGTTGGTTCTGATATCCGTAACACAGGTGCTTGAGCTACCTATCTCGGAGTCAGATCAATATAATGTGATGTGAAATATTTATTTATTATTAATTTATAAATTAATGTAGTTAGGTAATAAAATAATGAAATAAATACACAGTAGTATGTACGGTACCATATTTAATAAAGATTAGAATACGCATGATAAAAATTAATACAATCAATTTACACAGATATGTCTTAGCTAACGGCAGTGAATGAATAATTCGCACTTTCATTATGTAGATTCATTAAAACAATAAGTAATCTCTTGCTAGATATAGGTACTAATCATCCTTCCGTTTATAAACTATGAATGAAAGAGAGAACAGGGCCAGAAATACAAATCTATGCAAAATGTTGGTAGAGCCACAAGATAAGCAGGAAAATCGTAACATTTATTCTTTTATGAATTGATTTTGAATTTATTTCTTCAATATTTACTTACACGATATACGAATTTAAGACTGTAAGACCTATCATTGTAAGAACGTTTTTTTGGAGAAATGTTATCTTTAATAATGACTGTGTTGATTAGTAGAATACAAGCGCAATACGGTATATGACTATTTTTTTTTTATTTTTGCAATCAAAAGACCCCTCAATGATAGAAACATCGTTGAAAGAATCACTTGATTCTCATTTAAACTACCTGAGATATCACAACTTTAAAATCACATTATTTTGGGCAAACCCAAAACGCTCCATACAAATGGCTACTTAGATGTGACGTCACACCTAGGTATTTTGTATGTATATCATTTGAATTTTGTATGGTAGCTATATCAAATGTTTCGTTTATGGCAATGGTTCTATTATAATAATTGGTGCAAATTGTATGGGTTATTCAATAGTATAATTATTTTTTAACAAATTCATACTTTTAAAATGGACTTGCCCATGAATCTTTAAATTACCATAAAAACAACCGGCTAGACGTTATATTTTTAATTGAGATTTTTTGCCATTGGCACATATTGACCTATATTTTGATAAAATATTTATATTTTGTGAAATCTTGAGCTTAGTCATATACCCTATTAAGAAAAACTTTGACAGATTTATTTCTTTAAACAAAAGAATCTTTACTTTAAGTAAAACGTGCTAACTGAAGGATTCAAGGTAGTTTACCTCTAGGGTCCAGTGTTTTTTTCCACCCTGTATAGTACTTACATTAGGTTCTGAAAAAACTTTGATTTTACTTGATATTGACTAACAAAAAGTTTCACTCCAAAATTTAAAAAAAAATTGTTAGGTTTTTAATGAATAAAATGGTGGTTTTGTAACTTGACATATGAAAGGAAAACTGTCATCATGAATGAAATTATTGATCGTAATGTCTCCATGGCTCTCATGAATTCATGATTATAAAATTCATTGTCATAGGACTTCGTGGGTCATGTGGTATTGTTTATAGTTGCATTTAATTATCTTTTGTTCTTTGTAGTGTCGAACCACTTGGTACTCAGTTTATCAAAAACATCTATGAGGGTCGATGTGAATAGGAGGTCAACTATTGATAGTGTGATAACAAAAAGAGCTTGGTAATAATCATTGAGGTA
The DNA here is from genome assembly GCA_019059595.1 of Marasmia exigua. Lineage (NCBI taxonomy): Eukaryota > Metazoa > Arthropoda > Insecta > Lepidoptera > Crambidae > Marasmia > Marasmia exigua. The sequence goes on along the minus strand of CM032494.1, from coordinate 8,788,731 downwards.
ATATTACACTAGGTAATGGGTCCAAGTAAATTGCTTAGATTCTATTCATGAATTAGATTGTGTTTGTTTTCTTTGTATGTAGGCTTTTTGTATTAATTTGTTACTGGTTCCTACTGTGAATAGGTGTGTGAATAGGTGTAGGAACACGCTGTGAGTCTTCGGTGGAAAATATCTTCCCTGTCAGGTCTCTAGTGATATTTATGTTGTCTCTGAAACGATTTTTTGAGTTACACATTAATAAAACTGTATGACAATAACACTTTCAATTATGACTAGATACAATATCATTTATTTTATCTCCGCAAGCATTAAAATGATGTGGCTGTTTTACCCCCGAAGCCCTTTCAATGAATAAGTATTCCCTATACCTAATATTTAATAGTTAAATACGTAGGTAACGTCTTGGCTTGTATCTAACTTGACACTACCAAGTCTGTTTTATAATGTACGCCCTAAATCATATAGGGTTTGTCAGCTACCGGAAGTATGAAACTCCCACATTGATTGTCGTTAGAGATTTGCCAATTCGAATTAAATTTTATATTTAAACAAAAATGGTCTTGCTTTAGTTGTATCTTAATGTCTAACCCTCAGTGGTGAAAGTAAGGTTTATGACGTCGAAAATAACTCATCACCAAAATATGTTCCTTGGCCTTTCATTTCGCTGAAAAAGAATTAATCGAGCAAAGTAGTAAAATAGTGAAATGAGAGTAAAAACGTCTTATGGAAGATTTGAATTTAATGCTAGATCGCCCAAAACAATCTATCCTTCCGTGGATACACAAAAATGTATACAAATCGTTTTCCCTGGGAATGCCAACTCGGGCTAGTATTATTGAGATGGTGATTATGTAATAATATATTTTACCCAATGCCTTTAGTTTAGTATAGGATTTATTAAAAAAGTGTTAAATACTATTCATGAATTTATCAAAACTATCATTGACCTGTTATCTATTTTAACCTAGCTGATATCTATTTAACCTTGATAATTTTATTAAAATTTGATTTATGATCGATACTATGAAGAAAAACTACATTCTAATTCTATCTAAAACACGATTCAAATAGGTAACATATGGGAATGTTAGACTAAATTTTAAATGGACAACTATGCATTATGATCTAAATCCTAAAATTGGATATTTGAATATATTAACCTAATTCTGCAGTATTATTAATTTATTTTGAACAGTTCATTAATATTAGCTGAATAAATACTATTAATATTAAAGAATTGAAGTAGACAAAAGCCGAAAACACAATTAATGGTTAATGCTATTGCATTAACCATTTCATTGTGTTTTCGGCTATCTAAGTATTAACAAAGTATAGCACTATTTTGAACTCATGCTAGTTTTTTTGGACTAAATTAACATTGTTATAGTAGGTAGGTATGCATCATATAATATTATCTATCTTATTTTCGAGCGCTATAATGCAATGTGTTATGTGGGTTGCAGACCGAAAGCTAAGTATTTTTAGATTTCATGTCAAACAAACAGCTCGTCTCAACCTAACTTTTGATCTACAACATCCTTCAATATATTGTACATATTCGTAGAGTGCATGTTTTTAACTAACTTTTACGTAAGTATTTTTTTATTAAACAGTCGTAGGTATGTCGGATACCCTAAACATTGTGTAAATTCTATTTGTGATAAATAGGATATATTTGATTATAAGCTACATAACTATGTTAATTATTAACTATGTTGCAAAATAATACTTATATCTAAGTATCTTGTGTTTAGTTCTGAAGAACTCCACCGTCAATTTATCACCGCTATATCCAATTATTGCAGACCATTAACATGGAATTTCCTTTAAAGCTATGATATTTTGGTGTCTGGTGGCTATTTGTATGCAAATTTAAGGCATCTTATTGTAACGTCTAAAATTCGATAATATCCTTGGGAGTAATTATTTTGGTAATATTTCTACGACTTTCAATGCGTTATAAAAAAACACTTTGTAAGGAAATAATACAAATTGTCACAGATTTCAAAATATAGGTAGGTACAGACAGCCACAAGGGTTAGATACCAAAAATTTGTGAAATTTTACTTAAGCATACTCCAAATGTATTTAGACAATTAATAATGAGTTTATTATAAAATTTTGACAGATTAACATGTATATGTCCGTACCTGATAAGTAGGTAGATTCTAAAAAATCGAGATATCTACCACACGGACAAGCTTAGTTCCGGTCAGCATTAAAATTGTTTATAATAATAAGACATAATAGGTGGTTTTCGGTCCTGAACAGCTGATGAACTCAAATAAATTCATTAAAATAAGTCTAACTGAAAAAAGGTTGCGAAACTTATGAAAAACAAATTTTAATTTTTAAACTATCTGTTAGTCATAAATTTTCCTAATTTACTCCCAAATTGATTTCAATCGTACATAAATATCACATTACAAAATAATATACCCATCTAACATCCCGTCATTTCCAAAAAAAACCTTATGGGGGCGCTTAGAGAATTTAACAATGTCTAAGCGGTGGCGCAAATTATTTAATAACACAATAAAAAGTAGAAGTATAGAGACTTTCTACCTTTAAAGTTAAACCCAGCTTTGTCATTTTTAAATTGTTTTGAAAGTATCGCCTACCGTCGTATATACTGGTATATTTATTTTAACGAATGCTACGTATAGGTGTACTCAGCAACAAATATATAACAGAAAAAAAAACTTCCACTTTAATTTCGCGCTGTTCTTCATTGATGTCATGTGTGCCCATACAAATGTTTTTTTTTATTCTTTGGAAATGATGAATTTGTGCCATTGAATCGATGATATATTGTTTATTGAATTGAGGTGTGCGTTGCCATCGGAAGACCATTTCATTTTTTTAAGTACAATAAAAAATCTCTTATTCACAAAATAAATTATAAAAAAGTATTGTCCTGGTGATTAACTATTAAACATTATTGATTGCCTGTTTTATATACAAGCAAAAAATACTAGTTTAACAACAACTGTATTGTACAAAGTTAGCTAGGACTGTAACTTGTCCTATTATTTTTATAAAAAGCATTAAAAATCAATGCAACAAAACTATTTCTTGTTGTTTCTTACAATTACTATAATTATTATTTATTTCATATCTTGCTGCTTTTTGTCATCAGCTTGGTTATAATTGTACTAAAGGCATATTTTATTAAAGGCAACTGACGAGGTTTGTATTTCTTAGCTTACCAACAATTATGTCTGAAATCTTTCCTCATAGTTACAAAGTGCAACAAAGATTAATTGGAGACTGGTTTAAATCGAATCATCTTCTTAGAAAGTATCCCTATTTTAACTGTCGTTTCCATCTTCTTCGTCTTAGCGAGTGATTTCCGGTTGCGTCCAAAGCTGTCGCTTTTGAGCACAAGGTTCGCTTAGATCATGATTCAGGGTTGCGAGGGGCTGGTAATTATAATGAAGCGACTGCCGTCTGACCTTCGCAACCCATTAACAGGGGAACCAGACACGTGGTTAAAGGGATGTAAATGTTCACAGATACACTGTATAAACTAATTGTTAATTAGTCATCTAGCAAGCGTCTATGCATTAAAAGTAATTCCTACTTTAAGAGTAATTTATATATTTCACCTTAACAATATTTTGTCATTAGACATTAATTACGGTCAATAATTATGGTATGCATAATTTCTTTTTGTTCACTAATATCTTTTTTATCATTAAATATTTATAATCAAAACTTAGATAGTCTTATTTAATTTTTAACTGTTTGTCAAATTTACTGAGCCTGGAAACAAAAGTGACCAAGCAACACGTGGGTAAGGTATATTAGAAAGTAAACTCTGGAACCCTCTTCTGTCAATCAGCATTTTGAGAATAAGTTCATAGACTATTCTGCAAGAAATCTCTAAAGATATTATTAAATTGTCATTAAAAAGGAGTTTATATTTGTTTATAAACTGGGTAACCAAAAGAGTAAGCCACTACGCTATTTTCAAATAAACGTCCTTTCGTTACCGGTTCCACAAATGGAAAATAATGTTTTAAGAAGTGTTTTTTTTATAAATTTAATAAATATCTAAATACCAATTAAAATAGCTCTAATGAAAAAAAATATTTAAAGACAAACTTTTATTAAAGTATTTTTGGGGCACTTTAATAAAATATTGTTGTAAATAGTTTTAATAATAATAAATGTTTTATTTTCAACTTATTAGTGCGGCTTCGTTCAGGTAGGGGACCTGGTTATCATGTCATCGAAGTACTTGTCAAGCCAAATCAAATGTGCCAAGGCTCAGTGTTTAATTACTGAGTTGCTATAGCCAGCTTCTAGTCCCATCATCAGATCAGCTTCTTGTCATAATAATTTTGAATTTTCATCCAACTTTCTCATGTATGCAAAATTTTGGTTCAAACGGTAACCGGGAATTATGTAACCTATACTAAGTATTTATAAAGAGATAAATTCTATAGATGACGGCAACGTAAATTAATTTCTTAAAATATATAAAATTGCTCAAAATAGATGAGATGTGTATTTTGAGAAATGTGATTGGTTAATTTTTGATAAGTCGCCGCTCAACTTTACGCAGCTCCACTTCTGTGAAAATGCAGCCTAATCCGAAAACACGAAAGTCTAGCGCGATGTAATCGATACCTGGCGCCATCTATTGTTGGTATAAAGTGGAACTAATATCCCGAAACGAGGGCGGGCCAAAAGTAGTACTTTTACCACGAAATAGTACTTTTTGTTTTCTTAATCTAAAGAGAGTATGTTTTTATGAAAATGGCGAGGTGACTTAGTTTACACCAGTAAATGTTTCTGTTAATAGATTATCTCATACGCCTTAACTTTTTATTTTTCGAAGCAGTAGAATTGTTATATTTAATTTTCTCGTTTAAATTAATCCACACGTTGTCCAGTAATTTCGATATTTCCGGTTTTGACATTCAAATATAATAATAATAATTTTATTCTACACAACTATACGGATTTTACTATTGTATAAGATTTATATTAAAAGACCTAAATGTAGATATCTGTTAGGAGTGCGTCTTAAGTGATTAATCTAGTGTGCTCGAAACATTGAGTAAGAATAAATAGCAAGTATAAAATATATTTTAAGACAGGTATAGTCTCTTAAGAGCAAAGAAGAGTGAGCAAAGTTCATTCTTCTTCCTATCGTTTCATTAAAGTTCCTATTCGGTTCTTTCCAATTATATCAAAAGCAGGTGGTAAAAAAATGCAATTTTACCTAATATTTAGTATCTTTCAAGTTTCTTAATTGAAAATGTACTTCTTAAGGTTATTTTAATATTAAAAAACTTGGTATTCTGGAAAAGCTTGTCTTTAAAAAACTTATCTCATAATTTTTATATTTAGGTAATTTCACGAGTATATTAACCGCGAGGGTCATCCCTCCCTTTATAATGTAAGCTACTTTTTTAATTAGTTACAAAATGATACAATTTATTTTTGTACCTACATTTACACATTTAACAAGAAAATCATCTTCACTTTGTTAAACCTCTTTCTAAGGCTTGAAGTCAAAGCAAAGATGGTTTATTAACAAAAACAGGAATAACAAAAACATTTAATGACTTGGTTAAGGCTAAACCCCTAAGTGCGGCTGCACCTAGGTATATGTGCAGTTAGTCGAACAACCTACAATCAAGGTATCTGGATACCTAATGAATGAATGAATGAATATAGTTTTACTGCACTCAAAATAAAGTATGAAAACTTAAAAACTAGATATTACAGGATGTGTACAACGAAGGCGGCCTTATCACTATGAGCGATCTCTTCCAGGCAACCTTTGGATAAAGGACACTTGATGAAGGTGTAGGGCGGTGCAATCTTAAATATTTATATAAGGCTTACACACAAAGTTTAAATGCAAATACATAAATAAAAATATTAGTTCTGACTTAGTTCAGATCTTAAACCTAGTCTTAGCCGGCTAAAATTAGATGTGGCCGCACTTCGGGGCATAGCTGTAACGTCTTCATAATGAACTATTTACAACATCCAACTATATTTATTAACAAAGGTTACGTTGTACCAATAAGCTATCAGTGGGTATTGCTTGCATAAAGCGTATTCTTTACTTTTAAAGAACTTGTTTATCAGCCTAATCCCCTTCTCATGTATTTACACATTAGGTGCATGTTACTTGGAGTTTTTATCTATGAGTTTTCATAACTTAATGTGTAGTAAGTAACTTAAGGCTTAATATTCGATACAAGTTTACTCAATTTTTTTTTTAATTTCACTGTAGCGTTAAATCTATGGCTTCAATAATAATCTCAAGTTTTTTATTTATGCGGTACCTCAATTAACTTCTAATACATTAGTATTTTTGAAGTTACGTGACTAGTCACTTTCATATTAATGGACAGATCTCACTTAGGCACCGTATTTTTTTATCTTTTTCATCCCGAAAACCTCAGAATAGGTATCATGTATAAAGTCCATTTAGTGATTTCTTTCGCTTCTTTTGTTAGATCAACAAAATAAGCGAAAAATTCACAATTATTACCGGGTAGTCATTCTATTTTGTATGGACGATCGGTTTTTTTTCGCTATCCGTGTTGATCTAACATGCTACATGGACTTTAGTCACGATACCTGTTATAAGCTTTCGGTGTGTAAACGATAAAAAAGAATACGGTGTGTTATTTTCTAATCTTCAAATTCAATCTTTTCAGTCCATTTTTCACATGTAGATAACAATGAATTAAATCTAAAAATAACAAGTCCAAAAACATGTAATCTAGGGTTGCTCACGCGCAGATATTTGATATCTTACAAATTAATAAAATGATAGGTAGGCACTAGTTAAAAAAACGGACGTAAGGTTGACCGAATGGAAATAATGCCTCATTTCCTTTCGTTCAATTATACCATGACATTATCAGAAAACGGTAAATCAAAAAGGTCAAAGTTGTAACTCCGATTTCCTTTTCACTTTCAAGATCTTGATAATGCTTAGCTCTGGTTGATTATGTTTCACATACAGGAACGATGTGCATTTCAGTACAAAATAGCAGTCATTAAAGTTGGTAAAGATCTACTCCATTGGTTGGCTTCTTGTTGATGGACGAACGGCGCACATTTACGCCACCGCCCTTCTCCGCGGATCAGACATGAGTGAAGTTTGCATGGACCGCATCTTCTTGAGCGATCTGGGTGCCAGCAGTAAAGTACTGAAAATATAATGAAATGTATCATTACTATTTTTTATGGATACGGAGATAAACGTGCAAGCAGATACCACCTGGTGGTGGTATACCAAATAAATAGTAAATAAATGCGCACAATATCTCCTACATTGACCGGATTCCGTAGTAAGTAGCTTCAGCACCTGAATGCATATTCTCGAGCCCGCGATATTGAAGTCGAATTTACAAGTTTCATACATTCGCCAATACAAATCAGACAACAGAGAAATGGCAAATATAATACTTAAATAGATTATAATAACCCAGATACTGAACAAACCCAAGAGTTTTTTACACGAATGTTTATCCAGAGTGGGGATCAAACCCATGGCCTTTGGCGTATGAGGGAGGTCTCTATTAAAATACGCCATCAGGCCCGTCTAAATGGATTGTAAATTTATTGCATTAATTATACAGGTAATTGTACATTTCGAGGGATACTAATAAAACCAAGCCAATGAAAAGTCACCCGTCCCATGAGTATCACTCACTAGGTACCATTAATTTGGACATGCACTAAAATATATATTTTTTAAAAAACGTACTTAACTCGCAATCATAAAAAAGTCGATTACAAATATAACAATTGTTTCTGTTTAGAAAATTCCGTATCACTATTCACTAAATCCTTCGGTTAGACTTATAGACTTTTTAAAACTAATGCGTGACTTTAATGATACTGACCTGTTTTGAGCGATGTTTCATTTAAAGAAAATTACCTGTTGTCTAATTTTAATGCAGTACCTAACTCTACTCATAGTTTTAAACATCCACTGTAGAGCAGTGTGACTATAGTGAGAAAAATACCCTTCAATCCACCACATACTTACCTATATTTTCATTTGAGAGCAACCTATCATACTAGATTCCTAAATCATGAATGCATTTGAAAACATATAGCGTATAGGTGGTATCTATCAGATAGAAAATTCAGGATCAAATCGGGTAAACACTTACAATTGGGGATCAAAAACGAAATATATCATCAACTTACGTCCCATTGATTATGGTCTTACATCTTCCGTTGAAAGTGTCCCAATACGTTCCTCCCAAGAAGAAAGTCATTAGACTAAAGAATAAATTTGAATAAATTAATAACAGTGTCCAAATAAATTAGTAACTATTGTCAAATTAAAAGTAAAATGTATCATTGATTGATGGATGAATTAATCGTAGTAAAAACAGGAAGTAGAAGTTGACAAACCAAAAAAAAATTAAAACCTAAATAAATGTTTATCATTGTGCACTTTTATTTGATACTAAGCTAAGTCCATGTGCTTGCTATAATATACTTTGTGCTAGTTTGAAATCTGTTAAGGTGACGGGTAGGGCACACTAGTGACGCCAATCGATTTTAATTTTTAGCTACTAAGCCGGATCTATTTTAAACAATTTCGGGGTTACAACCTGTCGGCAAACGCTTATACTATTTATTAAATAACCATGCACAAATGTTGGGTCCGTTTTTGTACGCGAAAAATTGATTCACACTAAAAGTGGCCGCGGTAATTAATTTTTCTCGTACAATAACGGACCCAACATTTGTGCATAGTTATTTAATAAATAGTATAAGTGTTTACCTGGAGGTAATAGCCCCGAAATTGTTTAAAATCGATCCGGTTTAGTAGCTAAAATTTAAATCGATTGGCGTCGCTAGTGTGCCCTACCCGTTACCTTAAACTACGATCAATATTTTTTTTTGTTTAAATGTATTAAATTCAAATATAGGCACTAGTGAAGTGGAAGAGGGCATACATACATATTTTAATTATTTTAATGATACCAACCCCAGCAAAGGCGGCTCCATTCCAGCCTAGTCTGTCGTGGTCCCTCTGCGGCGTGCGTTGTATGGGCGTCTTGCGGTCGGTGCGGGACGCCATACGCGCCTTGGCTCGCAGAGCGGCGCGCAGGGGCACGTTGGCGCGCGCAGCCTCCGCGCGTCCATGCTGGCAGAACTCCAGCAATGCCACAGCCAGCGCAAGCGCAAGTCCGCCCACCAAAACGTAGAATATGCCAGCCACTTGGCCCAGCGTCATTTCAGTTATCGTTGTCTCCTGGAATTTATCAATGTAGGAGATTATTTACCTGGTTAATTATTAAGGGTGGACTAACGACGCCAAGGGATTTATATTGACGATGTTTAGAACAGTGGTAGTGAACGCTGCCTTTGGTCCAAGGGTTGCGGGTTCGATCCCCGCACAGTACAAACATTTGTGTGCATGAACATGTCTGTTTGTATTGGTCTGGGTGTTTCCTATGTATTATAAGTATGTATTTACAAAAGAAAAGTATATTATATGTATATATTTGTAATCCCACTGTTGATTCTGATATCCGTAACACAGGTGCTTGAGCTACCTATTTCGGAGTCAGATCAATGTATCTGATGCAATAAATACTTTAATGAAAGTATGAATAGCTATTTGTGACAAACTTATGTAACAATTTATTTCTCTAAGTAAGATAAATCTTTATAATTGCTAAAAGTGGCCACTTTTAGCAATAATGGAAATTATTGTACCAGCGTACTCCGAGCTCCAGAGTTGTCACTCCGGAGCCCGGGCTAAGCTTGTACCATGATTCTTGATTTGGAGAGTCTGGTTTAGTTTGGAATTACAATAAAGTGATTGCCGTCTGGCTTTCGCAACCTTTAAAAGGGGAACCAGACCAACTGAATCATGGTTATACATTTCAGAAACTATCCGAAAGGTTCAGGCTTCCATACCATGTTTTCCCTCAGCGCCGAGCTAATGGTAGAAATACGCACATAGATATTAAAAATCCAGAGGTGCATGCTGGGATTCGAAATCGGTCCTCCCGTATGGGAGGCGCGTTCTGAACCACTGAGCTGCCATCGCTCTTCTGTCGATCAGCATTAAGCTGGGAAATGCACGCTTAGATGAAGGATTTCATAAATAAAATAATATAATGTTAAAACCAGGCATCACCACAGAAAACCGTTAGCTATTTTTTTATGTGGTAGGTGGCAGACGAGCAGACGGATTTCTCATCAGGTGATGAGAAAACCGGCGTGAAGCAGCGTTTTGCTGTGTTTCGCTGCGTGAGTGAGGGTACCTGAGGCCCAATCCAGGGGAATTGGGGTTTAAAAGTTAGCGGCGTACTTGTGACGCCACTGGTGTCGCGTAGTGTCCATGGGCGGTGACGATTTCTTATCATCAGGTGTATTGTCTGCTGGTCTGCCACTTATCACATAAAAATACATTTACATAATAAGACACAAGTACATAAATAACTCTACCTAATTTAGACATCTATTGATTACTTCTTACCTCATCTTTGACGGTTTCACAGTCGGATTGTTTGGTGCTCAATACCCATTTGCGCCATAGCTTTGCTATAACTCCTTCTTTTTTCAAGTTCACAATGGCCAAATTAATGCCTTCCCTGAAACAATTTTTTTCTGACATAAATATTAGTTATGAGTAAAACCTATAGGTAAATTCATACATTAACCAGATTAAAAAAAAATCTGTGCTTACACATTAGTAAGCGCAGACACAAGTGCACTCTCTATTCCCTTGCCGATTATATTCCGATGGTGGTGGACTAGTGTCCAGTGTGACATGACCGGAGAGGGATCGGGAATATTGATGGGGGCCACTTTCATACTTCCTCTAATATACTCATTCCTTATCTTGTCCATTCTCGTCACTCCACACATCCATCTTAACATTCTCAACTCTGTCGCATGCAATCGTCTTTCATCCGTCTTTTTAACGGCCCAGCCGTCTGATCCATACAGGGCAACATTTAATTTAGGTACTTAAATGGTTTTAAGTGGGATAAAAGCTATTAAATGTACAAATAATTCAAAACGTAAAAAAAAACTCATGGAATCTCATTTCACTCGTAAGTACAAGATATTTTTTAATTTCTTAGGATATTTCAATATTTTGATCGCCATTTTGCCGAACGAGATATTAGGTCACACGTTGATAGCGTCAGCATAAAAATATCAAAAATATAATTGAAAAATATTTATCGTTAATTTATTCAGAGTAGTAGTACTAGTGCAAAATGTATAATTAAGAAAAACATATTTATTACTAGCTTTTGCCCGCGACTTCGTCTGCGTGTAATTCGAATAAAAGCAAGGTCTTCATATATCTTTATAAATTATAGCCTATGTGTTATTCTGATCTATAAGCTACATTACTGTAAAGTTTCATTAAAATCCGTTTAGTAGTTTTTGCGTGAAAGAAGAACAAACATCCATCCATACATCCATCCAAACAAACTTTCGCCTTTATAATATTAGTAAGGATAGTAAGGATTGTTTATATTTAACCGACTTCATAAAGAGGAGGAGGTTATCAATTCTTCGGGTTCATTTTTATGCACGTTCCCCAACTAGGTAAGGTACCTACTGGAAGATGAACTAAATCATTTTGTAATATTTTTTTAAAACAATATGGTTTCCAGGTAATCCCATTCTTAGCATGTCATGATCTGACGATGGGATCCCATAATAATCGAGAGCAACACTTAGATTTTATAGACACAAGTGAAATAAACTGTCCCTATTCGAAGAAAAGTCAACGTTGTGTAAGTATAACATTCAATAATAATTTATAATAGTACCAAAAATACCTACATTTATGATAATTTCAACTGTTATAAAAATAAATGATTTAGAAATTGGTTATTTTTGTTAGACCCTACTTTCTCCTTGTGACATGACGCGTGGCGTAGTAGCGTGTTTGATGACTCCCTCAAGCAAAACAAGTAGGTCCGTTTCCAATTGTCTAATTGAAGGAGCGTAGCGTATCTTCCGCTATTTTAATTTTATCTAAGTTTATACGTTTATTTTTTTTATCGTTTACATGCCAGAAACCTCAATACTCACTCAATACCTCAATACTAATACTCGCAGGGGTCGTGGATGGACTTTCCATTTAGTATGTTAGAGCAACAAAATAAGCGAAAAAGAAAACAAATGTTCCATACATAATATAATTTCCACTCGGCAGAAATGTATATTTATAACTGCATTCACGATACCCATTATGAGGCTTTCGGGGTGTAAACGAAAAAAAAATAACGTTGTATAGTCCATGACTACTAACAAACGCGACTAACAAAAGTATGAAAACGCCATACTGTTTTTTGTGGAACAGGTTCGAACGGTGAATGCGTCAATTAATATGGCGTAGGCGATAACCTTTGCATTCAGTGCACCATTTTACTGTTAGCTATCTATGCGTTAGCAGCGTCGAACGGTGTAAAAATGCTACCTGATAGCAGCTGTAATGCAATAAGCACACTTAACTTTTATGCTCTATGCTTGTCAGAAAGCAAAATACTATTTATGATAGTAAACCATATTTTTATGAATTCAGTTATTTTATACAACCTATGGATATTTGCTACTATGTTACAAAGTAACTATGTATAACATAGACGGAACCAGTTTGTTGATTTTTAAATGCATTTTATTCGTCATTGAAGTAGTTATATCACAACAGGATTACACAAAAACTCTCCCCTTTATCATTTTATCATCAAGTATACCTACCAAAAAAATGTCATATTTCATTTTGATATCTGAAATAAAACATAAACAATTTACAGTTCTGTTGCATACCAACTCCGACGAGATCTTATAAAATGCAAATTTTAACGTGTTGTCAAAAATCACGTACATGTACGTACCATAAAAATGGGGTGTATAAATTCGAAATGCAAAGAGAGCTGCCTTCCCTACTGACGGGGCCCATGTAAATTTACGACTTTTCAGTATTCAACAGGGAATTACCGCATAGAGGCGAGATTTCAGCTAGATAGTGGAAGCTCTATAGTGGAAATTTACGTTGAAGTTGGCGCTCATACTTCGATATAGAACTACCTACGTGTTGAGGATGAGTTCTTTTTTGTACGGTTACTGTACTGTATTTTGTTAGTTTAGTACTGGTACGTACTATACTGTAAAGAATCACACTTCTTTGATATCGTGCTGTTACGTAACTTTCAATTTGTTTTCGTTATATAAACATTACAGATGCTTCAATAAGTTGGTTTCCGATTGCCGTTCAGTTTCAGCAAAACAAAACGAACTTAAAAACTATTATTTTGCAGTAAAAATCTACAATATACCTAATCTTAAGATGCCTTACTAAAATTTGATTCGTATTGAGTATAAAACAGAAAACGTTAAACCTGCCAATGTTTGCAAAATGGAGGTTTTTGTGTAGCGAGCAACACTTTTCGCGTGACTGATCAAAGCATGCGTTGTCACTGCTTCCACTATCAAAGCTTTTTGAACCAACTCTGCTTCAAATTGATGCACGCTTGAATAAAAGGCAGCCTTATTATATTAACCCCTACTGGACTATAAGATGGAAGAAAAAAATCCCTGATCCCGATCCCGAAAAATATTTTTTTGTCATTATTTACGGCGCATGGAATTCGATTTGCAAAGTGGTCTATGTATGTCACTCTGCATTTCTTCAACTATCTTCACCTAAAAAGTCACGTCAGTTCGTCCCTCCCTTATGCCGTTAGAGTGGATAAACAAACACACACTTTTCCATGTATAATATTAGTATGGAGGAAGCCTTTTATTTCCCAAAAAAATGGAATTCCAACTTACAATAAAAATCCCTAAAAAATAGTGAAATTAGAGTGATTGGAAATTAGGCAATTGACGGGGATAACATTATTTTTTATTATTATTATTTGATAGAAATGGGGTGAGCCCTGCGTCTCATAGCCACTGCGACCAGTAGATGATCTATTGTGGCAGCCCCGTAACCTATTACAGCACCTCATGTAGCTCCAGTTCCAGGATAAACCCGAGAATGGAGCTGATGGGGGAGCTCTTGATCTCGTCAGCTGAGATCATGTGTGCTCCCAGGTGCCGGCTTCTGCAGCGGTGCAGCGCTATGCACTCGCCGAGGACGTGGATAATCGTTTCCTCGTCCTCGCGACAGAACCTGCAGATTTTGGTATCTGTAAGGCCCATGTTGTGCAGGTGCTTATTTAATTTGCAGTGCCCTGTGAGGGTCCGAGTGAGTGCCCTAACATGTCCTCTACTCAGTTTTGTTATTTCTACAGCTCGTTTCTGATCGAACGCCTGTATCAACGCCTTAGACTGTTCTAGTCGAGGTAGTCTTTTCCAGAATTCAGTGCTTTGTTTTTTCTCCCACTCTTTTAACTCGAACCTGACCATGCATGCTGGAACGCCACTTATTGGTTCCGGTCCGAGTAGTGGGCTCTCTGCCCCGGCCTTTGCTAGCACGTCAGCGACTTCGTTGCCTCTGATATTGCAGTGTCCCGGTACCCAAATCAGATTTACAATGTTGGCATTGCCAAGCTGGTTTAGGAGCAGGACACACTCGCTAGTGAGTTTGGAGTCAAGTTCACAGGATGTTAACGCCTTGAGGGCAGCTTGACTATCTGAGAAGATGAATATCTTCTTATTCTGGAGATTCATTTGTAGACTCTCTTGGACACAGCCAATTATTGCGAAGACTTCCGCTTGGTACACTGTGGTATAGCGACCCAGGTTGGCGAATTTGCGTATTCCGCAGCGATCATTACAAAATCCCGCCCCAGATATGCCCTGCTTCCTGGAGCCATCTGTATACCAAACGATGTCATTCTGCTTAACATTTCCGGGAGTTCCAGCCTCCCAGTCTTGTCTACTTGGTAACAAGACTGTAAACCGCTTATCGAAGCGGTGTTCACGGACCATGGAGTCAGAGGGCATATCCATGACCGGAATTTTCATTAGTTCATTGTAGAGGCCTCTCATGACCCTAGAATGCCATCTCGTCCTCCCTCTGATTTTCGCTCTCGTGATAGCGATCCTCGCTTCCATCTGCACGTGAATGTGCAGAGGTGGAATGTTCAGGAGGGCATCCAGTGCTGCAGAGGGAGAGGACGAAAGCGCGCCAGTGGCTATAAGGCAGGCAGTTCTTTGAACTTTGCTGAGGTTCTCTACGCAGTTAAGTTGGTGCGTCTTCTTATACCACACACAGCAGCCATAAGTGACGATCGGCCTCACTATGGTTTTATAAATCCAGAGTGCGGCCATGGGCCGTAGCCCCCATTTTAGCCCCACCAACCTACTGCTTGCCCCCATCGCAATTTTTGCCTTTCTAGTGATGTAGTCGAGATTTATTTATTTTTATTTATTTATTTATTTAATTCAATTGTACATGCTGACTTACAGTATACACCAAATTGTCAGAATGCTAGTGGCAAAACAAGCATAGTCAAAAATTAAATCATAGTATGACAGACAATATATAGGATAATACATAAACAAAAAAATACTTATAAAATTAAAAATTACAATAACATGTCAATAAATTAGTAAAACGAAAATAAATATCTAAAATCAAATCAAAAACACTCATAGTCAAATCACATAGAAATAATTATAAAAAGCGAATTAAAATAAAACTACATGTCAAATGTTCCGGTTTATGAACATAAGAGCTTTGCAACAAAGCTGCCGGAAGCCGTCAGCGAATAGGTCGGTATCCCAGTCATGAGCGAGCATATCTCCTATGAGGCGCAGCGCCCGGACAGTGGGGGCATGTGCACCATGCCTGGTGCGCGAGGGAGGGCACCACAGAAGGCGCGGTCTACGCCGTGGCACCACTGTTCCCCCAGCGTCCCAACTTAGGCGCTTAGGTACCTGTAGTCCCAATCTACTTATAATGTGCGAATTATCTATCTTATTACAAATGATCGAGAGATAGAATAGCATCAGCTGCATATGCCTCCTAAGTTTGAGCGTATCTGAGATGCTTGTTCCATGTTAGTTTTTGGTCTAAAAAGACTCCGAGATATTTGACCTCGTTGGACAAGCATAGCTTCGTACCAAGAAGTGTTGGGGTGTGTAGCGCCTCTAGTTTCCTTCTTTTGGTAAACGGGATTAAGACCGCCTTACGTGCATTGACTGTTAGCACGTGTCTCGTGCACCAGTTTTCTACTATTCGTAGGGCCTTTCCTATGACCATTATTACTATGTCATCTGCGTAACCCTGAGTCAGAAATCTGGCTTCATTGAGCTCGCAGATGAGACTGTCAACAACCAATGACCATTGAAGGGGTGATAGGACTCCGCCCTGTGGACATCCTCTGGTCACTCTATAATGTAGGGTTTTATTCATCAACGTTGTTGTTGCAGTCCGATTTTGTAGCATGGATCCCATCCATCTGGTGGTGGTGTCGTCGATTCCACGATTCACCATACTACGTGTTATAACATCGAAGTTGGTGTTGTCAAACGCCCCTTCGATGTCAAGAAAGGCACAGAGTGCAATTTCTTTGTCTTCTATGGCTTTCTCAATTCTGTCCACCAGGTCAATAAGTGCCGTTTCCGTGGACTTGCCTGTTTGGTAGGCATGTTGTCTTGCACTCAGGGGTTTTTCAACGAGGTATGTTGCCCTGATGTGACTGTTCAACACCTTTTCCATCGTTTTTAGTAGGAATGAGGTGAGACTTATCGGTCTGTAGGACTTGGGCTGCGATTTGTCTTTGTCCCCTCCCTTGGGAATGTAAGTGACCCTCGCCCGAGTCCACGCTGATGGCAGATAACTCCAAGCAAAGCTTGCACGGTATAATTTTATCAGCGTAGAGATGATGATATCTTCGCCCCGCTGCAACAAAGCCGGGAAGATACCATCGACCCCACCAGATTTGTAAGGCTTGAAACTCCTAATGGCCCAAATTATCTGCTGGGGACGAAAAATAACGGAAGCTCTCCTCCAGTCTTCATTCCTCGGTCTCCTGTCCGGAGACTTACTGACCTGGAGTTCTCTTTCGTTATTAATGTGCATGGATTCCGGAAAGTGCGTTTGAGCAAGCAGTCTCAGTGTTTCCTCCGGAGATTCTGTGAAAGATCCATCCGCTTTCCTTAGCAGGCCCAGATGGGATTCAGGTGTCTTGGATAGTATTTTGTGGATCCTGGCAGCTTGGGCAGTGTCCTTGATTGACCCGCAGAATTTTTGCCAGGATCTTCTTTTTGCTTTCCTGAGCTCCCTATTGAAACGTGTTAACGCCTTCCTGTAAGCATCCCAGTTCTTGTCTTTTTTTGCCTTGTTAAATAAGGCACGGGCCTTTTGCCTCAGATGCTCCAGGTTTTTGTTCCACCAAGGCGTGTTTCTGTTGCTCTTAGTGGTCTTGAGAGGACAATTTTCTAGATACGCATTCATTAGGCTCTTGCCTAAGTCCTCTGCTGCGGCTTCCACTTGGTCCACAGTTTTGATGTATTTAAAATCTCCAAGGTATAACCTAAGGGAGTTCCTAAAGCCCTCCCAGTCTGTTCCCTTGGGGTCACGGTTGGTGTTCGGTTCCTTTGTTCCCGAGCATAGTATGTCGTACCTAATGTGGGTGTGGTCGGACATGGACGGCTCATCTGAGACGTGCCAATTGGTCACTCGGTGTGCGAGATTACCTGAACACCAAGTTATGTCTAGTACTTCCTGCCTAGAACGTGTGGTAAAGGTTGGTTTGCTACCCACGTTAAGAACAAATTGATTATTAGTGAGCAAGTAGTCGAACAGTAACTCACCTCTAGCGTTCGTGTTGGAGCTGCCCCATGATGTGTGGTGGGAGTTGCAGTCGGTACCCACCAGCAGCTGGGTTTCTCTCTCCAGACAGTATTCCACTACCGGCGTCACCTTGTTCACCGGATCCTGGTCCTCACCGGGTAGGTACATGGAGCTGACTATGAATGTCTCCCCACCTTTCCCCCCGGGTAGGTCTATATACGCTGCAACAGCATCATCTGTACACAGAGAAGGGATCGGGAGGTAATTTATGCCTCTCTTGAAGAGCATGCATGCTCTTGGCCTTGCTCCGCAGGTGTTACTTAATATCTTACCTGCCGAGTTTAGCCCCATTACTGTGGTTTTATTCACCCACGGTTCTTGGATCAAGGCGATGTCCAGGTCCTCAGAGAGGAATCTTTGGCAAAGGGCAGCTGAGGCTGCCTTTGAGTGCTGGAGGTTTACTTGTATCACCTTAATCATTATGTTGTTGGGTTTGGGGATTGGGAAGGGAAGGGTTGGGAGAAAGTTTCTTAATTCGGAGGGAAGGGATAGGAGGATATTTGTGTAGGTGGGTTGTGTCTGTTTCTTACGGGGAGGGGGGGGGGGGGGGGGGGGGGGGATTATTTTTTTTTGTTGAGCAGGTTGCTTGCGGCTTTCCTGCTGGAGTGCTCCTGTGCTAGGGTCGGTAGATTTACCGGCCTTCGCACAGCGCCTCTCTTGCCGCGTCCCCCTGCTGGTCGTGTTCGACCACCACGACCACGACCTCTGCTGTCTAGGGCAGATGGTTGGCAGGTATTGGTGCTCCTGCCTCTCGAGGGTCCTGCAACACGACTGTTGCCCCTCGAGACTCCATGCGTCCCCCGGACGGGTGGAGGTGTGGTGCTGCTGGAGTCGGCTCCAGTTGCTCCTCTTGAGGGTTCCGTACCCGAGACCAAGTTGGAGGTACTTGGACGAGCCTCGACGCTTGCCCCCTCCTTCTTGTCCCCGGATACCTTGCCCCCTTTGACCCTTATCTGGATAAGGCCAAAGTCAAGGTAGAGGCGCCCCTCGCGTTGAAGAAAAGTCTCCAAGGCCGCCTCGTCGAAGGAAAAGGTCACTGTTTGACCTTTTGCTTCGGGCTTCCGGTTGACTACCCTCCAACTCGAGAGGTCTAAACCTTTGTTTTGTTTTGCCAACCTCCGCAGGATGGTACCTGCGTCGTGTTTGGCTTCCTGTATCCAGGCCGTGCCATACCTAGGCTTGGGCATATCCTCTTCGTTTACAACGGAGAGATTAGCCCCATCCCAGGGTTTAATGTTGGGCAGTTTGCGGATGAGCCACTCCTTCGAGTCCTCATCTGCGCACGCCAAAAGGATGCCACCCGAGCGCGGTTTGCATCCAATAAAGCTGGGACCGTCCCCATCATCTGAGGTGTCAATACACTTCAAGATAGCATCTTGAAGCATTTCGACCCTCTCCTGGTCCATTTTTCCCAGGGCGTCTATGATGCCACACGTGACGGACCCAGCAACCTCCTTAAAAGTAGGCTTCGAGGTGGAAGGCTCGCCAAGCTTCGGTGCCTTGGTAGGATTGCCTTGATTCGAGGTAGACGAGGTATTGAGAGGGCGCTTAGTCGCCCGCTCCCTCATATCCCTCGGGGATAACATATTTTTTTTATATTAAAAAGCGATTACGAGTATTTTGTAAGTTTGACAATATAGATTACCAAATATTTAACCTATTAAACATTTCTCTAAACGCATTGGCTATCATCTATGGTCGCACGTAGTACCTATCCATGGGTATAAAACGGCTGCCCTTACTAAATCCGGTTCAAGCGGCCCGCTATTTCAATGGGATATTCAGCAGGTCTTCTGTTATATAACATAGTCGATAATTGAAAGTATTAAGATTTGGAGGTGCGGCAAGCAAACATTTAGAGGTGATGAAATCTGTTAAATTTAAGTGACTCAATCACTGGGATTCTAGTCTCTGTGATGTTTTTTTACTAAAATACTATGATACAATAATAGCGCGGTAACAGAAATAATTCTGTTTGCTAATTAACAGTGGTCCCCAAACTAGGCATTTCTCTTATCTTGGGAAACCATTTTGAGGTGAACATAAAATTGTAAGTAGGACTTGGTTTGAAATTGAATGATAGCCTTCTAAACAAATAATAACTAACAAGTCAATTGAAACATGATAATAAACTTCTAAACATAATGCCTAGTGGTTGACTGGTAGAGAATGCTGTATAGCATTAAGTCCGCCAATTGTAATTTATTTTTTTGTGCAATAAAGAATAAATAAATAAACATCAGTTTACGAAATGAGATCTTCGTGCTGGGAAATGTAAAAATTATTTCTTATTCTTAAATGTTGGGACAGAACTTTTGGCACGTCTAAGTACTTACAGTTTGGTTTGAAAACTAAATATCTGTACTTTATATCCTTTCTTTATCTTTATCTAATACTCGACTCGCCTTGGCCAACCAGTTGTTGGGGATAAATCCTAAAATTCTTACCTTAGCGGAGATCCTTTGGCCGTGGCCACTGCAAAATTGATGTGCTTATAATGGCAAACACGGGCCAGCGAGTCACAGGCGATCGAGCTCCCCTTACCCCCGGAGTGAGCTGATACAATATCTTCCTCGATTAACATAACATCCTTCACTAGATGGTTCCACGTAAGAACGTGATTCTAAAATGGAAGTAGAGATTTTTAATAATTATAAAATATATAACATTAAGTTACAAAGTTCGTTCTTATGGGTTGTTACTACTACTTATTACGACTAATACGAATATGTACCACCTAATATACACGTAAGTAACGTTGGGCTTAAAAATGGTAAATATTTTCGACAACTTCATTACATCCTGTCTTCTAAAAGCAAAAAGGTTTACACCATTAGAGATAAATTAGAGTTTACACCATAAATTATTTTTGGGTCACAACTAACAGCGCTATACTGTCTGAGGCATTACGGTCCGAAAGATGGAATTTCAAAACTGCATTTAACATGTCAATAAAATGTTACGACACTCGCTGTAGCATTATCGCTTCGTAATCGAGCTCTTGTTACCTGTATCTTGTAAAAGGGGATGTGTCTCTTACTTCTGAGTTCGCCATGTTTGCTGGACTGTTGAGGGTCTGGGCTGGCTCTGATATTCGCTCCACTATTAAATAAGCAGCGAGGTTGGCAGTGTATGAACATACCAGGATGAGTGCAAAGAACCACCACACAGTGCCTACTATTCTCCCGGATAAGGACCTGGGATTGTAAAAAATAACAATTTTAGCAATTTTCTTAGGAACAACAATGACTTTGTATTAAAATATCATCAAGTTTCAAAAAGTCATAGTGCAGAACATAGGTGTGATAGTTGCATTCATTCTATTCAGACGCGTCTATTATGCCCACCGATCTACACCGTAATTTTTTTATCGTTTACATCCCGAAAACCTCATAATAGATATCGTGAATAAAGTCCATTTAGGATGGTACATCAACAAAATTAGGAAAAAAAATCAGCTGTTCCATACATTATTGCCTCGTGGCTATTCTAGTATGTAACAGCTAATTTATTTTCGCTTATTTTGTTGATCTAAGATGCTAAATGGACTTTATTCACGATACAGTTGGTTTCGGGTTTTCGGGATGTAAACGATATAAAAATAATGGTGTATACCTAAGATTCATGTAATATCGCATAGTATGCTATGGAGTTGTTAAATGTTTATATAGTAGTATAAAACATTTGTTTATACTAAAATGTATGAATTAGGAACGTATTTTAATGGTGTTCGATTTTTTCAATCGTCTTCTTGGCCCCTAATAAGAAACTAAATAAAAAAGTATTTGAATAAAAAATGTGCCTGATATTTCACAGCGGTCATACATTATAATGAAACACAAATGGTTTGCCTTTATCCTGACACGAAAGACTGCATTTTACTAAAAAATGCGGTTGATATGTTTACATCTTCTCAAAAGAAAACTTAATAGAAAATTATTTTATTTTATTTATAATATACACACAACACATTACAATCGTAAATAAACAAAGTAAGAAAAATAAAGTACAGTTTTTAACCAGATTACAATCCAAAAACAATGTGTACATATAAAAAATAATAATAATTGAATTAGATTTGTCGCACTAGCAGT
The DNA here is from genome assembly GCA_019059595.1 of Marasmia exigua. Taxonomy (NCBI): domain Eukaryota; kingdom Metazoa; phylum Arthropoda; class Insecta; order Lepidoptera; family Crambidae; genus Marasmia; species Marasmia exigua. The sequence goes on along the minus strand of CM032494.1, from coordinate 8,766,849 downwards.
GTAACAATAATATGACAAACCAATAAAAGAACCCAAGTATGAACAACAAAACAACAGAAACAATACTTATCCTAAGAAATGAAATCTATCTAAGATTTCATATGTTGGTCAGCAGCATCGAATCAACATGTGATTATCGTGTCTCGTCTATCGAAACGTTCACTTGTATAATACATTTTATATTATAGCTATTAACATTATCTGACTCATGCGCAAATTAAGCGCAAGACATGGAATTTCATCTTGGTACTATAGCTATTGTCGCCCGTAATATTATAATATTATTGTTAATTTGACTTGTAATTATATTTTACTTTTGACTTGTAATTAATTTAATTTATGATTTGACATTGAATTTAAGATTTGACATTTAATTTATGATTTGACATTTAATTTATAATTTGGTATAATTTATAATTTAATTTAATTTATAATTTAATATTTAATTTGTTTATTGTTGTGTTAATTAACTCTTGAGCTTTTAGGCATACATAATTTTGGACTTCAATCTCGTCATGTACATTTTCATGCTACTAAAATAAGTCTCATTGATTGTAATCTGTTTTGTGTGCTATGATAATAAATAAATAAATAAATATTGACCTCAATTCTTAAACGTTCCGGATCCTGGCCCAAGCATACAATACTATATTGAAGAAACATATAAACATTAAAATGTGTTACACCGGCATATACCACCGTTTATGTGGAACAACACCAAATGTAACGGGGAAAGTAAACTTAGTCGTCTGCTAAAAATATGTTAACAGATCGATCCAAAAATCCCTCTTTGCAAACTTTACTCATATTCTGGCAAAATTGGTTCGGGATAAAAACTCCACGGTTGGTGACATAATACGTCCCCCGTCTTCCTTGGAAACATCAAAGTCTCAATAAACTTCATTATTTTATCTCAGGAATCCTTTAAGCAAACTTCAGTTTGTGTAGTGCATTGAAGAAACATATAAACATTAAAATATCTTTGAGTACTATTTCAATATAATATATGATTACCTGGGTACGACATCGCTCCCTTGTTGCATAAATGATCCAAGAGAAAACCAAAACGAGTTCCAGATACTGAATTCGTTGTGAAGAATTATCTAAAAATAAATAATACAATTAATTATTTGTAAGAGCTTTCAATTGACTACTTTATTAGTACGCACTTACCTCATTAGTACTACTAATGGGATGGTCTAACTGGGTTTCAGAGATAGAAACGGAGCGCCATTCATGAGGAGAAAATCTGGATACTAAAAACAGGACGATGCTTACGGCGAAAAAGCTAAAAAGTACGCACAACTGTGGACAAAATGTTCATATCAGCGCTCTGTAAAAATCAGTATCTACATAACAAAATAGTTTACTTTGGCTCGTACGAACTGTCATAAACATTCTACGTGGTTTTATCGGCACCGCTATGTTTGCCTTGCCTCAGGCTAAGCATTACTGTGAATTTGGTTGTGTGGATGACAGAACTAACTTTACAGAGGGTGCATGTAAGTCAAACTTGTCGATAACTGAACTTGATTGCAATTTATTGCTACTTAGTTTATTTCAGTTATGCATTTGGCGGCATTGATTAAGCCTCAAACATATATTATATCTTTAAAAGAAAATAATAATATTGTTTGAATATAATCACCATCATTTTTCTTACAATTTTTACGCCAGTTTGTTTTTTCAAATAGATGTTTACGTAATGTGTCGTCAAACAAGTACTTTAGCGTCATTACACGAGTAGACGTCGCCTCAATAACAATTACCTCATCGATTGATATAACTTTGTTTTACTGGAACAGACTAACTTCCTATCTTCAAAAGTCTCTGTGGTGGTGGCGTTATGTGGCGGGTCATTACATTCCCTCTAATATGGTTGAGTGAAATGATGGCTGACACATACGTCATACTTGTGAACAGGTGCCACCTTTGGGGACTGGTCCGCTTCGGTTTACCTCATATTTAGCTTCTAATTTGCTTCATTCTATTTTGTGTTGCGTTAGACTGTATGACTTGGTATGAGGATAATAAACCATTGTAAAAAAGTTGGCGATTAAAAAGAGTAACTGGCGAGTTTCTTGCCGGATCTTCTCGACCAGAAACAACTTTCCGAGCCGGTGGTAGAATCGCATTATGTTTATTTACTTTTTAGTATATTTTATGTATCAACATATATATGTATTAACATGTAAATTATTACATAAGTACTTATAAATAGTTTTAAATCATTCAAATGTATGACGATTTGTAAGTGCTGTGTACAAGCCTATGCAAATAAAGAATTATTTGAAACCACGTATAAAATGCGACAATGGTTTAACTTACCCATATTTCCTTAGAAAGTGGTTTCAGGAAACTGAATGTATCGGATAACTGCTTCGGTACTTTTTTATGTGTAACAGGAGTATCTAATGATAAAAATGGTTCACTAAAATCTACAACTCGTTCCCGATCCGGTGTGATGGCTAATGGGGCTATCGCTATATCCGCTTCCTGTAACAAAACCCTTGTAATTTATTGTGAAAACTGGTATTTAGTGCACTGAACTTGATCAGTCTTGTCAGTATAAATACCATTGAAGTTTGCATTCTAACTAGTCAATATAGTAGTAGGTACAACCTTTGCGGATAAAGAATGGGATCAGAAATGGCGGCGCATCTATTCACTTCTCGCTCGCACACTATTTGCGTCAATACTCTATGATATGTTTGCGAGCGAGAACTGAATAGATGCACCGCCATTTCTGATCCCATTCTTTATCCGCACGGGTTGTACTACTAAATGATAAATTAAAACGATGGAAAGAACTATCTTGCGGTATTTCTAACCGATATGACCTGGCACACCTTTAAGAAGTTGCAAACCTTCTGGTGATGCAGGTGTCTATTGGCGGCCAATATCACTAACCATCAGGTGATCCGTCTGCTCGTCTGCCCCCTACCTCATAAAGAAAATAAATTTTTTTGTACGCCTTAAATTAAAATGTCAATGTTTATCAATAAAAGTCTTCAACCTTGGCACCTTCGTGTACCCTTTACGCTGTTATTAGGTACGGCAATTTTCTCAAGCAACGTAAACACGGAAAGTTTGGAAACAAAGAGATTAAAAAGGATCCTTCGCTGGATATTAGATTTACCATCAAATTTCTTCGGAAAGTTAAAGTAAACGAGTGTCTATCACTGGGGGTGAGCAAACTACAATAATACGCCTCAAACTCAATAAACAGGGACCTTTAAGGGAGCGAGCCCCGTCTACCCTCGAAGATTGAACGCCGATCAACTATAAAGTATTACAAGTTGACCTCGAGCCCAAACCTAATACATTTTATTTAGACTTTTTCTTTTATATTTATTTTTTACACTCTGTGCAATAAATATTGATAAAAATACCGTTTTTATAAAAAAAAAAATTATTGCACTTCGAGTTGTAGACGAGTTTAATCATCATCAGCCCATTTAAGTCCCCACTGCTGGGGCACGGGCCTCCCTCACTCACATGAGGGGTAATTGCCATACTCACCACGTATGGCAGACGGGTTGGCGAGGGTTTTGATATAAATGCAGAGTTTTCCTTCTCTGGGTGCTGATGATCATGCCAGCAGCTTTACCTTAGTCGCCTTTTACGACACCTCGGTAAGAGTGAGGGTGGCCTATTCTACTCTGCCGGGGACCACACGGCCACGGCCACGAGTTTAATAGGTATTTTTAAATTTTTCAGTAATTTATTTCAACATACAAAGCATAGCTGGACAGTGCATTTAATAAATTAGTGGTTGTGGTTATGATGCAACTGTAACAATTAACATCATTAACAAAATAACAGTATGAACCAAATTTAAATTGAAGGCGCAATCATAATTAGTATTATTAATTTAGAGGATAAATAGTTTGCATGATTAAATAATAAATTTTTCTTTCTTTCTTTCTCAAATAAATGCCAATCAAACTTCGAAGGTTGTGATTAAGAAAATGAACATTTTAACTACTTGTGTGGAAGAAAACAGAATATTATGTAACAAGAAAATGAGGTTAGTAAAGTCAGTTATTATCAAACAAGTTTTAGCAAGAGGATTATGGTTGAATAAACAAAGTTAGATAGTATCCCGTGTTTCGAAGTGAGATCCCGTTGTGCCGCAGTGTAAGTTTGCGCACTCTCGTTTCCAACAAAACGTTATTCATTGTGAAAAGTAAAAAGCCACGAGATTCAAAAAGGATATACTACTACGCCAAATGTGTTACATCGGAAAATACCTACCACCGTTTCTGTGGAACAGCACCAAATGTCACGAGGAAAGTAACATTAGTCGTCTGCTAAAAAAATATGTTAACAGTTCGATACAAAAATCCCTCTTTGCAAACTTTACTCATATTCTGGCAAGATTGGTTCGGGACAAAAACTCCACTGTTGGTAACATAACACGTCCCACGTCTTCCTTAGAAAGATCAAAGTCTCAATAAACTTCATTATTTTATCTCAGGAATCCTTTAAGCAAACTTCAGTTTGTGTAGTGCAGTGGTTAATGGAATTGAGATTTATTTTCCGTACGTGCCATCATTTACAATCACAGTATTCTACTATACGGGTGTTTCAATACTGTCATTGTAACATGTAAAGTAAAAAAAAGTAGAGTATCAGCCTATAAACTGTCCCACTGCAGGGCAAAGGCCTCCATCATAGAAATCAAGTCATCGCTACTATGATGGGATTAGGCTTAATCACCACGCTTGCCAAATGCGGATTGGTGATCACAAACCCGAGCTATGTTCGAAAAATTCGAAACATACTTTTCGCTCGACCCGGGAATCGAACCCAGAACCCCGAGATCACGGCCCGGTACTTAAACCACTAGACCAACAGGGCGTAACATGTGCTACTTACAAATCACTTAAAATTTATTGTAAAAGATACTATTAATATACAATTAACGTACATAAAACATTAATCAATATTTACCTTTCTGACTATTTCTCCTACTAATCCAGACCAAGCCCCTGTAGGACTCTCACTACCATATTTTCCATCTTTCACAAGACGAATTTCATCTAAAAAAAATAACCGAGTTGAATTATCAATTGCCTATATTCTCAAAATGACAAGTTAATTTTAATAAGTCCTTTATACTAACATTTAATCCCCATTTTCTTCGCAATCAGATCAGCCAGGTCTTTGCAAAAACCATGTAACTGTTCGTCTTTGTGAATGTATTCTGTCACTTTTTTCTGAATCAAATAGGGTTCTTGTACGATAGTCGTCACTAAATATGTTTTATTTGTGTCATAAGATGCTGGTGACCGAAGTTGCACGTACTTAGGTTGTACTAAAACTAAGCCGTGCGTGTCTGACCATGTGGCTACCTGTATAAAATTGAAATTAATAACTATGTGTACACCTACACATTTACTGATTATATTAAAATGTATTTATTATACCGAACAATTAGTATATACATATTCGAAATTGAAATAGTGAAAATAATTCACTTACATGTAGGTTTACTAACCTGTAACATAGCACTTTGCACTGTCATTTCTACAACTTGCAAGGAAAAGTTGTGACGATGTCCCTCTTCATTAAATGAAATATTACCCGTTAGACCTTCTATGTCAGTCTAAAATATAAGAAAATATTTAGATTTAAAAAGGGGGGATGATTAGTAGGTATATCTTTGTCTATGTATGTGCTACCGTCATCATGAACAACTAACATTGCGGTAGTATAAGTTTGAAATCAGGGTCCAATTGATTTGATTCCCCTGTTTAAGAGTTGAGAAGGTCAGAAGGTCAGACGCTCATTGTCGAAGCGTGCTACAATTGTGAATGACACAAATTCCTATGTGAAATGGAATAAAAAAATATTTATTCAAGTTAAGTCCATAGGTACACATAATCTATCGCTGTTTTTAACCCCCGACGCAAAAACGACAGGGTGTTATAAGTTTGACGTGTCTCTGTGTGTGTGTGTGTGTGTATGTGTGTGTTGTGTGTGTGTCTGTGTGTCTGTCTATGGCATCGTAGCTCCCGAACAAATGAACCGATTTTGATTTTGTTTTTTTGTTTGAAAGATAAATAAGGAAGGAGTGTTCTTATGTCTTATCTAAGTTGGATAAAAATCGATCCAAGATGGCCGCCGTCATGAAGATTTGGATTTTATGTTTTAACACAACTCCCACAATATGGGTATCATATAAAAGGGCTTGAGTAGCAGAATATATTAATTGTGAAACATTTCAAATCCAAGATGGCCTCTGTCAGAAAATGACGAATAACCTATTTGTTGTTCCAACTGCCCCAATATAGGTATGAAATGAAAGAGCTTTAGTTGTGTCGGGGGCTATTTAAATTTTCAAAAGCTTTTTTTAAATTTTATTTTTGTGTATTGTATTGTTATTATAGCATCAATTCCTTCAAATAACTTTGTGAAAGCCTATTACATACCTTTTTAATCAACCTTGATATTTTATCTCCATGTTCAAAAGGTACTACCCAGCTTTTTCCTGGATTGCAGTCAATAACTTTGGTAGAATTGGCTTGACCAGCTGCACGCCGTAATGCGCTACGAAAGGCATCAGGTTTTTTTCTCCAAAGTCTTCCCAATGCATCCATTAAAACTTGCACACCATCATACATAAGAGCGGTTTGAGCCTGTAGCAAAGAAAATGGCGTGATAATCCTGTAGATTTTGGTTTGAAAATCAATCTTAGACTAAATTTAGAAGATAATAAATATTCATTGTACGAGATGTTCATATTATGGAGATAATAGGCGCTTGTTGACACTTGGCAAGCAATCGTGATGAGTTAACTTTACTTGGAAACAATTCTGTTGTGTGTGCGTATCCGAAGTGAAAAAGCCTAAATGTATTTACTTTGAGATGGGAGATCATATGAAACAATAATTTATGCAGGAGTACGGTGCTCAGAGTTTCATTAGGGCGTACCGGCGTACGTGAGTTAGTGGAATTTACATGACGCGTTATTACTTTATGGGAATATTTTCTTCTTGAAACGCCAATTTCGCCACCTTACGCGGTTCATAAAATTATTCGAATGTGAAGTAAAGTAGATTTATATTATTACTTGGATCAAAAGTTTTCGTGATTACGATGTACGTTTCACAGAAACTTTAACATATATTATAGGCTTTCACATATATATCAAAGTGTTCACTATTCAAATTTAGTGTAATATTTGCATCTGTGAATAGATCAAATCATAAAATAGTAGGCTTGTCTAATCAGCAAAATTACAAATGCATTAAAACGAACGTCACTTATAAAAATATTAAAAAGAAGTTAAAGAAATAATTAATGGATGACTTTAGGGAGGTCACATAAGCATTTGTACCGTGAAGGAGCCACGCTTCGGCATGAATGGGCCGGATCGACCGCAGTGATACAACGGCCTCACAGAAAACCGGCGTGAAGCAGCACTGTGCTTTTTTGTTTCGCTGCGTGAGTGAGGGTACTGGACGCCCCATCCGGGGGAAAGGGGCGATTAAAAGTTGGGAGCGCATTTGTGACTCCACTGGTGTCACGGTTGTCTATACCAGCAGGCAATGAGATAGTATTCATTTGCAAAACATGTTCATCATGCCTATTATTGCGCGTTAATGTTGATGTTATCAAATCAATTCCACCTAAATCACTGCAGTAAATACATATCTCATCGTATTATCTTCTAATTAATATTCTATCAATGTCGACGCTACCAGCTATCAATTAGGATACTGTGCTTATGAGGAGGTATATTTTAATGAAGTCAGAAACCCTTCTTACTATCACGACCTTAATGCACCCTTGTTCATAATGACCGGTTCGTATTAATACTGCACGGTTTATCAAGTTACCCGTAACATAAGCACCATGCTTTTATTACTGACTTACATACTTCTCGAGGGAATTTTTTTATTAGCAATCAAAATACGGTAACAAAACAAAATCCTTCCCGTTATAAATGACAAAATGTGGTTGACACGAAAATCTAAGAGATAAAAATGTATTTTTAGTGAGCCCCATTTTTTCATTACATAAAAACCACTACAACATCGAATAAAGGACATTGCCAGTTTTTGTACGGGGTTTGGTCCAAACCAAACCCTGTACAACCCCACGCCTGGGCAGCACTTGGGTGCTTCTTAGGCGTAGGAGTACTGCCCAAATGGTTTGCGTTACTAGTAAATAAAAAAATATGATTAAAAAACAATCGGCCCATGGGTTATCGAATTTCTAATTCAATATTTTGTTTTTAAGATTTCTTGTGTTATTAAGGCTCTAAAGCGGTTATTTTCTATATTTTTTCATGCATGATTTAAGTACCGATTTCTTTTTATTATATACTATTAACGTAAACAACCAGTTTGAAGTACTCCCACGCCTGGGCAGTATTTGGACCAATCCCTGGCAATGTCCTTTTGAAAAAATTGGCCGAACCCCTTTAGGACTGCTACGTCCGCTGTATACTTAAGCTTGCAGACTTCTAATTTTTTGATTGAAATCTTTTGTTCATATAGGAGTTATACTAATAGTAGGTACATTAGTAAGATCGGAGTATTTATCACAAAACATTGTATGCTTTATTATGTCAGTAATTTATTCTTATTCTTATTATATCTTAAGATGAAGATATCAAAAATAATGTTGACAGCATCGTCTCCTATTTAAATATGTTGCACTCAGTATTAGATGCAAGTAAAAAGGTCGAATAGAAACTCCATTATCCGGAATTGTGCGAGTATTAATTAAGTCCTCCACTTTATCGCTACACTTATCCCAAATTGGATGTTACAAAATTAATCTCAAGATGTAGTGTAATGAAAGCGAAGCTCTTACCGATATGGTCCCCTTGAACCGTGGTGGGTCCATTCGACGTAAACCGTCCATGAAATCGCGTACAATCTTACGCGAGTGGTCAACGATGCGAAACCCCGTTATATTCACTGCTCCATACTCAGTAACTTCGTTTTCCCAGTGATCGTCCATAACCTGTTAATCGATATTTATTATTTTCAATGGCCGACATTAATAACACGGGCTGAGCAAAGCAACAATAAACATTTTGAAGGGTCAAATGATTAAATATAGTGAAGTGTAATACTCGTACATATAGCCTAATTGAGTGTGTTCAGTGGTTTAACGTTTATTGGTCAGGTAATAGCTTCATCCTTGATCAACCTTGGAACTGTTCACGTCCAGTTAATACAATCTGTCAATTTTTCTCATTTCATATTGAACCAAATGTGTTTGATATAAAGTTGGGAGTCGATTAAAGAAATTTGACATACGTATATACGTATGTGTGGCTGTCCCTAGACAGTCCCTAGTCTAGACCCTAGTCTTTACATACATATCGATAGGGACAATCTAAATTCTCCTATATCATATGATAAAATAAGATAACTTAGTTATATTTCATCGATGTGTCGAGCCACGGCTATATAAAATATATCTAAATACACATGCACACACATATAAACCCAGACAAACATACTCACAAGTACACATTTTACTACAGAACAACAGAAACCTTTCATCTATTTTTCACAAATTTAGGAAATTTTAAACCTACCTTAATTAGTTATTACTATTTGTCTAGTATTTAAGCGGTTCTTGCTTTAGAAAAAATATGTGAAAGAAGAGGGCTAATAATACAAGTAATGGAATTGTAAAACATAATAACACTTACCTACCTACTCATGATGACGCAACGAAATTTTGTTAGTGTAATATTATGAATCTAAATGTTAAACCGCCAATCCTTATATTTTTTCCCTCTCGGCGTGCTATTTTATCGTATTATCAATAAATATACTTCGCGCCATCCACGAAGACGCTAGTACGTATTATAGTTTTGTCGATGCATGTTAATTTATCCCTCACTGCACATGGACACAAGAACTAATAATAGGAAAACAATATATTACGAGAATTGATTTGGGCGTCTTCGGGGATGGCGTGAAGTAATTATATATCTACAGTAGTGCAACCCCTCCCCCTTTGATTCTGCGTATAGATAAGAGGCGTGATGGACGACTTATCCGAAAATTAGACAAAATTACTTGATATTATGTTAGATCGCAAATAATAAATAATATGCTTATTTAAGATAAAATACAGTTAGTGTAACTATCTGTATGCTGATTGGAATTCCTAGGAATAAGTCCATTATGGTTAGCCAAATAGTAAAGTGTTCAGCCCACCAATCAAGCAATGATATATCGTTGTAATACATACCAATCCGCTCAACATGTAGTGGTAGGTCCGACGCCCCAATTGTACTTTTCGGACGTGCCCGAGCAGAATGCTTTTGGCGTTTTTCGTGTTGCAATCTAGTACTATACGTTTGTTGCCCCAGCGATCGTGTTGTTCCAATGCCAACAAGAATTCCATGGCGTCTGATGCGTTATTAATTCGCTTCACGAGTGAGATTCGAAACGCAGTGCGGCCCGGCTGCATAGATTGGTACAGTTGTTGCAGGCGCAGCAAGCCTGGCAATGAGAGTTTTTGATTAAACCCTTTGTTAAACTTAGGTCATCATTCGTAAAGCAATAAATAGCATTAAATGTTGTCTGTGTCTATTTTGGGAGATAAATATTCTTACTAAATCATTTTATTTTTACAACACTAACTGTCGCACTCGGAGACGTCAAATAAAAAATATTGATTCAATTTCAATAATGAAATTAATGAATACTTAGCTTCATTGACGTCTCTGAGTGCGACAGTAAGAGCAGAGTTCACCAACTTTTTAAGCGATGGTAATCTTTAATTAATTTTGTGTGTTTATCTGAGTCTAAAGATGTCGAAAGATGTCGATGTACAAATTATGTAAATATAACAGTATACATATGTCTTACACTTACTTATAGAAACAATCGAATAAAATATATGAAAATAATGTATTGTAATGTCGACGTACCCTGAAGCATTTATATGCTGGTCCAATTTCCAGTCCTCCTAAACCAATTCGAGTCCACACGAATTTTATCGAATTAAACGCCCCATATAAAACAAGCGAAACGAAAAAGGGACAACGCGTGCTCCAAAGGGGCAAAAAATAAAACTCTTTTGCTTTTCCTGGGGCTAAAGCGAGAAAATGTGTATTATTATAAAATGTGACTACTTATGTGTGTGTGATCAAATAAAAGGGTTGTAGATATGTTAGAAAGTTTAATATTTTTAAATGATTGCTATATCCCTCAAGTTAGAGTGTAATAAAATTCCCGGTTGCGTCCAAAGCTGTGGAGCCCGGGGTACGCTCAAACCATTATTTAGGATTTAGTAGTCTGGTAATTAGATTGAAGCGACTGCCGTCTGTCCTTCGCAACCCTTTAGACAGGGGAAACCAGACCAACTGAATCATGTATATCAATCAATACACGTATCAGAAACTATCCGAAACGTACAGGTTTCCTGACGATGTTTTTCCTCACCGCCGAGCTTATAGAAAGATTTAAAAAGATCTGACGTTCCGGTAGGCTTCTGCCAGCAGGATTTGGGAACATGAATTGTGTAGAAATAATTACTTAATGCGTAAATATTACGTGCGTGCGTAAAAGCGAATGAGCGCAGATATTTAAAAAAGTTTTCTTCGCGCCATAAAAGTAGATAAAGGAGGTTTCATGCATCGAGGTTTAGTCCTCGACACCAGTGGTGCATACTCGGAGTCGAACCACGACTCTCTGCACAGAAGGCGCGTTCTTATCCACTAAGCTACCATCTCCCTTATTATTTCTTTTGTTTATCTCCCCCCTTGTTATTGATTTTCCATCCTTAGATCGGAAAAGATAAGTCAAACCCTTCTTTTTCTTAAGAATATTTAAAAAATACATCGTTATAAACATTTCTCATTAATAAAGTATCTCCAGAGTAGGTAACGTAACATAATAGATACGTTATAGATTCAGAAACATTCATAAGGTACATTTAAACTGTATCACATACACAGTAAAACACACACAGGCAGCTCACAATAAAACTGTGGAACCAGCTGTCATCAGTAGTGTTTCCGACAGATACGACCTGGTGACCTTAAAAAAAAGAGCTTATTTCTTCCTTCCTTAAAAGCCAGCAACGCATACTATGTAATACCTCGAATGTTGCAGATGTCCATGGGCGGCGGTGATCACTCACCATCAGGTGTATAATGTGAAAAAAATAATTAAAGATACTTGTGGAGACTCAAAAATTTAATAATTAAAGCTACTTATGGAGACTCAAAAATTTAATATCTCTTAACTAGAAGAAACAAAATAGTAGTGTGACAAGACTCCCAGTAAGATAGTGCTAAAAGCTTTTAGCCTAAAAGACTACAAAATGCCTGCTGTAATATCCTTAGAGATGTTTTGATGTTACTCTAGGAGTTGTAATTTCACTTAATATATTTTGGCAACTTTATTGTATGTTTTTACTAATGGGGGTGACAATCAGGGACGCTCTTTATGATACTCGTGGATTTTCGTCAAAATATGATAGTAAATAATACACGCTACAAAAATTGGACAGAACTATAATTAGTACATACCTTCTCTGGAGCATGTATGTCATACATACTTCAAAGAAGAAGACGTCACCATAAACCTAGGTTTGTGCTAAAGCTACCGCTAATCCAGATTAAGACCTCACCCCACTAAATTATTCAACACTACAATTCTAACATAAGGAAGATTTAATTACACAAATAAGAGCATCACTGATCATTCCCCTTTAATTAATTAATGCACAAACGAGTATGTGCATTGAACCTTCTCCTCTTCTTTTGTGAAAGCGGCAGGTAAGCAGACCGAGTACTTAACGGACGGCACACATGTGACTCCACTGGGGTCGCAGGTGTCCATGCTTGGAATACCTCGCAAGAGCTGCAGGACTTTTACCTCCGGTTTGCCTTCCACCAGCCGGCCAGAGTGGGACCTCAGAGCTCATTACTCGCATGGTGGGAGTGAAAGAGAAGCATGGAGGTACGCGCATATAGGATCGGCTTGGGCGTGCCGGAACGGGATGGATCGCAGTGCATTGACGAATTTTGAATACGGCGTACTAAACAAAATGTCCCTCAATAAGCGCCATTTCTGTCGCTTACAACTTTTTTTGTGCTTTATTTGTATAGACACAAGGAATTTAAAATTTTAGTTCTCTGTTTTACCATGCTTTCGGTGGCATGGACTCGACCAGAAAACCCGCATGCCGTAGCACGCTATGCCGGGGCGGGGCGGATCGCATCGCATTTCTAAAATTCGCCGCGCAAAAATGCTAAGCTTTGCGGAGCCCGTCCTGATTGGGCGCGTACCTTATTTGTCCGTTTTTATTAAAATGCATATCTATCAAACAATATATTTTTCTGTAAAATTATATATAATTATTGTGAGTGTGAAATTTTAACACCGCAATTTTTGACAATTACCTGTCTACGTAAGAATCAGGGCTATGGTCTTCAGGTGCGGTGCGAGTGGACTGGGTAAGTGGGTCTATACCACGATACCTGCCCTGCTCAATCAATATTGAAAATGGCATATTGAATGGCCAGACAGTGACTCAACCACTCCATAATGTTTGAAAATCATAAGAGCAAGTAATTGTGTTACCTACATGTTGGTTTCGAAATGTAAATTTCAGTGTGGTTAAACTACAAAACAAAATGTACACATTCAACTAAGCTGAAGGTTGAATTTAATTGAGACGCGTACTCTAAGGATTCTATATAACAAAAGGATAACCAAAACAGTTTCGATGTTAGAAGATAAATGTGTGGGGTGATGCGGCGAAAGTTTTGTTCGCCCCCGGACTATTCACACCATGTGTCGTCTGAACTCGTGACCCTTGAGGTTTTCTACTGTCGCCCCCGACTAATGGCTTGTGACGTCAGCTGGGTATGGACTTCGACATCTATTACAAACTTGTCGAATGTAATAAGTTAAATAGTTGAGATTTTTTCAAGTGACGGTATGGTCATGAGGTATAAAGGTATAGTGATCATTTAATAAAATCTACTTAACTAAATTTTGCATCGTTATGTAGCTACAGTAGCTGTTCTTTGCTAGGTGTTTCTGTGTCCTGTATCAAGATCTTTCACTGACTCACAAATTGTCAAAAGTAATATGCCTTTACAACCTAAATTTGGTTATGTAGTTTCTTCGATTCATTACAAAGTGATAGTCTTTGCCATTTTATTGTGAATTGTACTTATTGTTAAAGGACGATTATATTATGACGTTTTATATTACATAAATTTAATAGTATTCATGGAATATAATGTGATCAGCATTTAATATACAAATAGAATAGAAAACAGTACATCTGTCTCTTCGCAAATTATAAAGGCTTTAAAAGGTTTCAATTAGAGGGCTTTTTGATTACTGCGGCAAGGGTACATTGTGGTTTTACCGACCTTTTGTTGGAATTGTATTGAATCGTTTCGTTCAGAGTACGACAATTATGAGCAATGTTAGTTGCGAAGAGTTCCTAACTTGGAGCAACTTTGGTATTGTGAAAGATAAGTTGAATGATTCGTTTAATGCCAACCTCGGTCAGAATTCTCGCAACAGTCATGACGTTAATTTGACGAGATTGGCTTTGCTATTCATAAATTAATGATCGCAGCAATGTCAGTATAAACTAATCAAAATCTATGTAGTAAAATATTTATTTCTCAATGTTCATTTACGCGCGCCTATATTATGTATAATATAATATTTTTTTCACAATATTATAAACATTGATTTCAGTGCGAGATAGAAAGATCCAAGCGCCAAATCATAAAAATCTTTATTTGCGTATCCTTGTACATAGCAGCTACAAATCTTCATACGAGTACATTTAAAGTAATTCAAAACTATTTATAAGTTAGTACTTGAGAAATTCGGTCGGTACATAATTAAAAAAAAACATGATGCGATACTACCTCTGATTCGGAAAAATGTTTCTGGTCGAGAAGATCTGGCAAGAAAATTACTCTTTTTAATCGCCAAACTTTTATACAATGATGTATCATCCTCATACCAAATCATACAATTTTATTGTAACAAAAAATACAATGAAGGAAAAAATAAAATAAAATAAATATCCGCACTCGTGTTATGGCATATCAAACGTATTATTTATTTAAAGATATAACCCAGACCAATACAAATAAACATATTAAGGCACACAAAATGTTTGTACTGCAACCCGCTACCCTTGGAGCAAAGACACTACCGCTGATCCAAATAGGTCGTCAACTATGTATTTAGTTTAAGCATTTCATTCCTCTTTTATTTGTTTTTCTACGTATATTTTTGTAATCTTCTCTCTGTTTTTGTTGATCATAAAAACAGGAGTACTATTTAAAATATGAGGTTTCAATTCGTATGCTAATAACATTATGAAATAGAGCGTTATTGTATGTGTGTGTGTGCGCGTGCGTATTATTTAGCTAGATTCGATTTAATATTTTATATAGATAGATACACTTTATTGCAAAAAAATACAGATTTTAGTGTTTGGTATTATACTAGTACAATACAATGTAGGCGGTCATATCGCTAACAGCGATTTCTTTGTTATTTATTTATTGGTGTCGCGGGTTTCCATGGGCGGCGTCAATTGCTTTGTATCAGGTGATCCATCTGCTCGTCTGCCACCTACCATATAAAAAAAGTAAAAAAAGAAAAAATCCCAAACAAAACATACCTAATTTGTGAACTAACATTTCAAATGGATTAATGGAGATTTAGTTACAAATGTTACTATAACAGTTCACATTTACGTTCAATCACCATGTTGTTAAAACTAAATACACACACGGAACCGCATAACACATATCCATCACAAATAGCTTAAATTAGTAATTAATACCTAATATATGTATTTAGCTACTGGTTCACATTCTGATGAAATTACTCGTCAAAATTGCACAATCATGCCACTGACGTAAATTATGAAGTCCATTTACTACCGGTCATACTGATTATTTCGCCAAACGGTAATGTGTTTTAGGCTGTAGTCGAGTATGTTGTTCGATTGAATCAGCCCCCCGTGAAGCCTGTTGTTTTGCGGTGCGACACCCTCTTATTTCTCCACCAATTTTGTTTGATAGGATCTTTTTGTTCTTTTCTTTCTTCTTCAACCCTATATTCCAATAACCTTGCTTATAGGTTACAAATTGGATTAGAAAGACGTGGCCTGGTGTCTACCAAAATTGATTTTACGGGAAAACATTTTTTCTTGGCATAAGTGGGAATGCAATTTGCTTTTTATTGTGTTACGCAGGTTTACATTATAAGATATTGAGAGTACGAAAATATAATTAATCATTGAGGTATTTTAATGCATTAGCGTTGAATATTTCTTTAAATTATTATATGATTTGGTATATAATTTCATATTATAATGCCGTTTTAAAATTTTACTATGGATTAATAATTAATCAAGTATTATATGTGAATTCAATTTTAACAAAACATAATGGAAACAAAACGCCCTGATGGTCTAGTAGTTTAAGTACCGAGCCGTGATCTCGGGTTCTGGGTTCGATTCCCGGGTCGAGCAAAAAGTATGTTTTAAATTTTCCGAACATTGCTCGGGTTTGTGATCACCAATCCGCATTAGGCAAGCGTGGTGATTTAGCCTATTCCCATCATAGTAGCGATAACTTTATTCCTATGATGAAGGCCTTTGCCCTGTAGTGGGACAGTATATAGGCTGGTACTAAAACTACAATGGAAACCAGGATAAGGAGATGAGCTCAAATTTAAGCATATTCGGAGTTATTTCTTTTAAGAGAAGGATGAAATCGTACGTATTTTTTCGTAAGTCGACACATTTTGTGAATATACGGACGCAATAGATGGACATTTTACTAACTCTTAACTCATTTGTCTGCTTCAACAAACGTAATCTACTCGACGGAGCTAAAATTGGCTTGAGTGGATGAATACCAGCTGGTGCTTAGGGGATGTAAGATTTTTATAGGCTTTTAAGTAAATGCTTCTTATACGAGTAGTTGTCTAAGTAATATAATCGTAAAAGTATTTTCTGTGATAGAAAATGAATAGAAATCACCAAAATTGTATTAAAATGCTTTGTTTGTTTTGAATGTAATATATAAATCATATTATAGTAATTTTAATGAGCTGGCTAAATCTCTAATTACTTTCACTTACAAGTTTGATTTATTAACGGCCTCAAGGGAACGCTGACCTGAGAACCTACCCACGTGGTTGGTATTAATTTTTTCATCCCATCTATTCGGAAAAGACGATTTGGTTCGCCTTTATGTATACCTAAAGGTGGTGTTATGTGTAAGAAAAAATTGCATAGAAAAAAGAAAAAAATAGTGCAAGTACCATACTTTCTGGCTGCATGGACTAAATTTTAAAGTCGTAATAACTCGGCCAACGGAAATTTTTACAAACAAGTAGGAAAAAATATTTTAGCCTTGCATGAATATTTTATTTAAAATATTTAATTTTTTAAATATTTATGTATATAGGCTGATACTACCACTACTATAAATATAGTTTTATGATATATACATATGTAGCCCATGCTATATTAATATATTATAAATCATATTAATAAGCAATTGGAAATGAACTACTTACTTATTTCATGCATGACTAAAATATTTTTTTATCCTGAAATTCAGTGCAAAATTGGCGCGATACACAATAGGTATTCTATTACAAACCGAGGACCAATGTGATAATAAGGAAAGCTCTCGGTCTTGTGAAGCATCGGAATTCAATTTATTCAATATCACCGCGTAGACGTGGAATAGGTCGCTGGCAGACTATCGCACATAAATGAATTCGCACATAAGTAATAGCACATAGTTTGTAAATTACAAGCATTCTTTTGTCGCGTTTCTACGAGCTGTGGCATACAGTATTCTCAGTTTCGCTTAGAACCTTTTCGCAGATAAAGAACAAACTAAGATTTTGAGGATTACTGCAAATCTGATAAACAGTGTGAAGCCCGACGGAATAGGGGCAAATAAGAGAAATGGCGGTTTAGTATAGAAACAGTATATTTTCGGAACTGAGACAAAAAACTTGTCGGGGATGTTCTTTAATATTAATGAAATAGGAGCTGGATCGATATCTGTAATTATTACTTTGATATCGACCTTGTAATCAGAGAATGCCTTTCGCTTTTCGAAAAGACGAGCTTTATATAATAAGGCTTACTCAAAAAATACACCGTGATTTCTTGAATACTTGAGAAACATCGAGAGACATCGTACTAATGAAAAAAACACTTTGCCCGAAAGAACATAGGGTTTAATCTTTAAAACTTCTCCTCCCATACATAATGCATCAATCAGCCGATCACTTTAGTATGGGAAGTGATTTTTTATACATTTGAACCTGTGTTCCTTGGGTAATAAATATTGTTTTCATTAGTATGATGCCCTTGAAGAGTTTGACAACTGGATTTTTTATAAGAAGCTCAAATACCAACTTGACCCACAACCGAATCTTCCTCATAATGTTGTGCTATATATGTGTTTGTTTGTTTGTATACGTTTTATTGTTTTGTTTTAGGTGGTGTAACCCTCAATTAAAAAATAAAAATCAGAATGAGTAAAATATCCTTACACCGGTCAATTTCTCATTAAAAACGTGTTTCTTTAACCGGTCGATAATCGGTCGACAAATCGTTCATTGAATGTAAATAAATGCGTTATTAGAATTTCAGTATATGAGCTCCCACTATGTTCGTTTTCACAGAGTGTTTGATAACCGTATGATTGATTGAAGAAGCCGCACGATCGACGAAGCGTTGATTGGAACTGTATCAATTCAGCATTGATCGTACTTGCAAACAGTTCATACAATGTTTGTGTAAAGATTCAATTTCAGGTTAATGATGTCAACTACCTTCATTATTCACTCTTTCACATGCACATAATGCAATCACCGAAGGCCGATTTACAGCTATCTCAAAATAATTGTAGTAGTTCAAAGTGTTGAGTCGATTTGTTTGTTGCTGGGCGCGATAGATAGGCTACGTCTGGGTAAGCTCGCTCCTCGTAGGGTTTTCTCAACTCTTAATTCGATGTTTGACGACCCGTTTGAATCAGTGGTAGTAAATGTTACCTCTGGTGCAAGTTATTAACATTTGTGTACATGAACATTTCTGTTGTGTTTGCTATGTATTATAAGTATGTATTTACAAAAGAAAAATACTATTTATAATTCCACTGTTGTTTCTGATATCTTGGAGTCAGATCAATGTATGTGATGTTGGGAAAATATTATATTATATTATAATATGAAGCCAAGAGGGCTCTAGCTATCACCAATAAAAAAACTAAAAAACTTAGAGTTTACGAATACCTCGAGTGAGTACCTTAATGATTAAATACTCATGTAACAAAAACTTTGATTCGACAATATTTAATATTGCTGCATCAAAAAACGTTGTATTATTATGGAATTAATTCAAATCCTCTTATTTTGAAAAAAAAAATATAGTGACATTTTATTCAGAATAATTAGTGAAAATAATTTAATTTTGATTTATATTATTAAGAACAGTCTATAGATAGATGATAAAGTGGACTAACTCAAATTTGGTAGTAATATTATCAGCCGAAGTTGATGATTCATTTAATATAGACATCGAAAGGCGAAGGAACTGCCCTCCAAGAGGCGCACTTTCCCAGTTCGTAATACAGAGAGCTGCTTAAAACTCATCGTGGTAACTTGGAAGCGGTCCAAGTAAATATCTCTGACAATTTCTGCATCAACGTTCACTAAATATGCCTTGATAATTAAAATAATAAAACTAATTCCCTTTTCAGTCTACGCACTTAATTTCCTTTCATATTGTCGACGGTTTCAATCGTAGACAATCAGCGAACCTAAAATGAAGCAAGTTTCATGTTCATAATATTTTTTGAAGGATTTTCCAAAATATTTTTTGAGGACCGTGACTTTATGACCGTGCGCTGCGTCGGACAAATAGCCCGTCGCAGCTATCCGCAACGACCAGCATTAAATGCTGTGCCGCCAGTCGCCAGCGGGGCGTGTTCCGTCGCCCGCGCAGGATGCTTCACGCAGCGCTGCTCTATGAAGATGACATGAAACAGCACGCCCGCGACGGCAGCGCACGGCCTATAAGTTCGATTAAGGAAAGCATTCTTATACATACTATTAAATAAATGTGAAAGTGTGTATGTCTGTCATATTTTGTTAAACTTTCTCGGCAAAACGTAGCAACGGGATGCCGTAATTTTTAACGTGGAGATAGTTGAAGAAATGGAGAGTGATTCGTCTCTTTTTATTTTCTTGGCAAAATATACTATAAAATAAAACCGTGATTTCAGGATCTGATATTGAAATATCAATATACGATCCTGAAATCTCAGTTTTTGTATATTTACAATATAATGTGTGATGTACTTGTAATACATCAAATTTGGACTATTGCAACATGCTGGGGGTTTGTTCTTCATTTTTAGTTTTGACAACGCAAAATATTAATTTTGCCCAATGACTACACTAAAACCTTAGGATTTTTATAGTTAGAATTAACAGACTCCTTTTGGCTCGCTCCATCGAAGGCTGTCAATTCTAGGGTTCAGTGCAAAGCCATAAGCAAACCCATGATCAATTACAAAACCGTTGTATCGTTAGCTTATATGTTAAGATGTGAGCCCAAAGTGACTACGTATGGGCTCATATCCTTACTAATATTATAAAGGCGAAAGTTTGTTTGGATGGATGTATGGATGTTTGTTCCTCTTTCACGCAAAAACTACTAAACGGATTTTAACGAAACTTTACAGTAATGTAGCTTATAGATCAGAATAACACATAGGCTATAATTTATAAAGATATTGTGTGAACGCAGACGAAGTCGCGGGCAAAAGCTAGTCTTAACATATAAGCTAATTACAACACATTCGAGTAGTACTGCAATCTTCATTTTATTTTTAATAATAAATAATCTAGGAAACTGGACTTTTTCTAAAAAGTTTTTCGCAACAAAAACTTTTGCATCTTATTCATACAATTTTAATAAATCAATATAATATAAATATTTCACAACATCACAAACATTGATCTGACTCCGAGATAGATAGCTCAAGCACCTGTGTTACGGATATGAGAACCAACAGCGGAAATACAAATATATACATATAATACACAGAATTTGTAACTAGTCATAATTTTGTGTTGTTTTTTTTACTAAGAAAATGTCCTATTAGGATTTGATGACCGCATTATAATAAATCTTACGTAAATCCAAAAATAAATGAGATTAGCATATAAACTTATGGATTTCATATTCGTGAGTGAAAGAACAACAGCCAATAGATTGGTCCGGAAACGGATGTCAGAACAAATATCAAGTTCAACAGGCCTCAGGCGCTTTGTGCTAGCTAGATTTTGCAAAGTGGGCGTCCCTCCAATTATAACTTCCACGCCAAATCAGTCTCTATTCGAGTAATTTGATTTTAATACTGTTATATCGAAATCTTTAAAATTATTTATTTATTTATTCAAAGAGTTAAGGGTAAAATAGTTGTTAACCACGCCACTATGACTATCCAACCTAATAGGTACATACATCGAGATTTTTTTTTGAAAAAAAAATTTCAGTTAAAAAAAAACCGCCTTCAAAAACCACGAACTAAAAAGTGCTAAATAATATTTTTATCACTTTATACACTTCAAATAGATAACATTTTATAACAGTATACTCGAGAAATGTTTTTACAGAGCTTTCTTGGAGATTCTCGTTAGAAACACACACACGTCATTCATTACGATTAATACAATTTTATCTTAATAGTAATAATATATCATAGTACTTAAATTCGCCATCATGGACATAGCTGATGTTTTTTTACTATATGTTATTAAGTAACTAACTCGCAGGGTAGTTACCTCTCGAGGGCTGCATAATAATTAAAATAATATTATTTTCCAAGCAACATACGGATTGCATGAATCAGGTGATCACTTTAGTATGGTGAGGTGACTATTTTTCTTTTTGAGATTCGACCTTATAATCCTTGGGACAAATGTTTGTTTTCATTAATTTATGCCCTGGAGAAGTTTCTCGGGTATTGGACTTTTTCGGTAATACAGTTATTTGTTTTAATATTTCTTTAAATAAAATGAATTTAAGGTACTTTCCCTCCAAGTGCCCATTATTTTATTCCGCCCTGTATACATATATTTTTATTTCTTAAGCATATCTCGTACTTTATAACAATATTTCTTAATTAAAATAATGCTTAACCAGGAAACTTGATTACAGGTACCCTCCCAATATTACATTATTGTGATGCCGTTTAGTCATAAAATGCTTTTAGCTTAAATTTGCCGACAAAGAGGCTCCAGAATGTGAGATAATTAATTTTTCACTTGACATTATAATTGTATTAAATTTCTTGCAAAAGGTTGTTGATTTTGCGGATTTAATAAAAGGGATGTTAATTTACATTACGGTTTACCTACATAATTATAAGTAGGTGTGCCTACTTTTGAAAATGGATAGTAGCGATCTTCATCTACATGAAGTGAGTTTCGTTTGAAACCTGAACTTATGATAGGATAACGGGTACAAAGCTTTTTGATTATATGAAGGATCAACAGGATATTGTTGGTGCGCAAAAGGCTCCCCCAGGCCATTTTGTTTCTCATTTTTCCTCTCGTATAAGTGCCTACCTTAAGCCTTTTCACTGTCCTGATGTCTAAGTGAAGCGATGCTTACCAACATATTAACTGAGTGAATAGCAAATTAACATTACCATCATTTTTGTGAAATCAAAAAATGTAGGTGCTACAGTGTGTCCTGTGGGAAAATTCAAGATTCAATATATTTATTTGCATAAAACACGGTTTATATACATGGTGGAAATTACATTATTAGATCTCGTGTCTTCCTAGTTACATAGCATACAAATATTATAAATTAATACCAAAATAGAATGAAGAATGAAAACTAAAAATTTTATTACTTAATGTCAAAAATTAGATGTTAATTGTCAATTCACAAGTTAAGAAAAAGTCGCACGGCTATATTTACCAATATTATACGGATAAGATTTTTGTTTTCATATTCTTCAAGGCGCAGGATCAGAAATAGGTTGATCGAACATTACATTGACATTAATTTGCTACACCGGGGCATTACAGTTGCTTCACCGCCTACAGATGCGCAACTCTTCAGGTAGTAAAACGGAATTAGCTTTTAAAAGTTGGATGTTTTTATGCTATTTTTAATAAAAAGTTTACAAATATATAAATAAATAAATAATAAATAGTTCACATTTCACAACATCACATACATTGATCTGACTCCGAGGTAGGTAGCTGCTCAAGCACCTGTGTTACGGACTATCAGAATCAACAGTGGATTACAAATATATACATATAATACTTTTCTTTTGTAAATACATACTTATAATACACAGATAACACCCAGACCAATACAAACAGATATGTTCATGCACACAAACGTTTGTACTGTGCGGGGATCGAACCCGCAACCCTTGCACCAGAGGCAGCGTTCACTACCATTTTTCCAAACGGGTCGTCCAATATATATAACGTAACTTCGTAAATGTTAAAATGAATGATCGCCGTATTAAGGTATTTGACATTTTTTTGTAATCAAACGACGTCGTTGAAAGAATTACTTGATTCTCATTTAAACGACCTGACATATCACAACTTTAAATTCACATTATTTTGGGCAAACCCAAAACGCTCCATACAAATGGCTACTAAGATGTGACGTCACACCTAAGTATTTTGTATGCATTTCATTTGAATTTTGTATGGTAGCTATACTCGCATCAAATGTTTCGTTTATGTCAATGGTTCTATTATAATAGTTGATGCAAATTGTATAGGTAATTGAATGGTATAATTATTTAATAATAATTTCATACATTTAAAATGGACTTGCCCATGCATCTTTGAATGAGCATGAAACCAGCTAGACGTTACATTTTTAATTGAGATTTTTTGCTATTGGCACATATTTGCCTATATTTTGATAAAATATTTATATTTTAATAAATAAAATATCGAGCCTAGTCAAATAGCCTATTGCGATTCGAGGCTGAAAGAGCTTTCTAACCTACGCAAGATACGATACCTAATACTCATGGTTCATCATCACCAGCCCATTTAAGTCCCCACTGCTGGGGCACGGGCCTTCCTCAATCACATGAGGGGTAATTGCCATACTCACCACGCTTGGCACACGGGTTGGCGAGGGTTTTGATTTAAATGCAGAGTTTTCCTTCTCTAGGTGCTGATGATCATGCCAGCAGCTTTACCTTAATCGTCTTTTACGACACCTCGGTAAGGGTGAGGGTGGCCTATTCTAGTCTGCAGGGGACCACACGGCGTTCATCTTCATAAAATTTAATTTGAAAGTTCAACACATCAATTTAGGTATAGACAGTTTGCTATCTACGTTTATCATTATAATAGGTATACCTAATCATTAAAAGTTATTTGTTTCAGAAGTTCAATACTTGAATTTCAGTTTAGGCTCATTTTCCGTGCGAACAGTAAACGCCATTAATATTCATTATTGTTTATGAGTTAAAATTAATATAACTTCTTCAATAGCCCTGAAGCTTGGATGGGCCCTTCAGGCAGCTTTCTCAGCCAGATGAGGCCTTAATAACTCAAAGTAGGTAAATAACGTTTGCTCGAAACTCTATGACTCTGTAATTAATTACTACAGGATGACACAACAATACTAAGTTTCTGTAAAAATATAAATAGTTTATAGTTTAAAAGGGGTTCATGAGTAAATATTTACGCACACAGCACTAATAATAGACAACTCAGAATAATCATGTAGAACATTAATTATTTCATCCTTTAATGATTATGGACATAAAATCCAAGCAAACAACTTGAACAAAGTATTTTTATAGACCTGGGTACATCGATCGTTTATCGAGACCCGGGTCAATCGTGACTCACTCGTATAGTGATCGGGGTAAAAAGATTCGATCGTTTCGATCATTTGTGTCACAGTTGGGTTGTACGACCGAATGACCAAAGCTCTATCTTTCAAACAAAAACGAAGACCTAAATAATGATGTTCTTAGTTTTATTTTTCCTATCACCTATTTTTGCTTTTATCATCATCATCATCATTTTAGCCAATAGACGTCCACTGCTGGACATAGGCTTCCCCCAATGTTCTCCACACAGATCGGTCCTGTTGGAAGTGTAAACGAAACATGCTGCTCTATGCTTTGTTCTATGGACGGTTCTCCTGTTAGGCTGTCGATGTGACGTGGGCTTATGGCCATCGAAGAACTGAAATACAAATCTAAAACATAAACGCTTATTTATTAATACATAAATCTGCTGCTGCCGCCACTCTGCCAACTGGTTATGGTCGCCAGATTTTTTGTATAGCATTTTTTGTAGAAAAGTAGTAAACTAAACGGTATGATGGATTATCATTCATGGAAATTCGCAATGAAGATGATTCTAATCCACGAAGACCTGTTTGAATGTGTTTTGACTGAGGGAAAGCCCGAAGACAAAAAGGACATGAAGGCGCTGGCGAAGATCTGTCTTTCCGTCAGTCCGTCTTTATATCCACACGTCCGTAATGCGAAGACCGCGTATGAAGCGTGGGGTAATCTTCAGAAAGCATTTGAGGATCGAGGATTATGCCGGAGATTAGGCCTTATGCGATGTCTTTTTGGCATGAAGCTGACAGACCACGTTGACATGGAACAGTACATTTCCAAAATAGCCGAACTTGTCCACCAACTATCTGACATCGGATCTCCTCTGGAAGATGACTTCATGGCGTGGGTTAACCACAGACTACGACCCCTTGATAATGACCCTGGAGAATAACAACACCAAGTTATCGAGTGAGATGGTGAAGAGTAAGTTGCTACTCGAGTGTCAGCGGAAACAAGAGAGCGCTGAGACAGTGACTGCATCAGCTACGACGAAGAAACCAGTGAAATCCTTTAAGTGCAAGAAAGCATGCCATCACATGGCATGCTTTCTTGAGATTGCCCACAGAAGAAGAAACCGCAGAAAGGTCAAGCTAAGGAAAGCAAGGAGAACTCTTTGCTAACAGCTCTTTCTATGACCCTTCAGAGCGCAGCGTGGTGCATCGATTCTGGAGCAACAAATCACATGTGTAACGAAAGAGGCGCATTCACCGAGTTCGAGACAATAAAACCTATATAGGTTAATGTAGCAAATGGTGGAAAGTTGTCAGCTGTCGGTCGAGGAATTGTCAAAGTGACTTTGAAAAATTCTTCTATAGAGACAATAAGTGATGTTTATTTTGTACCCAATTTATCTGTAAATCTTTTATCAGTTAGCGCATTAACAAAGAAAGGTTTTTATGTAGAATTTAACTGTAGGAGCTGCAAAATTTCGGATAAAAACAAGTTTATGGTGGCGAGTGCCAGACGTGTGAACAAATGTTTATTTGCTAAACATTAATCAGCGCCTGGGCTGTGCTTTTTTTATGTGATAGGTGGCAGACGAGCAGACGGATCACCTGTTGGTAAACAACTGCCGCCGCCCATGGCCACCCGCGACACCAGTGGAGTCACAAGTGCACTATCAAAGGCGTGTTGAAAAACCCCCTTTACCCCGGATAGGGCCTTCGGTACCCTCAATCACGCAGCGAAGCACAGCAGAGTGCTGCTTCACGCTGGTTTTCTGCGAGGTCGTGGTATCACTCTGGTAGAGCCGGCCCATTCATGTCGAAGCGTGACTCTCCCACGGTCAAAATTAAATCCGAATGGTATGGGGTTGAAAGTTGGCAGCGCACTTGTGACTCCACTAGGGTTGCGGGTATCCATGGGCGGTGGCAATCGCTTACTATCAGCTGACCCGTATGCTCTTCTGTCACCTGTCACATAAAAACAATTCTGCAAAAAAAACCGCCTTCAAAAACGACGAACTAACAAGTGTAAAATAATATTTGTGTCACTTTATACACTTCAAATAATATTTTAGAACAGTACACTCGAGAAAAAGTTTTACCGAAGTCGGCGCCCAATACTATGTTGTAATTTAATACAACATTCAATTATTCAACAGAGATTGGGCGCCGACTGTGGTAAAACCTTCAGCCCATGGGTGGTCAAAGGTTTTAAATGAGTGTGTAAAGGTTATTAGTGTACAAAGGTGTTGTCCCAGATTGTATGGGCCCTGGGTAATATACCTTTAATACTTTGTAACCGTTCAACTCCTTTAAAATTACTTCGTTTTCTTGTACAAATAAAAATATCACATAAAATATAGCAATACTTAACAGCAAAAACCATGGCGGGAATGACATTTATTTATGACGTCGATCACTTTTGACAATTTCAAAATCGCGTTGTGCTTTAATGTTGTCGTCGACTGCTTTTTACTATCAAAAACGTAGCTAAATTGTTTTAGAGATATCGAGACACATTGACACAACAAACAGAAACAGACGAAAGACTTGAAAAGAACGGTGATACGAGTTGTCAAAGTGACAGTGACAAGTGAAACCTGACAGCGGTTATCATTTATAGTTTATGGTATCTTTTTTTTTGTTTGGACGCCATAATGGTGATCATATTATTTATAGTTTACTGAGAGAATTATTTAATGGTTTTAATTTTTGTACCACTATACAACACGTTAAATGTTTTTTAAGCAATCAGTACAGTTTTCTAGATTTTTTGAAATACTGTACAATGTCCTTGCCCACTCCGGGACATCACCTTTGGTGTTTATTTGTGCTTTGAAGTGCCGCAAATTGATCCTAATTATAAGAATCGTTGGATTGTATCGTTTTTAACACTGCTATTGTGTGTCGAGTGCGTTGTCTCGTGACAACTTGCTTGTCCTAAAACCTGCGATTACTTTTAGAGTGATATCCGCGGTTGATAAAACGTAAAACACTGGCGTTTTATTGAGTGATTGTGACTTTGACTAACTTCGATTGTTGACTACCTAACTACTTTCTACCTATTCTCAATAAGTTTCTTGAAATTGGCGAATTATCTTCGGGTAGAGCCATAGTAAAAAAAAAAATGTGAGCAACTGTTCCGTCCGTGCTCAGCAACAGTACTACAGGATCAAAATCGGAATATAGCACCGTTTAAGCCTACCGAGTCTCACCTTATTTATTTTGCGGTGCCTACAAACAACTCAAGACAAGGTTTCTAACCTCCTCAATTTACGACAGTGCATAAATATCAATTTCCCTGTAATACGCAATAAATTCGCATTTTGATATTGCGGTGAGGAGTGTACAAACTCGGCACAATATTATTTTTGCTTCCTGGTATTAAAGGAGAAGTGGTGCTTGTAATGTAATTGTGTGTAGGCCCAATTCTCATTTTAAAGCAAATACGTTTTTAAGCGCTCACGAATATTTTTAATTTTCGGCTGATTGTATTTTATTAATATAGTGAGAAGAAGTGACAAGAACCTTGAAAAGCTGATCGTTATTGGGAATACGGAGGCTAAAAGAACCCAAGGACGAATCAATCACGAACCAGATGGACCGATCAAGTGAGAGTTCAAGTTTTGCCTGGTCGTCAGAGAGACAAACTGATCCGTAAAATAAAAATCCTAAATACCGGGTTACTAATACAGAAGTCCAATAATTAATGTGGGATTTGAGATAAGTAAACAGGATTTCAGGGTCTTCCAATCTTCTTTATTTTACAAAATCGCAGAGCAAGCCTCTTCGCGTCTTTCGTCGTCTCACACCCACAGATAACTCAATCATTCCCTCCGTTCACTCGTTCTCTATTCACTCTTACTCCGTTCCATTCTACTCGTCTTCCATTCCGTTTCACTCTCTCATAATCCCGACATTAATATAGTTCATTTATTTCAAATAGTTTATACATTTTATATTACCCTGTAATAATATTATTCATTATTCTTCAAGACTTTCCGAAGTCTTCGTTCTGAATGCAAGCGACCGTGTGGCTTGGCAGTGGCATACGTAGGGTTGCTACAATGTATTGAATCTATTAACATCTAAGAATTCAAACATCAATGAATTTAAAATACTTTATAAACAGCAACAATTCCAGTGTATTATAAAACAGTCTCAGTTCTCTAAAATGCAAAAAGGTCTCGTTTGACTCTAGCTATAGCACTCTTTGTGAAGCTTGTTTGCCTAACTTTTTCGCGCCGCATTCGTTGAAGGATCGGAAGCTTTGGTCGCCAAATTTGTTAATTTATTTTTGATCTATCCTCTGCGTTGCGGCTGCCATGTCTAGAACCACCATGAACATTTAAAAACTTCTTACTTTACACACTCTCAGTCAGGGGGTTCAAACCATCCCACAAAACGTCCTGATCCTCTGCGACTGGATGCCATCAAAAATTTCGACGAGTTAATCCCAGAATGCCATCCTCTCACTATCACGCCCGATTTGCGGAGCGTAGACATTTACCAAATGGGTGGTAACCTTTTATAATATGTATACCCACGATCAGGCGGTCGCTAAGACGCTTCACTTCCAAGCTTTTGACTTGTGATCCCTCAGCAATCAACACGAAAACTCGTTTTATCCGGTCGGTGATCTCTTATTGATTAGCTTGTAGCCATTCCCAAAGTTCCGGGAGCTGCAACCTTTCCACCGAGTCTCTGTCTTATGTTTTCTTGCGCCTTTGGCGGTGGACGCGCATTTCGTTGAGACGCTCCTCTAGTCTAATAGTCATTCGAGTATCGATATGCGATTGAAAGTCCATCTCTAAACATGTGAATTTCCAACCTGCGGTGCTCCGAGCTCGACTTGAATAAATTGAATAATGATATTATCGCACTCGTATGCAGATTCCTATTACACGTGTCTGAATTTATCAGAATATTTCTGCTACGTTCCTGGTTGTGAAAATTATTAGTTGCTCTTCGCTTGCTTAAACTTGATTCAGTGCCGACTTTGCACAGGGTCCGTACCCTTTTGCCCCCTCGACCTCAATTGATTTCAGCAACCTAAGTTCGTTTCACTTACATGAACATGTTAAAAAACATACTGCTATCTAAATGTAAATTATACAATGACGAAGGTTCATTAGAGCCTTTAAGATTTTTTTATTAACAAATTCTTCTCTTCTTTCTGACCGGTCAAAATCAGAGTTGATTTTATAATATCGAATAACGTAGTAACTTTTGTTTCTGTTGCTATTAATTAATCTAAGGACACTAATAACAGTATGAAGGAAAGATTTGAGTATGTAGGCTTGCACCTGAGATTCGCGAATGACTTCCAGGACGTCTTTTCTCATCATGGCGGCCCTCACAGTCATAACCGTCCATCATATTGTTAGCGAGACGGTTATGGCTACATCTACACATGACGTACCTACAACATAATGCGGTAGTAACAAACAATTACTTATTGAAATAATGCTATTAAACAACGACCCTTACTAGTCTAAAAATAGATATTGGTTTCTATCAATTAATTCATTCCACGTCCAGTAAACAAAGTACAAAGACATTCATTCGTTTGGATACAAAAGATAACAGTTGGTAAACTTAACTTACTTATGCGAATGGTTCAGCAACCTAAAATAAATTGCCTTCGATATGAGATGTCGATGGGAGAGAATTATAATAATATAATTACAGTATTAGGGTAGAAGTTATTTCTTTACAGCGAAATACAAATAATACTATATATACATATAAAGTATTTTATTAGTTACGGGAGCATCTCAAAACATGTATGTTAATGAATATGAGAAATAAAATTATTTGTATTTGTAATGCTTTTATTTTCTAAATACATACATAGAAACGCCCAGATCAATACAAATAGACATGTTTATGCACACTGTGCGCAAACCTTTGCACCAAAGGCAGCGTTCACTACCACTCATCCAAACGGGTCGTCAAGTTGTCAATCATGCATGTATTAATATCAATTAGAACGGATTTCGAGATAGATTTAAGTGCTCATTGTATGAGGCTTATTTTTGTAGCATAACTATAAAACTCACATAAAACCGGCGTGAAGCAGCACTGTGCTGTGCAGCTTATTCATCGGTTTGGCAGCATCTATGAGTAAGTAGGCGGGGTCGTTTACATTCACAACTATGGACAAACCTAAGAAGCAAAAGGCGCTTCCTTTACTTTAATTAATCAAGACGGGAATTAACATTATATTTATTATATACAACTAAATGATCAAATACTATCGTGTCAATTCCCGTCTTGATTAATTATAGTTATAATCCAACGCGAAAATCTAACAAACGCTTTCTTTACATTACAATTTTCAGACCGTGGGAGAGCCACACTTCGGCATGAATGGGCTGGCTCGACCAGAGTGATACCACCACCTCACAGAAAACTTCTGTGCCGTTTGAGTGTGAGGGTCCCAGAGGCCCAATCCGTGGAAAGGCGGGTTTAAAGGTTGGCAGACTCCACTGGTGTCGCGGGTGTCCATGGGCGGAGGCAAAAACTGAACACATTATTACAACAGCAGTCTCGCCAAGATACCTACGTATATACGACTTCCTCCTGTCACTATTATAGGCTTACACGCGTCGGAAAAGCCTGCATTCTTTCCAGCCCCAGGAGAAGGATGCAAGTCTTTAGAAAAGTTTTATTGAGATTGTAATCATCACGTTTGCAATCTGCGCACCCATCTATTTATAGAGCACGCATGTCACACAAGAAGTACTCATATAATACTTAAATAATTTCATATAGCTGAACCTTTCATTTGTGTTGTTGGGGAATGCCACAAGGCCCGGAGTGCATTGGGCCTACGTCACCGCCTAAGGCGATTTATAATATAGAGCTGGAAAGCTTGTCGCATACTTATATCATCATATTGACGACCCGTTTGGAACAGTGCTAGTGAACGCTGCCTTTGGTCCAAGGGTTGCGGATTCGATCTCCGCACAGTACAAACATTTGTGTGCATGAACATGTCTGTTTGTACTGGTCTGAGTGTTTTCTATGTATTATAAGTAAGTATTTACAAAAAAAAAGTATTAGGTATATGTATATATATGTAATTCCACTGTTGATTCTGATATCCGTAACACAGGTGCTTGAGCTACCTATCTCGGAGTCAGATCAATGTATGTGATGTAGTGAAACATTTATTATTTATTATATCAAACCTCAAAATCGCGTTGCATTGTCATTGCTAAAACAAACGGACTAACAAATGGGTAGATTTAACCTCATGTCATAAACATTATATCTTTCAATATCAACTGTCTACTTATTACATTTGATAAGATATATTCTGGAGCCGGGCGGACAGACAGACAGAGGTGTCATAGAAAATATAGTGCCGTTTTTACCCTATGTGTATGGAACCCTAAAAAATAAATGTAACGTTTTAGTATTACGTATTCGTATATGTGAGTAGGCAGAATGCCCTGTTGGTCTAGTGGTTTAAGTACCGGATCGTGATCTAGGGGTCCTGGGTTCGATTCCCGGGTCTAGCGAAAAATATTTTTCGAATTTTTCGAACATAGCTCGGGTTTGTGATCACCAATCCGCATTTGGCAAGCGTGGTAATTAAGCCTAATCCCATCATAGCAGCGATGACTTGATTTCTATGTTGGAGGCCTTTGCCCTGCAGTGGGACAGTTTAAAGGCTGATACTTTACTACTTTTATATGTGAGTAGGTAGGTATAGGACTCCGAATCGCACATAAGATTTTTTTTAATTCATGATCATGTGCTTGAGTGATTTTTAAACTGTATTAAGTTACAGAAAGACAATTTTAAGCTTACTAATGTATAGTTTAGAATTTTTTAAATGTTTACAGTTATTTATTATTAAAACTAGTCCTAAGGCCGGAATCTCAAAGAAAAATTAACACAGGTGGATTTTTTGTTGCATGATTCTTGAATTGACAAGCTCGTCCTAAGCTTATAACCAAATAAGGCCCATTTCATCAGATCAACGGACTAAAACGCATACAAAAAGCTCATATTTTGGACTGCAACCTGTAGCTAAAACCCTAGACACATTTTTATTAAACTAGTTTTTTTTTAACACAATCTCAAAAGCAATCTTAACCGTGCTGTTCCATTATCTAATTTCGATTAGCGAGCAACGAGTAAAGCAAACCAGCGGAATGGGAAAGAAAGACCTAGTAATGTCATTAGCTGCAGTTTTAGTGCAGAGGTGGTCTCGCAATCCGGGCGCGCGTAAAAGTTTACGGTCTATCCTGTGAACGCTGCGCGATAATCGAATGAAATACATAAATGTACCGAGCGTACTTGTGGCAGGCCCAGCGTCGCGCTGCACCAACCCCCCTGTTCATATGATTGTCATAAGTAGGTACCTAGCAGAGTAGCAGGCGGGTGACCTGGTGGTAAGCGATTGCCGCCGCCCATTCTTCTTCTTATAGTGCCTCTCCGTCTAGCGAAGGTTGGCCGTCAATCTAGCATATTCTTCTCTAGCGAGGCAAAAGATCTCGTCGGCGCTCGCGATCCCCATCCACTACCAGATGTTACGCAGCCATGATTTTTTCCTGCGATTCACACGCCTCTTACCAGCTACTATAATAAGTTGCAATAATTCGTATCTATCGTATCTTAACACATGTTCTTAGTCGGCAACTTGTCTCTCCTTGATGGTCGATAAGAGTTCGCACTGTCGGAAAACTTCGCACAGTCATTGGTGTTACACAAAAATGTTCTTTAGGTCTATAGTAATAAAAATCTATGGAATGAAACTTCGTTAAATTGTTAGTGTATTGAAATAAAGGACAAAGTGGGGTCTCTTGCCGTCAACCTTTTCCCCTTCTCCTCGTATTAAGCCTCAGGTACCCTTACTCACTCGGCAAAGTTTTCTGTGTAACCCTGCCTGACGCTCTCAATTATAAATATCAGACAACAGCTCCTACATGGACCTAACTTCAAAATAGCACTAGCTTAGCATTTGTGTTATGGGTATCAAGATCACGAAGGAACCTCATATTGAAAACGTTCATGTTTTTCCAGATAAGAAATCGAATATCGAGTATTAAGACATTTTGTACTTGCTCATCAAGATTGGCTTAAACCATAAATGTCTATTGAGATCTGAATTGAAAAATATGAATTAAGGCAATGCATTGTAGTAGACCTATAATAACGCCTATATATAACGCCGTGTGATCCCGGCAGAGTAGAATAGGCCACCCTCACTCTTACCGAGGTGTCGTAAAAGGCGACTAAGGTAAAGCTGCTGGCATGATCATCAGCACCCAGAGAAGGAAAACTCTGCATTTATATCAAAACCCTCGCCAACCCGTCTGCCAAGCGTGGTAAGTATGGCAATTACCACTCATGTGATTGAGGGAGGCCCGTGCCCCAGCAGTGGGGACTTAAATGGTCTGACGATGAGACCTATAATTATACAACACGTTGCAAGATAATAACTGCTTCCAAGTAAATTCAAAGTGCTTTAAATTCTTTCCCAGCCGCATGTTAGTATCTACTTAGGCGATGGTCGTAATAGAACTTATAAATTTATTTTTACCAAACAGC
The DNA here is from genome assembly GCA_019059595.1 of Marasmia exigua. Classification (NCBI taxonomy): domain Eukaryota; kingdom Metazoa; phylum Arthropoda; class Insecta; order Lepidoptera; family Crambidae; genus Marasmia; species Marasmia exigua. Next base: position 8,732,394 of record CM032494.1, on the reverse strand, counting down.
TAATTATTTGGAGCTAATTATAAACAGTTTGGAGGATGATCCGGCGGACCAAGCTGCGGAAAGCACCAGGCCCGGACGGAATTAGCAATGAGGCGCTGCGCCACTTACCTCCGCGAGCGATCGCGGCGGTGACGCAGCTCTTCAATGCTATTCTCCGCACCGGCCACTTCCCCGCCCCTTGGAAACTCGGCCGGGTCATCATGCTGCCTAAACAGCACCTCGTCTCTAGATCAGCCGCCTTTGTCACCTCGTCTCTCACGACGGAGCAAGATGCAGCGCGCTCTCAACGCCCTTCCCAAGTGGTTAAAGGATTGGAGGCTGTCGATCAACGTGGCGACAACCCAGGCGATAGCCATTGGTGGAAAGAGGATTCCGCCTCCGCTCACCATGCTCGGCAGCAATATCGCCTGGTCCCCACAGGTCAAGTACCTCGGGGTCACCATCGACCGGCAGCTAAAAATGACTGCGCACGTTGGCAACACCGTGGCGCTATGCCGTGCTGCTCGATCTCTCATGAGTCCCGTCTTGTCGTCCAATATCCCGCTACGTGCGAAATTGGGAATTTACAAGACGTACATTCGCACCAGAATTACCTACGCCGCCCCGGCCTGGTATGCTCTGACTGCGGAGAAAACGCAAGCAATTGCGAGCACAGCAATCGCTTGCGTTGATCTCTATTGTAAAGGCCCCTCGCTACGTGAGGAATTCGACGATAACTCAGGACACCCGGATGGAGAGCCTCGATGACTTCGTCGGCCGTTTGAGTGCCAGGATGTTTGCCCGCGCGGGGCAGTCGTCCTTTGCCCACTTGCGCGACATTGCGCCGCACCACCGACGCCCCCCCGACAGACGTATCCGCGGGACCTAGTCCCGGCAGATACATAGACGGACAAAGAAACCAAGCCCCCCGCTGGCTCGAGACCGCTTACCGAATGTTCCATCCCTCGCGGGTTGGGATTATGCCGGTGGGGCCCGGACTCGTCAGCGGGCCGAAGCCCACCACCGGAATGACACCCCGGATACGACACCCAGGCCTAGACTTGGCCGCGCCAACGCCCCGTGCATTTTAATGCACGGCGAACGATATCACTGAAATGGGTCACTATCCCAGAACAGTCTCTCCCGACCCCTTGCAGGGCCGTGAGCAACCCACCGGGTTGTAAGGCAATTCGAGTTACACTAGCTCTAGCGCGGTCTACTCAATCTGAATAGGTCTCTCCGTACCTAGGAGGCTCTAGACTATTCAGGTGTCCTATCTAGGCTACCTAGCTGCCGGTTTTCTCGACATTGGCCAAATTAATTTCGGACCGGTACTTTTTTCACTAGTTTTCAATAAAACCCATCATCATCATTCATTGTCGCCGTTTTCTTCGTCCCGCCAACTATCATCACCCATCATCACCTAACATCTACTTCAAAAGTATTTTTTTAAAGACTATTGTAACTCGGGTCGGCAGCTTTTCACCTGACTCACCAAATAAATAATAAAAGATATTGATTCCAATGCAAATCAAATTCAAATAACCTCTCAGCCCCAAAGAGAAAGTAAGAGGCATCGAAAATTCAAAATAAAAGAGAACGTTTATTCAATCTGTTTACTCATGCTAACTTGTTGTATCAATATCAAAGGGTGCTGTGAAAAAAGCCCGCCAGTAAACTCTGTTTCATCAGTGTTCGCAAAATGAAAATTCTTCGAGAGGAAACTTTGTGTGGGTATCAAGTAAAGTTGATCAGTTTTCGGTACATGCAGGTATTATGTAATGTTGCTTTTCGCTTATAAATCCGTACGAGTTTCATAACTTGTAGCCGCGCCTGTACCCTACCGAATGAGGTGTTCAGCCCCTGGACTATAAATATTATTTATTGCCTCTCGCGAAAGCCCAGGGAATTTGAAATAAAGATAAAATATCTGAGTGCCTGACTTAGCGATTTTAAAACACGTCAAGGTGTATTGCAAGAATTAATGTTGTTTGATTGAAACTGAAAAAGATTTTTGTTTCAAGTCCATTGATTCTAGAATAGAATTACAAGTAGGAAATAATAGGTTTACCAATGAAATAGCCGTTCTGCAGTACTGGCAATGTCAAATTAAAATAATTCTGGTATGGCTAAGAATTCTAATTTCTAATTATTATTATTTTAAAAGTATGTTACTTTTTCCCAAAGATTAATTTGTTTATTGAATTGTGTTACATTCATTATGGATACGTTAAAAAATCTAATAATTATGGAATGTGAGTACTGTCGTGGCAGCAACCCGGCACAAGCGGCACGCTACATCAACGACAGAAACAGAAACATTATTTATTTGTTTAATACACAATTTGATACAAAGATGTTATAAAAAGTATCATGGACACGGTATCCAGCCTGCCAGCAGGCGCGCAAATAGATTAATTAGGATTAAGTATAATGTAATTAACAAAACTTATAACTAGGTACTTAATTGTTTTCAAATATTATTTCTTAAATTAATATATGTATGCCTCTAAGATCTATGCATTTGAATACTAGTGACATCTATGTCGTTTAGGGAGCTAACACTACAGACCAACGAATCACCTGTTATAGGTTTGCTCGCTTCCGTTCTGGAAATTTCGACCTGAAAAATTAACCCGGCGGTCGTCCGAATAGTTACAACCCGTGCGGATAAAGAATGGGATAAGAAATGGCGGCGCATCTATTCACTTCTCGCTCACACACTATTTGCGTCTATACTTGCACCCCACGAGTGCGAGTATCCGCACAGGTAGTAAAGGTGATTGTGGAAGCTAATGATACACAATCTACGGCAGAGTTAGTAGCAGCTTTCGACGTTAACGTCATAACTATATTGGCAAGATAAAAAACTTAACAAATGGGTGCCCTACGAACTCAATGGATCGCCAGCCCGAAGTGCGCGTCGAGACGTGCCTTGCACTTCTCAACAAACACAAATAAAGTATACAAAACGGCAATTTCATACTCGTACAAAGAAAAATAAAACACAAGTACAAAGAGAAATTCGTATAAAGATCTCTAATAGTTTTGGTAGTATTGTATAATTTTGGAGTGAATACAAAAAATGTAACAATGAAAAAATGTGTCTAAATACATCAGATAAAACTGAAAATGATGCTAAAATTAAGAAAAAGGGTTTGGCGTTATTCCATCGGTGATAGGCACCCCATTAAACCGCTGCAGGACTATTAACCGCAGTTCCTGCCGCAATCTCTTTCGTGTCGACATTTTATTATCGGAAGAGTCAGCTCCTTGTAATCCCCAGCCAGCGGTACAATTTACGATTTATAAAACCGCCATTTCTGTTGTAAAGCAAAACGATAAAGAGAATAGTAAGCCTCGACCTCCTCGCTGAGCTTACTCCGTTCCGTTATCTTAATATACACTGATATTAAAAAGTTAATCCGAAAAAACAACAGTCTCCACCTCAGCTCTTGTTTGTTATCTTAGACTAAAAATGCTGTAAGTGACAAGGCTTACTGCCAACAAGCTTGTATACAGTACAACAATTTGTATAAGAACTAAAAGTACAACACTGTGAATAGAAAATATATTTGGCCAAATCTTGTATTTAATTAAAATTAAGAAAAAATATTATAAATTTTCTCTTCTCTAGCTTGCCAGCAGGCTGAGGAGAGCCAATGTACTGTGCCACTATAAAAAAATAGTCGATGTATCTGAACCTAATTTCAAACTAATAGATATTAAAACTTATATGTTCTCAGTTCGAGTCCAGGTCCGATGGTGCATTTGGGAGTGATCCTGCCTGATATGCCCAAGGTCGTAGGTTCGATCCCCACAATGGACAAAACATTCGTGTGATGAACACTTGTGCTTGTTCATTGTTCATGGTATGGGATAAGGTTTGTGAGGTGCTGTTTGAATTTATTTAATGAATTGATATTAGTATAATATGGTTCTCATATTTCATGTATAAGATGCAGGCTTTTGTACAATTTTCGGTGGTTTTTGATTATTTATATTTTTTTGTGAGAACTAATTGATGAATATCAATTTACCGATATTTTACAAATCCGCAATAAACACAGACAACATTAAATAATATTATTTATCAACATTCATGTCATTTATTAAAGACTAAAAGAAACTAGCTTTTTAAATTGTGACTTACCATCATGTGAATCGTAGATGTAAATGATTTCTTTCCAGCCATAATGAATTATAGCATCCACGATTGCCCGGTGGTAGTCTGGGCGCATACTCACTGCATGATCGATCAGGCCCGAGGAAGGTGGTATGACCTGTTCAAAACCAATAAATTGTATAATGTAAGAAAATCATTCTTTTTTTATTTAGTGAACCAAGTAACTGAATGGATTTTTCTTATATCTACTATAGAACGGAAACTCTACAAAAATAGCTAATTTTACATTAATATTATTCTGGTGCTAGAAACTCGGTGTTTTACCAATTACAACTTTCGAGCTTCGAGATTGTTTTTAATACAAAAATCTAAAGGAATTCAACTAATTACTAATATAAGGTCGTGAGATTTGACTAAGATGCATGTTATATATGTTCGAGGGCATTTATTTTCAACTATACTTTGTAAATTTCAAGTTGTGACATTTTTCCGAATTTTGGAGGATTTTTTTATTTTGATTAGGAATTCTCAATTTTCTTGTTCATATCTTCAAGTAGATACACAAAACTTTAAAAAATATACGATTTTATAAAATAAACAAAAAGTTGTAATCGACACGTCGCAACAACTTTATTTTTATAGTCTCTTGCAATGGCATGAACCACTACTAATGTAAACCTTAGAATGACTTATTAAATCTACTCGTGGAAAGTCTCTGGCTTAAACAGTAGCAGCTTCCCTAATCATAATAAATTGTTTCTTGAGAAAGATAGAAATTGAATCAACGCAATGAGTGGCAACCCGCACTCGTTTCAGTTGAGTGGTGATCGCATCATTTATATCCTTTACCCAATGTAGGTTAAATAAAAATAGGACGATTTCTGCTTGCAAGATAATCGGCCGAGTAGCGATTTTTGATACATCGATTTGTCATGTGACAGTAATTACGACTATATAAGCGATAGCACTGAAACGATTTGTGAATTTCAATTGACCTGATGTTCAATGGTCTTATTATATTTACTACAGTCAATCTAAAGGTCGATCCATTCAGCGTAGATACCGTTTTAAATTGTATACGAATTCCAAGGAATAAAATAAAAATCTTTAAACCAGTTTTATTCAAAGTTACAAGTTAATTCAAAGTTACCCAAATTGACTGTATTATTTTTGCTTTTTTATTAATTAAGACACAGAACAGGTTTTAATCAAAGATGACAATATTATAACGTTAAAGGTATATTTAGGCGCTAAACTATAACCCTCGGGTTTGTGATCACCAATCCGCATTAGGTAAGCGCGGTGATTAAGCCTAATCCCATCATAGTAGCGATAACTTGATTTCTATGATATAGGCCTTTGCCCTGCAGTGGGACAGTAAATAGGCTGATACTAAACTATAACCCAACAACTAGTATCTTGGATTGGCACATTTTTTAAGAATTTAATGTAACACTAAAAATAATTTTAAGTTAATGTGGCTCTGTTGGTCACAGCGGTAATGCCGTGACTCTCTTCATGAAGACATTTGGATTTTACTCAAATACTGATGTTCTGTACCACCCGTAGATTAAAAAAAATGCGGAAGATATAGCACGTGATGCACACAGTCCTATGACACATTGGTTTAAAGTTTTACGATATTGGAAGACAGAGACCAACTTATTCTTTGACATAAGCGTGAGTGAGCCGAGCGTACTTCGCGCAGAAGCGAATCCTATCAAAACGACTTAACTCGTCACACATGAATATATCGTAGATTTATATCTCGCTCTAAAAACTCGTCACACAAGAGTATATCGTATATTTCTATCTCGCTCTGCAAAATAAAACCTTTTCTTCTACTTATGAGTGAAATGTGATTCTATGAGATTTGTCATTTCTTTTTGAATAATTTGAACATCGCGTAAAAGTGCACGAAGGCTTTTTGGTGACATTTATTCCACTTTAAACAATTAAAGAATATTTTCGCTTGCCAGACTCGGCAATTCGCGACTGCGTGCAATTAACCGAGGGGACTTAATTAAAGCGGTCCACGCGGTTGATACGAGTCACCTATCTTCCACTATTTTGATATAATCTAAGGTTCCAGCTCGCTTTATACGACTATAAAAGAAACACGTTTTAAGAGCAACTGTTATTATATTGACATATAAAAAAAAAACAAATAAAAAATACAAAGGCAGTAGAAAAGAGTTCGAATATACAATTTATTATAATTGTTATTCGAACTCGGCATTATACGGCATTTCTAATAAACAAATCACATTTAAGTTAATACGACTGCATGGTTGTCATTCTACCTTGCGATTTGATATCGCGGTTTATATTTATATATATGTACTATCGCGGTTGCATCACATATAGTCCGATCACGATCATTTAGCACTCGGCTAAAGTGGGAACTAATGAAAAACAGATTAAAAATATCACCGAATGTCACCAGTGTAGCCAGTCTTTCCTCCAAATATTCGTCTTAGGGCTGGTTTTTCAATGGTCCGTTAAAAGTTAACAAATCGATAAAATGAAATACCATTAAAGGTAATAGTCACATTCATGCAAGTAAGTAACAATAAGACTACTATCATTTAATTTTGCCGGGTTTTGTTTATCCATCTCTTAAATTTTATCAGACGATGGAAAAATCAGCCCTTAAAGGACCTATTTTAACGAAACTTTTTAATTTTATATTTATAAATCATTCATGAATTAAAAAAAGGCTAAATATATATTTAATAAATAAAGTATGTCCAGCAGTGGGCGTCTATTGGCTGAAACGACGATGATGATAGAAAATAATTTACAAAGTCCTTTTTCAAAAAGTTAGTCAACAAATATGCTGAAAATTCATCTCATCCATACATTAATGCAGGGAGACTTATCTGTTTTATGTGAAACAAATTATTTAGAACAACTGTCATTACTATCATAATTTCGTTACAATAGGTTTCTCAAATGCATCCTAATAATTCCAACTTAAAATATTTTTATATTACTGGTAACAATATTGCGATATTTTCGCCCCCGTCAATGTTACTGTAATGCCTTCTGATCTTGGTCGGTCTGTAAATTTAAGTGACCATTAGGCGCGATACTGACAGACACGTGTAACATTGTCTCCGCAGCATCACTTGTGTCACAAACAAAACGCAGTATGAACCACTTCTGGATTCGGGGGTAGGGCTAAAACAAGCCGTATGGGTGATCCAATTCAAAGGTTTCAAATTAGCGTCTAGTGGTTATTAGTGTACAAATTTGTTGTTTATTTGTGCAGAGAAGTGCCGCAAAGTGAACCTAATAATAAGGATCGTTGGATTGTATCGTTTTTAACACTGTTATTGTGTGTCGAGTGAATTGTCTCGTGACAACTTGCTTGGACCTGATAGAGTCTTGAAACCCGCGATTGCTTTTAGAATGATATCCGCTGAATCCGTAAGTCGATAAAACGTAAAACACCGGCGTTTTATTGAGTGACTGTTACTTTGACTGACTTCGACCGTTGACTACATAATTATTCTCAATAAGTTACTTGACATTGGCAAATTATCTTCGTGTAGAGCTATATCAAAAAATAAAAAATAATAGAACCACTTCTGAAACATCGTGATCGGCCTTCATTCATGCATGTGTTCACCGTATCCAATACAAAGTTACAATTCTACCTGTTTTCATTGATCTTATACAGTTTGTTTTTATCGATGTGATGGTGTGTCTTCATCTACACCTAATCTTTAAATTAAGACCTCAAACGTGTTTAACGTTTTGACATGCTTAATTTATACTGTACTACCAGTTAAAAAAATAAGTGTTTTTTGGAAGATTAAAACATGAGTGTAGATGGAGCAATATATAAGACTGCACGTAATTTTGAGTATCGTCCATTGCAGTGCCCTGCTCTGCCAAGACGATTGCGACCGAGACTTTTATCTGAGGGACAACGTGGACTTAGTTTATAAATATTAATAAAAGCACTCGCTATGAAAACGCTGAAATATCGCGTAAGTGCACCCTATTGGAAATTAAACGTTATTGAAATTTCAATTCAGTTTCAACACACAATCACACTAAATAGAGTATGGACATTGGACGATCAACGGTGATATTGAATTGACCTATTCCCATTGAGTGCACGAATAAATAAGTTCAGCATTGTTATGCTGATTTGAAAGATGATAAATGATGGTTTGATACTCGAATCATTAGCAATGATAGTTAAAATTATCAGTCGTATATCTTGCCCCTCAATTTTAATTTTTTTTCCGAAGATATAAGCGAGTCAACTGTCTCATGTTTAAAACGAGATTACTACGAGATTAGGTGGTTAAAGGGATGTTAATGTCTACCATTACACCCTATAGTGTATGTGTATGTGTGTGTGTACTTATATATTATATCTATTTGACATACCTTTTCCGGAAACCACGGAGTGACGAAAGGCATTTGAAAAGTATTGGTATAGGAGTGCAGAGTATCAAATGACTCCGGCGTAACTGCACCCAGCATCGCGAATACACCCCGGGCAAATTGGTTGCATACTGTATGGATAGAAAAATAAAATTGGAAATGTGAATAAAATCGAGTTGCGTTCCTACAACCGTAAATATACAAATTACAATCATAACTACAACATGTAGACAGCACAAATTCGTTGGGTCGGCGGTGTGGGAACACCATAATGAAGAATCCTGCACGTTTTGGATGGTTTTTCAAACATGTAACCATGATTTAGTTGGTCTGGTTATTCTGTTAGTCGCCTTATTCTAATTACCAGACTCTCCAAATTCTGAATCACGGTCTAAGCGTACTCCAGGCTCTACGACAACTTTGGACGCGAGAATTTAGATCATTTACTAAACGACTATTCTTCTAATGGACAATACGACAAAAAAATATATTCGCATTTTATACGCTTTTCGAATAAAGAAAGAAAAAAAAGATGACCGATATCTTTTATTTATCATAAAATGTGTCTTTTAATTGAAATATTTATTTTTTAAATTATTAAAAAATAAATACTTCAATAAAATATTATAATTCCATAAAATTCAATAAAATTTAAATTATTAAATAATATGCGTGGAAGTGACGTAGTCCTGAGGCTCAACGTATTGTAATGTCGGTGCTATATGCCCAATAAAAAAAGTTTAGGCGACTTTAAGTAACTTACTGTCCCTGTCATTACTTTGCCTGGTCATTTTATAATAAGAGATTTTACTTATTTTTTATTATCCCTAGCAAAAGCGTTATTAATTTCTAATGCCGAGTGATGACGTCACAGGAGGATTTTTACATTTTATTTTTTCTCCATAAATATCTGTTTAAAAAATCTGGAATTATTTTTCTTAAATTTCTATGAATCTAATCTACAAGTAGTATTTATCATTTCGGAAAATGATTTTTTGTCGTATTGTCCATTGGATATTTATGTTTAGCTACAAACGCGCTTGTTTTCTGATTCAAAAATACTCTCTTGTTAAATATTATTTATATTTTATTTATTCCTACTTATATGAATATATACATGTGGTTTCACATCAAACAATCAAAACATATGTACATGCTTCGTATATTTCAAATATCTCTAAAAACTCAACATGAAAAGTTCTTTGCTATAGGTATTAGCAAAAGACGAAGCTAGTTTTAATTCAGTTATCAAGGGTAAGATGGAAAAAAATGCAGAAGGCAAAGACGGATTAAATAAGACAATTCACTTTATTTTCAAGTTCATTAAATTTAGCTACAGTGACAGGCTTTTAAGGTAATTGCCTTAGGGTCGAGTCACAATAATGTACTCCTATGGGTAGTTTTACGTAACTTGGAAGTTAAAAAATTCTCGTGTTTATTTGATGAAACAGCTTCGTGACACTTAGGACACGAATTTAAATTGAACGATATGGATGGATGTGGACTACATGTTACATGTGGTTCCAGCAAGGCGGCACTACAAGCCTCACCAGACAAAGGATACTCTGCATGAACGATCTGAGGGTAGAATGAATTCTCGCAGAGATAACCAGAATTAACTATGAAGATAGTGTGATTTCCCCTAGTAGACTATTTTATGGGGTTTTTTGAAATTGCAGGTCTACTATAGCTAAGATTCCGCCAGATCTATGCTGCAGAATCATTAAACTCTCGGATTCTCGCCCTTATTCAAATGATGATTTCGAAACACAACAATAATTTCGAAAATATTTCACAGACAACTTGTTTCTTCAATAGTCTTTTTAAGATTTTCAAACAGTTTCAGTTACGTAATTATTTTTGTAAAAGGTAAACTTTTTATGCTAAAGATTGTATCGAGCAGATTTATAGGATTCAGATTTTATCAAAACAGAGAAATTTAAATTAAAAAGACTAGTTTTCTTTCTGTAACAAAATATCAAAAGAATTTTGACACAGTGTGAACATGGCCTAAGGGACTGGACCGCCGAATTCCTTAAAGCAACCGTCTCAGATAGCATAATGTCACCTGCTCTTGCCAAGAAATTTAATAAACCGTAATTTAAGCTTTCCGCCTCTAATATTAAACTTCAGATACCTGTTCTTTTGTCTTGGCCGTTAATGCAGGGCACCTTGCATATAATTTATTATTTTGCTGGCATCTAATTTATTATTTTAAGTCCATCAGATTTGACGCCGCGTAAAACAATTACAAAGGTCTTTGTAAATCAAGATTAGATTACAACAGTCGCAAGAAAATTACCATAATCGGAAACAGTTACTTGTATTTAATGATTTATTTATATCGATATTACTTTCTAACGAATTTCAAAAACAAGTTTATTCCTATGGGTTATGGGTTATATTATGGTTTATTATTATTAGCTGTATGCAGCTAATTGTTGTTTATGAAAATAACGCAAGAAAAATAAACGTATTTTATTTTAAATCTAGTTGTACAATTTGACTCGTCAAACTAAGTACACAAGAACTAGAAATTAATACAGCCCACAGGAAACATGAAGGGCAATTTAACACTAGCGTACCTCCGCTGAGTGTACCTATATTTTTTGGTTCGTTCGGGACGAAAACCCTAGATGCGCCGATATTGATAGGTGTCTCTTTTCCCGTATACAAACTACTCTTTGGTCGAATTCATCTAGCGGAACGCTCAATCGTATTTAATTACCTACTTAAAATATAGTACCTAAATTGCATAGACTTGGAATGCCGCCCTGCGTAAATTGAGATAGATTTAAGTGGAATTGCAATATTATTTTTAACATTTTTAATGGAAACTGACAACTGTTCTAAAACAGAAAAAATTAAAAAGTAACGTTCAATGCCCCTTTATTTTAACGAACTTGGCTTCCTTATAAAAAGGGCCTTTGATTGAGCAAAACAAAATAACTGTATTCAAATAGGAAAATCTAAGATGTTTTAATTACTTTTAACGATGTTGTAACTAACCACACAAAGGGAAGTTGCGGTAGGAAAGCAGTATTATAATAATATTTAACTAACTAACTGCTGGTTTCTGTGAGATCTCGTGAGCTCAGGTTTAAAAAACGCATTTAAAATGTAAAACCATTGACCTGATTCCGTATTTGTGTTACAGATTAACAGAGAAGATAGAAAAAAAGATAATCAAATGAAACACATTTTTACAGAGCTGTGTGTTAGAGAAGGTTATTGTATACACTAATGCACTCTGGCACTAGAACGTTGCAGTAATATCCTAGGGAAAATCCTAGGGCTTAAACTTAGTCCCATGTTTTTTATTGATATCCTATTTAATGAAATTAAATAGTACTACGAGTGTGATCCACCTTGCTAACTTTAAGGTTTGAGTTTAAGTTCACTCAAGAAAATAGTCACCTATATCAAATAACATAGGTATTTAAAAATAAAAGAACATTTATGTCCGTTCTTTACATTTTCCAGTTGCAAGTATAAGTATAAATTATGAAATAAATAATTTACGAGGCGCTCAGTCGCAAAACCAATAAATACTTACTGGGGTGGAAACATCAAGAATCAAAAATTAACTTAACAAAAATATTTTGATTCTAAGATTTCTGGTAGACTCGTGCAATATTACAATCGTGCAAAACCTATAATATTTAGAGTTAAAGTATGAAATTGACGATTTCAATGGACTTTTTCTGAGAAGCCATTTCCCATACTAAAATACTTTTAAATTTCAAAATAAATATGAATGCTACTGTTTTATATTTATCTGTGCTTTAATGGACAACGTTTAGATACATTTAGAATAGGTTATCAGTAAAAAACATTGTTTATTTAAATTATTACGAATGATGAAACAAAACAGATTCACTTTCAAAGTGTATTTTTCTGCATCAAAGATACAATATTACAAATGTTAGAAATATAGTTTTTAATCTTAATGAACAATACTACAGTATTTTTATTATAGGTATTATTCAACTTGTTGTGTCTAGAATCATACTATTACCCAATATTGTCTAATTATTCGAATACAAACCGTAATATTCTCTATACTTATAATTTGCTTCAGGCATTCACACCTATAGTTGTGTGTTCAGGTCACGTTTACCCGTAGTGTGTAATTGCTGCTGATGTGTCTCATACCAATTAGTAATTAGTTAGCACATGAATAGCTCATAATCATTTATTTAGTAGACCTACGAGAACCTAATTACAAACAGATGATAATAAAAAAATAATAAACTTCTTATTGCACAAAAGATCCGAACTTAATACCAAAGTCGACTGTGGATAACCATGTTAGCAGTGCGGTCTACGGTCATGTTGCGATCCTATCTATCCTAATCCCATCATAGTAGCGTAAACTTGAGTTCTATGATGGAGGCCTTTTCCCTGCAGAGCGATAGTATATATGCCGATACTAGGTAAATAAGCGCCGGATTTTCCGATCACTAGTTACTACTGAAATCTTATGAAAATCTATTAATAACATTGCACTATTCCTACTTAAATTAACAAAAGGAGTGGAGTGGCTCCCCACCCAAAGTGACGTTTGGAGAGGAGGTACGCCCTGTCTAAGACTAGAGCCACTACTCCAAAAGTTATTGAAGATCGAACTTTGAAATTGATCAAAGTAGCTCCGTTTTACGTCAATGTTTGTAATTTATTTTATTATACTTACATATAAGTATTGTAATATGCTCTCACTATCTATGACTATTTCCGAATAAAATGTTCTCTCACAGCGATAACTACTTGTAAGGTTATGTGTGACAAACTTGATGTGGACACGAGTCCGGCGGGGTATCTTGTGTGGTTAATAGTGTGGGATGGGGTTACAAACAAAGCCAGGAATTCGGGAATAAGTACTTCTATATTTTAATCTTCTAGCGTCGTCTTACACCGTCTTTACGTCGTCAGCCATTCGTTTTCTATCTCACTCTCGCACGTCATTCTATTGAATCTCTTACACGTTCCTTACTATGCATATACTGATCACCAATCCCACAATAGTAATATTTTCATAAATGTGTACAGTCGCCTACAATGAAGCGTAAACACCTTGACTCTTATACCGACTTAATAAGGTTGAATGTGCTTGTATACTTATTCACTTGACTGTACTTACAGGCAATGCACGCTGGGTGCCTACAAAATTTCTTTTTCATCTAATTTGTTCTTTTATATTGATAGAATAACGTTCGACATTTTTTAAAAAGGAAAATTAACTCATTATACTATACCAAACCAACGAGTGCTTATGTAAACGTATACTTATTATCAGAAACACTTTCAATGTCCATTTTGATTATTTAAGCCGACACGGATTGTAGAGATTATTGTATCGATTACGTTGCTACCTTATAAATGTAACTGCACTTAATGTAAATTTTGCGAACATTTCAAAGGCGCTATCCCCTTGGTAAGAGCGAGGAGAAAACCGGAAAGCAGTCATCATTAGGTGGAGCAAATAGGCGCGAGTCTGCGGCCGCCGTTCGCTCTGTTTCACGGGTAATTTGCTTTTGTTTCTCCTTTTAATTTCCGCGTCAGTATTTTTGTCAGTATTGTTCTCTTTTTCGGGGCACCCGAAAATATGCTATTATATTTTGTATTGTCACACGCTTGTTTATAAAAAGCGGGTAGTATTTCTACCTACGTATTTTCGCAACTAGTGATATTTATCTTAGTATGACTTTCTTTATACGTTTCCTTAGCAACAAGTAAATGTTTTTGTACAAAAAATATTTCAGCCTAAACAATATCGTGGATGAGACGCTAAGCCGATGATGATTTATTATTAAACATTTAATTGCATAGATTTATACACATAATATAAGTCAGTACTAACATATGCTCACTTTCGATCACACATCTCACACTTTCATACAAACATCAGTAGTCACAATTTAAAACAGTGAGAATATAATTATTTAAAATCTGTAGGTATTCTTTAATCATATCAAATGTGTAAACGATATGGAAAAGCAGAGCACAGGCACAGGCATTATTATGCTTAAAATAAGGCTTCAATCACAAGCTGATTTAATATAATTTAATGTTTTATGGAAAATAATCGAACAAAATTGATTTAAAATAAACAAACAAAAATTGATTTAAAAAATTTGAAAATTAAGTAACCTATTGAACGAAAGAACAAAAACACAAGAAAATTTAAAAAAAATAGTACAGGCAGGTGGATTTATATTTTTAATCTGATTACCGTGTAACTACTTATATTTAGAGGTAAGAAAACCGACCACATAAATATAACGTACTGTTTGTTTTGAAATTCCTTTGTAGAGGAATGTCTAATATGTAAGATAATCAAATTCTTCCGTCCCTCAAGCTTTCAGTGATGGATGAATGTCGATATCCGGGGATATCACCTGATATGAATATATTCATGGAAGAATATTGTGATATCAGACCTAAACAGGAATATCGATATTATCTATATTCAGTTGTATGAATAATTTGTTTGCAAACAGTTTTGAGAATATTAGTTTATTTAAAAGTCTTTGGCAAAATAACTTTATTTCTAAAAAGTAAAGGCAATAATAATTTTTCCTCACCAGAATATATCATGTGTAACATATATGTATGTGTCACTAAGGGTTTAATGCGATACTAAATCTATTTTATATCGCTGTCATTCTATATAAATCTGTCATCACTGAAATTAAATTAAATCAGCGCTCCTGACAAAGTAGGAAAATGAATTTTGCTAAAACTACACGACATTTTATAGTGCTGCAATCAATTCATAAATAAGTCATCGTCATCGTCAGCCCATTTAATTCCCGCGCCATCTATTGGTGTATGTAGAAAGCTGGGTCGGGAGTCTCACAGGGTTCGATATTGGTTAATTGGTTAATTTAAGTTAATTGGTTTGTTACACTTTTTATTTATTGAGCTTTTAATTTAAAAACTTGTCAATTCATTTCTTGAATCATTTAACTTAATTTAACGTATTAAAATATTTGATACTTTAATTATTAAAAAAATAACCCCAGCCCAATTATGAAAGAAAAAAATATTTAACTATAACAATTAGCTGTTTGGTAAAAATAAATTTATAAGTTCTATTACGACCATTGCCTAAGTAGACACTAACATGCGGCTGGGAAAGAATAAGCACTTTGAATTTTCTTGGAAGCAGTTATTATCTTGCAACATGTTGTATAATTATAGGTCTCATCTGACGATGACATGGCCCATTTAAGTTCCCACAGCTGGGGCACGGGCCTCCCTCAATCACATGAGGGGTGATTGCCATACTCACCACGCTTGGCAGACGGGTTGGCGAGGGTTTTTATATAAATGCAGAGTTTTCCTTCTCTGGGTGCTGCACAAATAAGTATGAGTATGAAAATAAATAAGACGATACTCTAATAATTTAGGTTTTATCATTTATTATCATTTATTAAGGCGACGGGTAGCCCTAACTAGCGACACCATTCATTTTTCATTGTTATCTACTAAACCGTATCTATTTTAAACAATTTCGGTTACAACCTCTCAGCAAACACTTATACTATTTATTAAATAACCGTGCACAAATGTTGGGTCCGTTTTTGTACGCTAAAAATTGATTACCGCCAAAAGCGGCTACTTTTATCCTTTTATTTGGTTTTTGGGTCCTCATTTATGCATGATTATTTAATAAATAGTATAAGTGTTTGCCGAGAGGTTGTAACCCCGAAATTGTTTAAAATAGATCCGCTTTAGAAGCTAATAATTAAAATCTATTGGCGTCGCTAGTGTCCCTACCCGTCACCTTAATATATCTACTTTTGGATAATGTTGTTAATTGTACAATTACTAAATACTACATCTTATTGTAAATACATTAACTGTATTTTAAAATAAGATGTATTGTACATTTGTTTCTTGTCCCCAGTAAATATAAATAATCACAATACCATAAATTTATCAACGGATAAAAATTGGTCGATACGGACCTTAATTTATTTATCAATCGATAAATAAATTAGTTTACTTAAAAAAATAGGTATGTATTATTTTATTATGTATAGTTAAATAATTTGTAAGTAGTTTTATATTTTCTATTATGCAATGTACCTACAATATATTATTGTGTACAACCTACCTACATTATTTTTTTAGATGTAATAAGGATGCTAATATAATTTTGGTTATCGTAATAAAATACACCGTTTTACCATTGTCTAGTCTGTATGACACAAAGGTTGGCTGGAAGACAATGCCTCTTGGCCTTTGAGAATGCCTCTCCTTTTACCAAACAATGAAAATAAATTAAGAATAAATTAAGTGAGCTCTCCTCTCCATCAGGCTGAGGTGAGCCAATATACTGTGTCCATAAAAAAAAACATTGGGATTTTGTCCATATCTAATATACATACAGAAATATTCGTATTCCCGTTCCCGAATAGACAGTGTTGAGGATCGACGGCTGGACCAATCTCTTTTATATTGTTTATGTTATTATACTTTTTTGCTGATATTGATTAAATTATTGTGTTTTATTCTGTTGTCCTATGTTGTCTTAATGTATGTCTAATGTTTGATGAACTAGAGAATACACTTTTTGCTAATATCAGAAGTTTTTGTTAGCTTGTTCTGCTGGTGAGGTCACCAGCAGAATGTAACTATACAGTTTTTTAGTGCTCATAAAGTAACAATTAATATTCAAACCTCAAAAAATAATCGCATTCAATCACAATTTTATACATGCGACTGTTGCATAGATATGGAACAGATGCGTAATAATGTTATGGTAGTTACTGAAAACCAGCGTCGGGATTGGTCTCTTGGACCAGCACCGATTATTGCTGAGCGGCCGCCTGTTTGGCACATAGAGGGATAATGTATGTCCTACTTTTCGTTTATTATTTATGTCTAGGTTATGTTTCTAATTAAGTTTGCTTGTTTTGTATTGTGCCAAATAAAGGTTTCATTCACTCATTCAAATACAAATTCTTGCAGGTCAGCTGCTTGGTTATTTAGTACTGGCAAAGCGCATTTTTAGATTATTATCAAATGTCATAGAACAAATATTGGTATTAATGATGTTAGCAAGTATGTCCTGCGAGAGTTGTTTATGTTTTACAAATAACTCAGTAAAAAGCAACTCCATAAAATAACTGATCTACATTTGAAGCATTACGAGTATTTAAATGAAATGGCATATAAATTGGAAAAAATAGCTAAAATATATATAAACCTAACGCTTATAAAAATGTAACGCTAATTACTACTATCAGGCACATTTCTGTAGATAGCTTTGGACCCATAAAGTTTACAACATCCGAGAAAACTCATTAGCGATAAATGTTTTATGTGAAAATTTAATGCGGCAAACACTTTATTCGAGTAGCTACTGCAATACTGTAATTAGTTCCAAAACGAAAGGAGATTCTGCAAGAATTGTATGATATTATTAGGGTTTTTTAAATTATGCAATAGTGTTGCCGTATAATCGATTGTACGTAGATTACTGATCGTTTGTGCAAATGTGGCCCAAATAATCTAATAATGGATAAATACAATTGATTAAATCTATTTTCATTTTTGGTCGATACAATCGATTAATCGAAAATAATCGTGGATAATCGATTGTACGTTGATTATTAATCGATTATGCAAATGTGGCTCGTATAATCTAATAATGGACTAATACTATCGATTATATTGATTTCAATTTTTAGTCGACACAATCGATTAATTGATAAGAATCGTTTAAATTGACGATACTATCGACTAAATCAATAGTGGAATTAAGCCGATATTTCGACTATAATCGATTAATCTGTAATTATTTTTACATATAATCGTTATTAATACTATCCCTAATCATAAAAGCTTTATTGTGAATTCCAGGTATACATGAAATGAAGTTGTTACAATTAAGATACAATAGTTTCACTGTGTTCCGCCTAATTGGCATACAATATTACAGGTGTGATGAAGTTAATATAGTCTAGACATATGGTCTACAAAAGCTTTTAATTCAAAGTCTGGTCAGATAAAAAGTCACTGACAGCATAATAGCATTTTAGAAGCAGGAATTCATGCAGTTTCAATTTGAATGGCAGTAATTTGGTAACGTAGCGGATATAACCAGGGAGTTTGTTGTATATCCGAGGTGCGCTGCAGAGGATGCTCTTGTTCATCAATGATGACTTACTTTACTTATACACATAGTTTATTTTTGTACCGTTAACGTGTTTTGTGTTAAAAAAATGACGAATTGGCTTTTACAAAAACTGTGATCTCGTATATACAGACATGGAAGGGTCAATATTCTTACTTTTATAAAGAAGTATTTACAAGAGTCCGTTTGCTTTAAGTTAAACATAGCTCTTATACAGCGTTTTTGAGCCCTAAAAGCAATGTCTTTGTCAGTAGAGTTACCCTAGAATATCATCCCATATCTCAATGTCTTCATATCCTTACTTATAAATGCAGATTAATCGATTATAATCGATAGTATCGGCTTAATTTTTGCTGGGTAATTTTTACTTAATTTTTTCAAAATTATTACTGTGTCAATATTCACAAATAATCATCACGTTCACTCGTTGGTATTTGTATTATTTAGATTCACGCTGGATTAGGTAATTTCGAGATTTAGTTTAATGATTAGTTATTTTGATGTTTTGTTTTATTGCTAAAATTAATTTGATAATTTAAGTCCTTTTTTCTCTTCGTTTCTGCCTAAGATACAGGAAATTCCTAGTTTAGGCAGTAAACTTAAAATTGTTCCCTAAGTTTAAGTAGATTATAAGTCTTTTATGTTCTAAAGATTTTTCAATAAAATTTTATTATTATTATAATTCCAGTATCGATTTAATCGACAGTGTCGTCAATTTGAGCAATTATACCTAAACGATTATAATCGATTATATCGACCAAAAATTCAAGCCGATTTATTTGATACTATTATTATAGATTAATAAGGGTGAAAATAATCGATTCTGCGAATATATGGCAACACTATAATGAGAATAAGAGAGTTCTCGATTTTTTTTCAAAAAAGTGGAGTAGTGCTCAAACAAGTGTGCTACCTACCTTAACCTCATATCTTTTAAAAATATTTTGTTTCTAGTCAATCATTCCAAAACAGTATGTACGAGCTCCTTTAGAGAGTAATTGTGAGTTTTTTTTTTTCATTATAAGAGTGGCAAACGTACTTTCAAGCAAATGAAAATACATAAGTCTAATAAAATTTAATCCGAAACGTGCAGGTTTAGTCACGATGTTTTCCATCATTGGAAATAATGGTAGAAATATGCACATGAATTTTAACAATCCAGAGGTACATGCGAATTCAAACCTACCGTATAGAAGGCTTATTCTACTATGCTATGGGACAATCGCTCTATTTATTTTCCTTCCATTTACGCAGATATGTCGCAATATATGTAAGATATAAGGGTGAATAAAATACTTACTCAGACGGGATAGTTTAAACGCGTCAGCCGTATTGATGACGTCGACGTAGGCTTGCAGCTCCAGCCTTCGGCTACTTATGTTCTGGTTGTGGACGGTCATTGCGTAGCGGAACACATTTTGTATCTCTTCTGTATTTTGATCGAAGATTGCACCTGAAACAAAGATTTTCATTAGAGATCTAACCATCATATGCTATCTTGGCTAGCAAACGGTAAGATAGAGATCATGTCCGTGGGAGAGCCACGCTTTGACATGAATGGGCCAGCTCGGCCGAGGGGAAACCGGCGCGAAACAGCACCTACGCTGTATCCGAGGGAAGGGTGGTTTAAAGGTTAGCAGAGCACTCGTGAATCGACTAGTGATATCCACGGGCGGCAGCCATTGCTTACAATAAGGGGATACGTCTGCTCATCTGCCACTTGACACATAAAAAACATGGATCAACTAAATATTCCAAATAATATTAAAGATAATAGTTAAATTTACTTTGCTATTTTAACTTCTGGGGACATAACATCGATAAAAATAATCCTTTTCTCCCAGTATCGAATCTTAAAAAAAATATTATATTCATACAACATATCATAAATTAATGTTATTTCGTACCTACAAAGTACTTTAAGCACTTTGCGGTACGGATATCAGATGACAGAGGTATAATAAATAATATAATACATACTAAGTATGTAATTACAGCCCGATACTGAATGTTCATGACACGAATGTTTGACCAGAGTGAGAATCGATCACACGATACATGAGGTATGGTAGCTATATGAAGAATCTGTCTCTAAATAATCGAATCTGTAAAAGGTGTCACATTGATTTCAGTTTAAATATAATTTAGTAAGTTCTTCGTAAAAAAATATAAAAAATTCAATTCAGACTAAAACAAAATTCAACAGACCACATTCTATAAATCATTCCGTAATTCACTAACATAAGTTCCAATATGATTAATGTAGAGCCTCGAACACAAGAAAAGGGAATTATCTCCACTGAAAAGCACCCAAAACAAGCACCGGAACACTTCATTGGACAACTTTATCGGTCATATAGTGAAAAAGCGAGCCCGTATGCCGAGGAGCGTCATCGGGGTGATATATGAGTGCTGACCGAAACGTTTATCTGAATCACTGAAGCCGCAGCTCTGCTCCTTTAATACTTCGGACCCCAGAACCGCTTCGCTGCCCGTGGTCTCGCACTATCGCTATGTCTTTTTTCACTCCAACCGGGCGGACATTATGTCCTAAGAGCCATTTGGAGGCTCCATTTCTAGCAATATTTCTTCCATTTGCAACGTCATTTCTTTCTATATTACGTCGAAAAGTTACGACGCTGATCTTTTCGGCGTGAGCTCCGGGTGATATTTTTCTATTGTTTCTTGGTTTACCTTTGTATTTTTTGTGACTGCACTTATTAGCATATAGGTGTTCAAAATTAATAAAAAATCAAAATTCAAAGGTACTTAATTTGCATAGGCTTATATACAGCTCTTACAAATCGTCATACATGACAAATATAAGTTATAACTATGCATATTATACATATAATTACACATATATGTCGATACAAAAAATATACTAAAAATTAAATAATTATAATGTGATTCTACCACCGGAATCGGAAAGTTGATTCTGACGAGAAGATCCGGCAAGAAACTCGGCAGTTACTCTTTTAAA
Organism: Marasmia exigua; assembly: GCA_019059595.1. NCBI lineage: Eukaryota > Metazoa > Arthropoda > Insecta > Lepidoptera > Crambidae > Marasmia > Marasmia exigua. The sequence continues at coordinate 8,710,755 of CM032494.1, read as the reverse complement.
TCGCCAAAATGTTTATAAGTACAGTATCATGGGTGTAGGCGAACAGTTTATCATTTCCACAAATTCTTCTCATTTATGTAATCATTAACTGTATAATAGGCTTTTGCCATTAAATAATTTTAACATGTATTTTTAATTTAGGCATTGGTAAATCAATAAGATTTTGTGGAAACGTATTAAATATTTTAATACTCATGTGTAAATATATTAATGTTATTGTGGAATGGATTGCTTCCCCAACAAATAGAGTGAGTGTTATAAAGACAAGTTCTCACTATTCAAAGAATACTTACGCTAATTAGCTAATTACAAGATCCTTGTAAATAACTAATAACGACATGCTGAAATATTGAAAAAAATGTGGAAATATAACTTTGTATTAACTTCTCATAAGGGATTGGAAATAAAGCAGAAAAACCTTATTAGATATTTAAAAGAGACAAATATATTTTGAATAAAAAATGTACCTATTAAGTGAGCCCAGGGTGGATGAATGCATACATTTGCTTGCTTTGTTAGTAAGCGAGGGAGATTAGGAAAAATAGTAAAAGCATAAGCTCAAAACGACAAATAAAAACTTTATACAAATAAATACTGTACATACGGGATTATGATATTTATTTATAATGAAAAAACTACTGAGGGCCGAGTTTACCAGCATTTTAAACAACGGTAAGCACACTTTAACCGTGCTTTAAAATCAGTGGTATAAATAATAAATATTTCACAACATCACATATACTTATAATACATAGAAAACACCCAGACCAATACAAACAGATGAGATCCTTGCACATAAATGTTGTACTGTGCGTTCACTACCACTGTTCCAAACGGGCTGTCATTACCGCTGGTTAAATTGTACTTAAATCCACGCAATGAACTGCACCCTCTTGAATCGTATGTCTTATGAAATAATTAATAAATTGAGACAAAATCACATACATACATTGTCCTGGTCTCAAAATAAGGTTTTGCTTTGTACTATGGAAACCAGGAATAACGAAGGTACCTAACCTAACCTAACCTAACACCAGACCCAGCATAAATATCTGTTTCCTAAATAAACATTTGTGTTGGTGCGGAAATCGAAGCCGCGACCCTTGCGTCTCATCCGACGCACAAACCACTGCGCTAAACGGTTAATAAGGTTCAACACTGTGCAGTTATCTTTTTAGCCGATTGTGATCTCGGGGTCCTGGGTTCGATTCCCGTGTCGAGCGAAAAGTATGTTTCGATTTTTTCGAACATAGCTCGGGTTTGTGATCACCAATCCGCATTTGGCAAGCGTGGTGATTAAGCCTAATCCCATCATAGTAGCGATGACTTGATTTCTATGATGGAGGCCTTTGCCCTGCAGTGGGACAGTTTATAGGCTGATACTTTTACCCAATTATAACTATGGATTAATTTGACAGTAAGATCAATAGATCTAGGTACATTATAAATAATTCAGGAATACTTATCAAAACTTAAAGAAATGTAACAGGTAAAGAGGTGCAGTCCTGCACACCTACGATGCAATTTTAAGTAAATGTACTTAAAGATTCTTCGACCGTCTTCAGGAAAATCAAAACTCGCGACATTTTACTAACCTAATACAAATGAAATTACCTAAATACGCTTCGGCATGAAGATATCACGGCCTCGCGTGAAGCCGCACTGTGCTGTGGTTCGCTGCGTGAGTAAGGGTACCGGAGGCCCGATCCGGGGGAAAGGGGGGTTTGAAGGTTGGTAGCGCACTTGTGACTCCACTTGTGTCGCGGGTGGACAAGGCGGGTGCAATCTCTTACCATCCGGTGATGCGTCTGCTCGTCTGCCCCCATTAAATTAAAAAATAAAAATAAACGACGAATTTTCAGAAGTGCTTACGCTGCGGCAGTTTGGTGGCACCGGTCAAGCATCTTCGTGGTGAAGCGATCTTTGCTGCGCACCCAGTGGCCTGCAATGATTCTGCTCACAAAAGTTTATAGGTCTGTTAGTACATCAGCACTGCCCGTGCTAGCTGCGGTGTTACCGGCCGACTTAGAAGTCGTTCGTGTGGGACGGATCGCGCAGGAGTGCCCAAAGCAAGCCACAGACAAGGAGCAGACGGCACTTAAACGTAGAATATTCGGAGATGTTGTTGCCCATTGGCAGGACCGCTGGTCGACCAGCGACAAAGGAAGAGAGTTGTCGCAGTTTTTCCCAGACGTAGAAATGAGATTATCGGCCGGTTGGGTGGAACCAGACTCCGCCGTGTCACAAATACTTACAGGACATGGGAGTTTTAACAGCAGACTGCACGCGTGACTCTCTGTGAGTCACCTGTATGTCCATGTGGAGAAGCTGATGAAACTTGGGACCATGTGCTGTGGTAATGTCAGCTGTATGAAGAAGAGCGGCAACAGATGCTGAATGACTGGAACAGGAACGAGATAGGACCAGTATACCATCAAGAGATGGTCAACTCTGCAGAAGGTTTACGACGGTTGCGTGCGTTTGCACACAAAAGGCTTAACATTAGGAAGGAGATTGATTGATGTGGAACTGCCCGAGCGCGAGTCGCTGGTGTTGTGGCGTTTCACGCCCCATTTGGGGAGAAGTGACATTGAGATGGGACACAGACACAGACTTTGTAGGGAATGAAGAAACGCATCGGGGAAAGAGCCCTTAGCAAGTACTTGGTGAGCGTCTCCCAAGATTCGGTCCGTATGCCGAGACGGTAGGAAGGACCATGGGCTGGTGGAGGGACTGTGTCTATAAAAGTGCTTACAATAAATGAGGATAAAAAATATAAATGCATTGTTAGACTAAGGGTCCGCCCCGTGACGTTTTTATAAATTTTCCGTGTAGTTCTGGAATGGTATCCAAGAGTGCTGCTATACTAAAAACGTTTGGTATTTTTACGGCCGTAACCTAACAAAAGTAAAGTTTGAATAAAAATTGTACGGGCTGAACTTTTGTCAAATATAAAATACTATGGACTTTCAAGTACAAGAAGAATTTTATAATAATAACAACCACCATTTACAGCGGTAAAAATTTGATACTTCCAGACTGTTAGTTTCTCGTGGTAAAACTGGCTACTAGCCAACAGCTTACATGCGAATTCTTCACGTAATTACATTTTATGCCATATAAATAAGCACCGAGTTTAAATGATAAAATCCTCATAGCAAGACGCAGTCACGTACTGGCACTCGGTTATAATCGTATATGTCATAATAATTCCAGACGATCCGCTTAACCATATTCAGAGTGAGAGGGCTTTCGTTAAAATTATGGACATAATGTACCACTAGTCTGAACTGGTTAACCTGTTTTTGACCATGGGAGAGCCACGCTTCAGCATAAATTCCGGCTCAACCGGAGTGATACCACTGTGTCACAGAAAACCGGCGTGAAGCAGCACTGAGCTGTGTTTGGGTGCGTGAGTGAGGTTACCGGAGGCCAAATCCGGGGGAAAGGGGGTTAAAGGTTGGCCTCGCACTTGGGTCGCGGGTGTCTATGGGCAGCGCCAATCGCTTACCATCAGGTGAACCGTCTGCTTCTCTGCCAACTTTCAATAATAAAAAAAAACCTAAAGCGATGGTAGCTCAGTGCTTAAGAACACGCCTTCCATGAACACGCCATGCGGGGAATCGTGGTTCAATCCTCTATATTTTTCAAATCTATGTACATTTCTACATGTATGCACATTTCTTTCTATTGGTCTAGTGGTTTAAGTACCGGGCCGTGATCTCTGGGTCCTGGGTTCAATTCCCGGGTCGATCGAAAAGTATGTTTCGAATTTTTTGGACATAGCTTGGGTTTGTGATCACCAATCCGCATTTGGCAAGCGTGGTGATTAACCCTAATCCCATCATAGTAGCGATAACTTGATTTCTATGATGGAGGCCTTTGCCCTGCAGTGGGACATTTTAAAGGATAATTTTAAAAAAATGCACATTTCTTCCATTATCTCTATGATATGAGAAGAAACATCGTAAGTAAACTTATTTATCAGTTGGTCTGGTTCACGGGTTTGGAAGGTTAGACGGCAGTCGTTTCGTGATTACCAGGCTTCTCAATCCCAAATTGTGAAACATGGTCCAGTCGTATCCTGGGCTCCAATAGCAAACAGGAATTGCACGCTAAGTTGAGGAGGAAGAGAACTAGTTAGCGTAGCCCTGTTGAGCATACCTCTGGGTCACCTTCCCAGAGGGAGTTCCACACGCTCTACGAGGTCCCCCGACCTGACGGGACGGTGCGCGAAGCATTTTCCCTTCGAGACCAAAAACAAAGCCCTGTTGAGCAAAGATAAAAAAAGTGATGCTGATTCATCACATCAATGGCTCATTTGCAAGAGATATCGAAGAAGTTACAAATTAACTTTGTTGGTTGGTAATGTTACGAAGTTTGTACAAATATTGTCAAAACTTTCACGATGTTGTTGTTGTTGTTTCGCCAAAGCTCGATAACAAAATATTTATTCTGTCAAATATGTACAAAAATAGCCTAGGTATTAATAACTGTTTTTACTCCTATTTCTTCCATCCTTAACTTTTATCTCTATTAAAGATAGAGAAGTTAGACCAGCCAAGTAACCTAAATTTTAAGCAGATAATAATAAAAAGATCTAGAAGTTACGCGAAGAAATTCAACAATACAACTCAACCATGTGGAGTGAGAACAGTCAGTTCTGTACATTTTCACCTGTGACAGACACCCACAGAAGCACCTGTGTCATATTTTATCTCAAAAGAGCCCTAACCCATTTATTTACTTTCTCACAGTAAACGCCGTCTTTGAGCAGACCTCAAAGAAAAAATCACAAGGCGTGAGATTAAAAAAATCGCGCTAGAGGAATTTCAGCTTTGAACTATAAATACAATGTCGGCTATGATTTTATTTAAAGTAGGCAAGTTGGTTTTAGAATACATTTAAGCTGTAGAGCTACAATAGCTCAGTGGATAAGAACATGCGGCTTCTTAACGGGATCTGTGTTCGTGCATATTTCTACTTCGTTAGGGAACCTGCACGTTTCGGATGGTTTCTCAACCATGTAATCATGATTAAGTTGGTCTGGTTCCCCTGTCTAAGGATTGCAAAGGCGCCGCAAAATTCTAAATCACCTAAATCATAGCCCAAGCGCACACTTGGGCTCTAAAACGACAGCTTTAGACGCAACCAGGAATAGCGTGTGGAGATGATGATGCTCTAATAATTATGATTTTAGTACTTATTTGTTCTCAATTTTTGTTCTAAATATCTTTTTTTTTTCAATTTATTATCAAATAACATTACAAATTATACATGTACAATAATAAGACAGCACATTAAACCACAGAGGTTTGTCTTGTGCTATCGTGAGCTATGCTATATACAAACTTATATTCAATACTCGAATCATTTATTGAAAACCATATTTTGGGAATTAAAAGTGCAATTCGAGCGACACTAATAAATAAGTGTACAATATTTTATACAACTGTACTAGCAATTGCTAAGACAGTATTCCCTTAGCTTAAGTTTAAAATTTGTAGGTGTCAAACTGTCCCGCAGATCCAATGGCAACTTGTTTATCAGGCGAGGAACTATGAATGATGTCGTTCGCTCGCCGTACACATTGTTTGCGCGCTGCGTGATCAAATCACTCATCTGCAGTAACCATCATCTGCAGTTCATCTTATCTGCAGTAACCATAAGAAAACCTCTAATGTTTCTATGCGGGCGGGCTTATCGTATCGTTTCTGACTATTGTTAAAAATCGCCATTATTTTTTACAGTTAGAACTCCAATTTCAGCTTTAACCAAATGTGCGCAACTCGAGTAGTTTTAAAAACTTCACAATACAAAATTCTCGGTTGGGACACATAAATTTCACTTTTTTCCAATTCCTTTTATTCGAGTCGTGCCCAGTGACTAGCGCAGGTGTAGCTAGTCTAGGGGAGCATGAAACGAACTATTCCAGGCAGGCAATTAAGCTAACTTCCTCCAAATAGTGCGTCAAAGTTTAAAGTGGTGTAGCTGTGATAAAACTCACTAAAGAGGTTTGGCTCCTCGTTCCTGCCCCGAGCCATCAAGACATGGAATGCCCTTCCAGCTCATGTGTTTCTTCCTTCATACAATCCGGGGTCTTTTAGGCGGGGCGTGAAGCGGCGTCTCAGCAGGCCATCAGGGTGAGGATGGCATACTCAGTGAGTACTTTGTTTAGTTCTTTTGTGCCTGTCAACCTCATATTTGGATTTCACGGCCGCTTACCATCAGGCGGAGTGAGGTCATCCTAATTGGCCTATCCATAAAAAAAAAACGGTTTTCTGTGATTTGTTTCAATACACTGTTTATATTTTATAAAACCATTAAAAAGTATAAATTATATACTTAAATTTTTCAGCATTAATAATTTCAAGTAACCATTCTGAAAATACTGTCCAGCAATATGATGCTGGGCAGCCGTGTGGTCGTGTGTAGCCATGTGGTCCCCGGCAGAGTAGAATAGGCCAACCTCACTCTTAACGAGGTGTCGTAAAAGGCGACTAAGGTAAAGCTGCTGGCATGATCATCAGCATCCAGTCTTCAGTCAAGGAAAACTCTGCATTTATATCAAAACCCTCGCCAAGCAGTCTGCCAAGCGTGGTGAGTATGGCAATTACCCCTCTTGTCATTGAGGAAGGCCCGTGCCCCAGCAGTGGAGACTTAAATGGGCTGATGATGATGATGATAAATATGATGCAAAAACCAAGAAAACATTTTAAACTAATAAATTCCTACAACATCTCATGCACTGTCCTGATCCTTTTATGGATAGGTTTCAGACAACAGAGGAGTTAGAAATACACGAACTTAAATTAAATGTATAGTGAGGAGCGATACCACGTCCTCACAGAAAACCAGCGTGAAGCAGCAATGTGCTGTGTTTCGCTGCGTGAGTGAGGGTACCGGAGGCCCCATCCGGGGGAAAGTTGGCAACGCACTTGTGACTCCACTGGTGTCGTGGGTGTCCATGGGCGGCGGCAATTGCTTACCATAAGATGATCCGTCTGCTCGTCTGCTACCTAACACATAAAAAAATATATTATAACAAAGAAAAGGGTTTCATCACAAAATTGTTTTTGTTCAGGATGAATATCAGAAATGATGACTTAGATCAACCTGATCACACAGCTACGCACTGTCACTGCTTACACACTGAATCAATATTATTATCTACCATTAACCCTTAAAAGAGTAAGGTACGCTGATTGGCCTCATGATTTAATTTTAGTTGATCAAAGCACTATATTGATAACTGGAGTGTTAAAATTATGTATGTCTGTAATCATTTTGCTGACACCAGGGTCTCAGCGTAGTGATTTTGTACATTTTAAATCAACCAACTGTTAGGTAATGGGAATTTTATAACGAATATCTTTTCCCTAATTTTTTTATCGCTCAATCGACTCTTTGTTTTGAAATTGAATAAGAATAAAAAAAGAAATGTCAGTAAAAAATGATGGCGGATTAGGGAGGCCAAAAATTGCGACGGACAAGAGAGGACTGTTGTAAAATATGATTGTAAACTTAAAAGGTGTTTTAAGTAACAATATTCCCATCCTGTAAATGTATTGAGAGATAACGCTTACATAATACCAGACGGTATTTATAAATTATCTTGCTTACATACGAGCAAGCTTACACATTACACACCCAAACACTCAATATCCAGACATTACCCTTTATTTTCACAAACTTACTCAAAGTCACGCTTATAATAAACTCACAGAATCACAAAAGAAGTGAATTGGAATGAGCTCTGTGGTAACTGCTAGGCATTTTAAATTTAGACCTAGATGACGCGCCAAATTATTTTGCTGCCACGGAACAATTCATGAGCGAGTCCGACTGGCACATGGTCGTTTTATTAAATTAACGCGTCTCTATCGTTTACATGTAATATGCATTAAATAAATGTAATTAAAAACTACTATTTGATACCAAGTAAACTTGCTGTGTGATAAATAAAATGTTCTTTAATAGGCACATATTATTAGATTTCGCAATATGCGTTTTTGTTACCTCAAAATAATTCCTATATCGTTGTGACCGGAGATTTGGCGAATACAGTCGTAGATGGATATACAGTTACTTACATGTATAAACTCCTCCTATTCTTAGGATCATATTTACGATGTTGTAAATATTTCAAAGGCTTCTATTTTGTGGAAATCCGGAGTTCGAATTTCACAGGCGACCAATTTGCACACCTGTCTACGCAAAAATGTGCTTTTCATAAGAATATCGACGTAACTATAATAAAATTTAATCTATTTGGATCTCCAAATGATTAAAAATTATAATATTTTACTTCCTTTATTCGGCAACGTCCCTTGAATTTATTACTGAATACCTCTAAGTACAAATAACTAAGTAATCTAAGTTAAATAAGATTTTTCGTCATCAAAACCTTTCAAAGCTTTCAATCAATTGAGCAAATAGCTTATTTTTGCAGACTATTGATATAGCACTAAAAAGAAAAAAAAATAACAAAAAAGCATGGACGTTGACCGAATTCAGATGTTATTGGATTGGGTTCATTTTCAATTCATTGTAAATATTTCAGTCATTAAAAGTAATTTGGGATTCGGAGTTATTACATTTTTGTTGTCAAAATACTAATAGGTACAACAGATTCAAATATATATGTTCTAGGTGTTTGTTACATTTTCGTATACGTCTAGTTGAAGGTACATAATATTAAATTAAAGTTATTTGATTCTAGGAACACTTCTGTACACTATTTAATTTACATGACCTTATAGAGTTAAACGAAACTATTGCATTCAATTGCATTGGTGTTATTTGGGAGACGCGTGTTACTTGTATGGAACATTAAAGAGAACTCTTAAAATCTTAAAAGGTTACAAAAATTTTTTGACTTCGATATACATTACTATTTATCACTAAAGCCGTTAAACTTGTGTATTAATACGAGAAGGCCTGCGAACTGAGCACGTTTGCCAATACATATAAGATCGTGAGTCCGATTTTGCTTGTGACTTTAAATTAAAACAAAAGGCCGAAACATTAAAAAATAGGAGGTTAATAGGCTCCGAAAGAATGTGTGTAGCAGATAATGGTAAACAATAGAGCAAGAGTTTACCCTCTAATAGACATGAATTCTGCGAGACAGCTGTGACGCTAAAGTTAGGTGCAAAAACGAGTTCACGCCAAATCCAGCAGACTAGTTTGCAAACTGAAGCTTAAATGTAACTACATTTAGCAGCGTTTACTCACGATTCATAACGATGCAACGTGAAACATTTCTACTTAGGTGTGGAAATACACTCTTCTCGCTCATATTTCATCTGAGAGATATTATAACAATAAGATTTAAAGCATCATTTGGAAAATTATATTAATTCATAGGATTAGTTAATGACCTAAGAAACTTTCTAAAGATTTTTATAAGGAAGCCCAATGCCTAGATTTGAGTTCACGCAGTACATTGATATAAATAATGGGAAACACCGTGAATATAGATAGATAGATAGATACACTTTATTGCACAAAATTTACAGATCTTAGCCTAATGAATATATTTTTATTCCAGCATTCCAGTTCCAACAAACACTTATCCCTCTGACAATTCATCCATTTAAACCTTGCAGCATCCTCTAGATGATTGTCATATATTTTCAACTAGGTTACATCTGACATTACTCACGCACATTTAAGTCTTTGATTGCAAAATATTTTTTTATGTGTCTTGACCTCCTTAGTCCCATTCAAAAAGGACGACTTGGTTCGGCTTTATGTGTACCCAAGGGTGATGTTGTTAACTTTTAGCAGGCAGAAAATATCTTTTCCGCGCGCTTATTGAGTTTGGAACATATAAGTCACAGATAAGCGGAAAATCTTAGTGCTCAACGCCACAGAAGTCGAACGAGGAAAGGAATCGCGGGTGTCTATGGGCGGCGAAAATCACTTACCATCAGGTGATCCGTGTGCTCTGCCTCTGCTCTCACATAAAAAAAAAAACTGACGCAAGAAATGTGATGGATAAAATTGCAAAATCCCGGGAGAAATACATGAAAACCTTGGTTGGAATGGTTATTTTATTGCAGGGAGAAATGCAGGAGGCCCCAAGAATTTTACAAAATTTGTCTGTGTGTTTGGTCTACTAAGATAAATATTTTTTTTTCCAAAAACCTACTTTCTGACTGTTTTTGGTTGTGTACCGCTCGTAAAGCACAGGGTACCAGTTAAAAGTAATCAGAAACCAGAATCAGGTACCAGAGAAAACTTAAAAAAAAGTGACGACCCGCACAATGCAAACATTTGTGTGCATAAACATGTCTGTTTGTATTGGTCTGGGTGTTTTCTATGTATTATAAGTAATGTATTTACAAAAGAAAAGTATTATATGTATGTATATATTTGTAATTCCGCTGTTGATTCTGATATCCGTAACACAGGTGCTTGAGCTACCTATCTCGGAGTCAGGTCAATGTATGTGAAGTTGTGGAATATTTATTTATTTATTTTATGTAATATTTACGTAGGATGCAAAAATAGAAGAAATTTAAAAAATATTTCATAAAAAATAATTTTTACTATTATAGGCGGCAGACAGGGGAATGGATCACCTGATGGTAACGGATTGCCGCCGCTCATGGACACCCGTTACACCAGTGGAGTCATAAGTGCGCTGTGAAACCTTTAACCAAACCCCCCCCACCCCCTCGCCTGGAGCGCTCCTACCCTCACTGACGCGACAAAACACAAAATAAACACTGCTTCACGCCGGCACAGATTTTATAATACACGCCGATTTTCTGTTTGGCCGTGGGATCACTCCAATTGAACCAGCCCATTCATGCCAAAATGCTCTGCTCCCTCGGTTAAATAATAATTGCAACAAAATAAATAAATTTAATTTCTTGCGCTCAAAACCCATGCCGCTCGATAGTAATTTAAAACTTTGACCCAAGGTTCAATACATTTATGTACATTGCAAACTACTAAACTTAGCTAAATTAGTAGTCAACCCCAATACAAGGATAAGCGTGCAAGGATGCTTAATACTCAATATCAACACTGCCTCAAGTCATGATTGAGATTGAGGAGTACTGGTTGATCCCCTATACCTACTATATAAAACATTCGGTTATGGTTTAAAAAACATTCCGAAAGTAAAAAATGACATTCAATTAAAATACCTTACTCTCCAACATACATAGTGTTTATTAAAATATTGAATTATTTGTTAGAAAATTTTAATTAAGGAATCTATTTTCTATTTTCTACGATGTACATAACTGCCACTCTCACAATCGTTGATTAACTAAGTTTAGCCAACTTAAGAAAAAATATTGCCACTTATTTTGATACGCATAAAGACTACCGATACTAAAGTTAATGAACATTAGCTTAATGTGACGGGTAGGGCACACTAGCGACGCCAATCGTGTTTAATTTTTAGACTAAACTGGATCTATTTTAAACAATTTTGGGGTTACAATCTCTCGGCAAATAATTATACTATTTATTAAATAATCATGCACAAATTATGGGTCTGTTTTTGTACACGAAAAATTGATTCAAGCCAAAAGCGGCCACTTTTGGCGGTAATCTAAAATTTGAGTGCAAAAGCAGACCAAACAGTTAACTACAAGTATTAAATGAATAGTATAGGAAAATTGTTTAAAATAGATCTGGTTTAGTAGCTAAAAATTAAAATCGATTGGCGTCGCTAGTGTACCCTACCCGTCACCTTAAATGACGTCTCTGAGTGCGGCCGTAAGACTACGAAACTAATAGGAAACTATTAAATCTTAATAAAATACGAATAGTTACAAGGAAAATTTTAAGCCGCACTACTAAATTCTATCCCACAGATCACTGTGTTCTATCCTAATAGTATCTTGCGGACTTTGGGCGTGACCGAGATGGCGGCATTGCGTGAGAAAGAGACGGCAGATTCACGAGCCAACGAACGCGGAGCGCAGCGTGTCATAGGGAGAGAGAAACAAAACAGTTCATGTAGAATGTGAAATGAAAATCTTATTTTCTCAATAACACTTACTAACAACACTTTAGTTCTACAATGTTATTGTTCTGTTCACATAAAATTAAAATGTAATAAGCTTATGAGAAGTATAACATAATTAGTAACCTAAAAGTCATAACTAAACTAAATTATCCTGTTATAATGACACAAAGTAGATATTGTAAAAATCTATTCTTGAATACTTACCAACAGCGATTTTTTCGACCGGCAAAGGTTGAGCCAGAAGCACACTCATGTGTAACAACAACAAAATACCGACGGTAACGTAGTGTTTTTGAGTCATTTTTACTTGACAATGGAAATTCAACGCTAACATACAATACACTGTGTATTTACATGCTAAATTAAAGCATTTATGGACAGTTTCTGTTGACTTTATGGTATTAAAATTGCGATAAATTGTTGGGATGCTGTGAGCAAACCTGAGACGTAGGGGCGACTGATGGGATGGAGGAGATGTGGCGTGGGGTGCGGGGGTAGCAAACCCCGCTACCCCGCGCTGTTCTCACTCGTTTATCCTTTCTGAATACGACGAACTTTGTATCTACAAATCTTTAAAATATAAAAAAGTACTCTTCAAAATCAGCGTCAAAATAAATAAATTATTAACTTTAAAAATAGTAAATTATCCTCTCTGATTGTGTAGAAATAGTTTATTCCGATTTTTAGAAATAGATTGGTATCTATTATTACTATAGTTTCGTCATTGAGTTCTTCACGAATTCATTGCATTGACTTTGATATTTTGTGAAAAAAAATATAGATTTGAGTCTAATGAAATTGCGCGCGTCGGTGTTTGTTCGTATGAAAAGGGTCGAGCCGCCCAGCCTCCCCGACCCCTCCGTGTCATCTCTCTCACGCGTTAGCCACATTGCTGAACAAATCCTTGGTATAAGCTCCACCTATATATATTAGGAACTTGATATTTACTAATACTGAAAAACAAAAGCTGTGAAGTTTCGTCCTTTTTAGGGTTCCGTAGCCAAATGGCCTAAAACGGAATCCTTATAGATTCGTCATTTCTGTCTGTCTGTCCATATGTCACAGCCACTTTTTTCCGAAACTATTAAATAAATTTTGGGGGTCCCCATACTTAGAACTGACACTCTTAATTTTTTTCATCTAACCTATACGTGTGGGGTGTCGTTTTTTTTTAATTATGTTGAGGTTTCTAATTTTTTTTCTCCTAAGGTAATAATTTTGCGCATGAGGCGCCCCCAAAGTGGTAAAATGTGTGTGTGCAAAGGGGTAAAATTACAAACGGGTCGTCAATTTAGTTCTAAAAATCTCTTCAAGTCAAATAATAAAAAGGCTTAAAAAGTATTGCTTAAGTTTATCTTTAATATTTTTATGTGTTAAACATGTTACTAATTCAGGCGGAAGGTTATTGACAATGCGCGGAATTAGGTAATTGGTCATGCGCTCGGAATTCTTAGGGATTCGTCATCATATTCATAGGGGGCCGTCATTCATAGAGGGATCCACAAAAAAGTTTTGTTTGGTAAATAGGCAATGAATTGCAATGTTTGAAGAGATCGTTACGATTATCTTGAAATTGTATTTTTATTTTATTAGAAACAATAAATTTTAAAATTCTAAATTGTAAATTATAAATTTGGTCAATGTTTGATTTATAGCTTCGGCCGTTACTACTTAGGCCGTACTGGACATGGGATTCTGCCAGGGCATTGTACAGCATAAGTTTTACTTTATAAGTAATGCTGATTTTAATAATAGTTATATTTCCCAGAAATTGTCTTAGCTTGGTACAAACATGTTCTATATGGTACTCCCAATTAAATTTGTTGTCAATAATTAGTCCTAGATATGTTTGTTTATCCACTACTTCAATGTCTGGGCAGCAACACGTAGTATGGCTGGCGACATGAAGGCAACTATGATTTTGAGCTATTAGTTTATTAATCGGGAGAGGTTTGATATGTGGTGACTTAATTATCATTAATTTAGTTTTATTACCATTAAGAACAAGGCCTGCATTATGACAACATCTTGAAAATGAGTCTAGATCGGCCTGCAAAAGATTGCATGCAGTTTGTGGGTTACTATGGCTCATAAGCAAGTGTCATTCCGCGAATTGATAGCAGGTGCTGTTCCTGACACTGGTTCCCTTTTCATTTACATAAGTCAGAAAATGAAGGGGGCCGAACACCGTACCTTGTGCTGTGCCCTCGGTTACCAGTACTGGTTCGCTATTTATGTTGATAATCTTGACAGTGTAAGATCGGTTTTCTAGATAATTTTGACTCCATTTTAGCATAGGACCGCGATTGAGCAAGCGAGTGACCTGATGGTAAGTTATCATCGCCGCTCATATATATCAGCCACACTAGAGGGAGTGGAGATGCGTTGCTGGCCTTTTAGGAAGGTACGACATTGAAATCTTCAAAAAACGACCCTATTTTTTTGAAGATCTCAATGTCGTACCGGTTCGGAAATACCACGGCGGAAATATGCTTTACCTAAATATAATTTCTTTTTGAACATTGACTATGTTATACTCAAATTATTTTTGTACTAGACACATACTCTGAGAGCCAAGCTTTGGGCCGGCTCGACTAGAGTGATACCACGACCGCACAGAAAACCGGTATGAAGCAGCACTGTGCTGAGTTTTGCTGCGTGAGTGAGGGTGCCGGAGGCCCAATCTGGGGGAAAGGGGGTTTAAAGGTTGGCAGTTGTCCATGGGCGGCGGCAATCGCTTACTTATATCATAAAAAAACAAAATCAAATCACGGCTTTGTGGTTATTTACAAGAAGAAATTCGAATTTCATATTTTCTAATGGGTTCATAGTTTTGGTTGCTATTCGGTTTATTTCTGAAACCAATCGTTATAAAAAAATAAACGTCATTTTTCAACTTATAATTGATTGGTCAATAACCACAATTATGTTTTATAAAATTATCATAATGTAAAAAAATCAAACGTGAGTCAAACAATAATATTACTTACCAACCGGACTACAAAAATGTAATTATTTGTTTGTCGTCTGATATATAATATTTATGCATTCATTGTAGAAAGTTTGTCCACGTCACGTCTATATAAATCCTCAAATAATTGGAAACTGTGTGATATCTAAAATTGATATTGGCATTCGGAAAAAAAAAATGTAAAATCCCAATATAAAATCAGGAACAGTACGCAAGGAGCATTATGTACATCATTGACCCGTGTACCTACCTATAATATTCTTTGTAGTTAGTTATATAAGCAGGTAAGCAAGTTATAATGACATTACTCTTTTCGAGCTTATGTAACCATCTTAAATGTTTCTGTGCTTGATACTTTTGGCAAACATATCTGCTAATACAATTCAAAGGTTTAGGTATAAGTTAGTCATTCTTTGTGTATTTTAGTGTACTAACTACTACGCTGTGATTAGTGTTTGACTGTGCTACTCAGAATTGTTAATATTCAGAGGGCCGTACGTGTTGAAATATATCGGGTTTATGGAAGAATAATATTCAACTTCTATCACATTGTCACTTTATGCTTCGTTTTAGTTATGGTAGGACAAAAAAAATTAGAAAAATCAACTCAAGATCTTCAACACGCTTAATTTAATTTTACAGTTACATGGTTATGTTGACAATTGTTCTGGTCAGGTCAGTAAATATCTAGTAAAATGAAAAGGAAAACATTTAATAATAGGTATTAAATAATAGGTTTTACCTACGAAATTGCCGTTCTGCTATAGTGCCATTTCAAATCAAAATAATTTTTGTTTTGCTAAAATTCTAATTTCAAATTAATTAAAAATATGGAATTCTTTTTCCAATAGTAGTCATTTCTTTATTGAATTACATTTTCATCACTTTCCAATATATTTTGTGATCGAACACGTTAAAAATTCGAGTAATTATGGAAAATGAGTACAGTCGCGGCCGTCCGAAGACTTTTGGTCGTCGAATTAAAGGCGGTTGTGGAAACTGATGACACACAATCTACGGCTGAATTAGAAGCAGCTATCGACGTTAGCGTCAAAACAATTTTGGTCCATTTGCGTCAAATCGGCAAGGTAAAAAAGCTTAGACAAATGGGTGCCCCACGAACTCGAATGTTCGCCAGTCGCTAAAGTACGCGTTAAAACGTGCCTTGCACTGCTCAACAGACATATGAATGAAGGAATTTTGAAACGGATAGTTACCGGATTGTTACGATGAAAAATGAATTTTGTTTGATAACTGGAAGCGCTCAGCACGTTGGTAGCATCCTGGTTCTGCACCTAAACAATGCCCTAAACGAAAACTTACCCCTAGAAAAGTGATGATCACTGTTTGGTGGTCTAGCGCCAGTGTGATTCATTACAGCTTCTTATCAAACGGGGTGAGCATTACTGCACGTACCTACTGGGAAGAACTGAACACAATGAATCTCCAACCGGCATTGGTCAATCGCTCGCTTATTATACAATAATATGGTACCATGGAGCTGGTCTGATGATGCGGTTGAACGCTAACCATAGAAACTTCGGTTCTTGATAACCTATTGAGCTATTTGGTATGTCTTCGTAACTTCGGTAACAATACAAAAATATAGTATCATAGAGCTGATCTGATGAGGAGTTGGAAAATGCCCGTAGGATCTTCCATTCCTGTGGTTTAATTGAGCTAAAATTTGTTGTCTTCGTTATTTTGGTAACAATACAAAAATATGGCTCCATGGAGCTGATTTGATTAGGAGTTAGAAGAAGCCTATAGGAACTCCGATTCTATGTAATTTCGAAACAATACAACAAGGTATCACTGATCTGGTGTCATGAGGAGTTGTAAGGTGTCCATAGGAGCAATAGTTCCTATGGACCGATTGAGTTGAATTTTGGTATGACTACGTGACCTTGGTGACAATACAATAACAAGGTATCATTGACCTGGTCGCATGAAGAGTTGCATTCTAGCCACAGGAACATCAGATCCAGTAGGTCAGATTCAGTTAAAATTTGGTGTTCTTACGTAACTTTGTTGACAATATGGTAGGATGGAGTTGGACGGTATCTATAAGGTATCGTAGATTGTCGTGGTGCCCGTATGTCGTGGTGCCCGTATGGGTAATAGGTTCGTCCTACAGCCCACGACGCCTTCCCATTTAAGGGCGATGAGGGAAAACCGCTGGGGTTTAGTCGGTATGCCTCTGGCCGGCTTCTCGTTAGGAGAAGCCCCCGCCAGAGGAGAGCCCGACATAACCCTCCTGCTCCCCAGCAGGAGGGTATGCATAAGGCGCCGCCACTAGGCGGCGACGTCGGCCATTGCACTACGGGCCGGCGGCATTCCCCAGCGAGAAGAAAAAAAAAAAAGGTATCGTGGATTGAGTTATCTGAAATTTGATATACCTACTTAACGGAAATGTGATAACATTACAATAATATTATGGTACGATGCAGCTGCTCTGATGATGGAGATGGAATATAGTCATAGGAATACCACTTCGTGTGGACAGTCTGTGCTGAACTATGTAGAAAAATGATACATAAACATATATTGACTGACCGGATGGCGCAATTGGTAGTGACCCTGCCTCTTACGCCAAAGGTCGTGGGTTCGATCCCCACCTTGGACCAACATTCGTGCGATGAACACTTGTGTTTGTGCAGTGTCTGGTGTAATATATGTATTGAAGTATATATTTGTGTTCCTCTGTTGTCTGATATTTGTAACACAAGTGCTTAAGCTACTTAGTACGGAATCAGGTCAATAAATGAAATGTTGTGAGAGTTATTATTATTATTATATTATCAATAACCAGTATATTAATACTCTTACATGATTTAAAAGCTTGTCGCGCAATTTCGTTAACGAATAGACCTCGGCCGCGACAAGTTTTTAGATCACTTAAGAATATTAATATACTAGTTATAGATAATATATTTTTATGCATCATACTTCGATAAGAACAGTAAAACTGAACACGTTTGTAGGTTGTTACTTGTGGTGTTTAAAAAATTACGATTTTTATGAATGTCTTAGTTAATTTATTTTATTTTTCATGCATTATAAAAGCTGGTTTTTACATTATTTTTTTATTAAATTATACACTCTAGGGTTAGGGCAGACAAGTGCCACGTGAAGTCGGGGTTGCCTGATGCAGAGATTGATTTGACATGAAATCCTGAATAAATGCGATTGGAAATGTATAATAACAAATTCTCTTATAATAACTAAACTATATGAGAATAATAAAACCAAGATAAACCTACTTTGAAACATGTGTTTCAGAACCAACAATATAGAAACCATGATTATTATTACTTACCATATTATTATAACCATTATCATACTAACAATATTTCGACTAATTTACACTATAAATTATAACATATAGGTAGGAGATGTAATTTTATAGCAAGAAAAAATATGGTATCTTGTTATTATTATACGCATGTGCGGACATTATGGATAGTGATAATTATAGTAAACGGGTTTGGGATTTTGGTTTTCGGACGAATGATTTTCGAAGAAGAAAGGCGTTGGCGACAGACCTCTTTTTATTATCTATAGTTTTATAAGGATTTTATATATTTGAATTTAACGTTCTTTTCTTTTGATATTCATATTTTTATTTAGTGCGATTTCAAGTGTCACGGTGATAGGGTGTTTTTCTGGAAAAATATAAAGTTGTGCTCTGAAAACAGTGTGTTTCAATGCTGCCCCCTAGGTGAGTCCCTTATTCTTCATATAGTGCCACTGTCACGGACGCTAGGTAGGCGCCTCATATTCCATCCTCAACAAAAGGGACTACCTTGTTTAAGAAGGGCATCAATAAACTGCCACTAATAAAAATACATGACGAAAAGTCGTTTCAATTTTTCATACAAAACGGCAATTTCATATTTAACCCTTTACGTTAAGTACCTAGTTATTCAATGCATAGTAAATAGTTACGATAACACATAAATATCGATTTATAATACAAGAATAACAGCAGTTTTCCAAAGATCTATACATCTACAGTGTTAGCTGCTGTGCTAAGTTTTATGATTATTTGTTGAGTGACTCACCCGGTCGCCCAGCACGGTTCCAAAGCTTGTTAATAATGCCACAGTACTTACTTTGTGCTGTAGCCACTAAAAGCCTCAACCTGATATTGCCCGTTTGGGCGTGTTAATTTTAATGTTTTGATTTAAATCAAACTCTATATTGTATTTCTATTTTCGAAAGCTTTTAGTTCACTGTAATGGTTTTATGGTTTATTTCTAAGGTTTTCTAAACTTTATTGCCTGCTAGGTGCTGCTAAGGACAGGTGTATTACCTATCTAACTACAGTAAATAAAAGTTGCAATTTCAATGATGATAAATTTATTGCAATAATGATTTAATAGGTATTTAGTAGGTAGTTAGGTAAGAACACGGCTAATTGGATTTTTTTTTGTGATAGGAGGCAGACGAACAGACGGATTACCTGATGATAAGCGATTCTGCCACCCATTGACACCCGCGATACCAGTGGAGTTAGAAGTGCATTGCCAACCTTCAAATCCCCCTTTCCCCCGGATCGGGCCTCTCCGAGACCCTCACTCACGCAGCGAAACATAGCACAGCGCTGCCTCACGCCGGTTTTCTGTGAGGTATGTGGTTTCACTCCGGTCGAGCCGGCACATTCATGCCGAGGCGTGGCCGAAGCGTGTCTTAAAATAGTAATGTAAAGAAAGCGTGTTTTCTTCTTAGGGATGTTCATAGTTGTGAATTCAATATGCCGAAGTTGTAAACGAGCCCGCCTACTTACATATTTATATATGCTGCCAAACCGATGGATAAGTGAAATAATACCTTTTCAGCATACCTAAGCAATTAATTAGATCCGATCTCCATATTAGTCAGTGTAGCTCTATTTTTGAGATGAATCCCTTACATTATTATTTATTAGTTGCTGTGTTTACATACAATGATCTTCTGATCATTGTATGTAAACACAACGTCATGTAGAGTTTTTTTTTTACTGTAGAAAGGTAAGCGTTTGACCATATTTCACCTGGTCTGATGATGGTTACCCTTATGTGACAGCTCAAACGTATTAAGTTTGAAATTCGACTCATATACAATTATTTGAAGAAAATCAGATTGTGTAGTGTTTAAAACAGGAATGTTAATTCTTTTCTATTCTACAGCAGCGAAAAAAATATAAATCAGATATTTCTAGTTTAGTATTTAAATTTTGTCCCGAAATCAACTCCTATTCACGAGGAAAAATGTCCTTAAGACAACTTGAAGGGCAACAGCTACGAAGTTTAATATCCTTAAGCAGTTGGTAGCCCGAGGTCTTTTAAACATTGAAAGCTCAAAGGGAAAATAAAAAGACATTTCCATTACAAATTTGGGTAAGTTTGATTTTGGTCGTTAGATACTTTAGGCGAGAGTCGATGAAAAACAAGGATCTAAAGTCCCATCAATCCCAATCGAAGCCATGATAAATAAATGTAGCATTATCTTTTTCTACATTATAGACGTAAAAAACGTGCCTTTCAAAAGATTGGAACATTTGCATCTGGATCAGTGCAGAGATGCAGAACAGTGGAACGATTCATTTGAAACATTGACTCGCAGACAGATCCGTGATTCATTTCGCTCATTCGGATCATTCAGCTCACTCGGGTCATTTGGCTCATCTTTCGCCTCAGCTCATTCAGCCCATTCGGATCATTTGGTTCACTCGAACTCGAGATCCATTAGAATCGAATGATACATTCGGAGCGAACATTAGAGATTCGGAAGAGTGTATCATTTGGATGAGTAGGATCACGGAGTCAGCTTCAGTAAAGAGTTACGTAAGTTCAAAAAAGACAAATTGACCATCGGTTCCATGTCTAAGTGAAGTGACTATTTATGCTGCGGTTTCTTCTAATTTGAGCAAGTAAAATGCAAATTTGGTAGAATTTGGGACGATGAACTGGATAGTTGGAGCACACGTGGTATTCACACTCAGAGATGCGGGTACTTTCCATTAGGGCTGTTGAAGGGCTCCCAAAACTTCTTCTGGGTAAGCACGCTACATCTTAGACTTTATTGTCACTTTCCATCAGGTGAGATGAGGTCAAGTGCAAACCCATTTAATATTAAAAAAAAAGAAAGAAAGAAAGAAAGAAAATACATTTATTGACCACCACAACACAGAAAAAGTAAATATGTACAATAGGCATTACACGACTCGATACAGATACAAAGAGAAAAGTGTGGGTGTGTGTGGTTAATCAGGTCCCGACCTCAGCATTTGCTGCTACGGCACTATCTGCGGTGCCGCAGCAGCGCTGGTATTCTGGTGGGACCTGGTTGCGAGTGATTATATAAGTAAATAAATAGATATAAGTATATACACGTATAATATATATTGAAAGATGTATGGACTATGTGGCAGCAATACAATTATATTGGTACATAGGTATATGACAAATTTCTGAAAATTCAACCCCCAAGGGGGTAAAGAGAGCGTTAGAAGTTTTTATGAAAGTCCGCCATTTTTGATGTTAGGAACGTGAAAATTTGTTTTTAGACTAATAATTAGAAACTAAAAATAACTCATGAAAGTTTTTTGGAAAATCACCCTTAAAGAGGGTTAAATAGGGGGAGAAATGGTATGGGTTTAGCAATTTTAATGTAAGAATCTAGAATCATTCATCATTATTTGGGCTAGATTTAAACAATTTGTTTTAACATTTTTGTAAATTCAACCCTTAAAGGGGTGGAAACACGGATTGAAGTTTGTATGATAGTCCGTCGTCTTTGATGTTAGGAATGTGAAAATTTGTACTAACGAATATACGTATGTGAGACAGAATAAATAATACCGCAGGTTTCGGGAATAACTGCTTCTTTAATTATAATCTTCCTACGTCTTTACGCCTTTCACAGTCGTCGGCCATTTGTCGTCTATCTCACTCTCGCACGTCATTCTATAATTCAATTATCGATCTCTTACACGTTCCTTATCATGCATCCTACACGTATAATTTAAATTATACAGAAATTTACTTCAACGTTTTTGGAAAATCACTTTTGGAAAATCACTCACTTTGATGAGCTGAAATGCAGAGTGGGGGTTTACTAATTAGTAAAGTAAGAAACTTAAAATTGATGTTTGGGCACGGGTTTTGAATAAAAAAGTGACTTTTGAACTTTCAACCCCTAAGGGGTAGTTGCGCGGGTTTGTATTTTGAATGAAGACTTTTGTTATAAAGACTAAAACTACGTGAGTAACGCCGCGGGCGCAGTCTAGTTCTTTATATACGTTATTCTTGTACAATACATTGTACGACAAAATTTAGCTAGTCGTCTGTGTAAAGCTCGTAAAATATAAAAGCAATAAATGTCAAGCACAAACAGCCAAGTTTCACAACATAAAAGTTCGTGAGCGGTCGTAGAGGCCGCTCAGCCAAGTGGCTATTCAGCATTTTTCTATAATATTGTTTAGTAAACCATTTATCGCACTGTATGTGTAAAAGAAACAACGTCATGTAAATATTCATTTGTGTTTGTACATCTACTAGTAAGTGTATGCCTCATCGTCAGCCCATTTAAGTCCCCACTGCTGGGGCACGGGCCTCCCTCAATCACATGAGGGGGAATTGCCATACTCACCACGCTTGGCAGACGGGTTGGCGAGGGTTTTGATATAAATGCAGAGTTTTCCTTCTCTTGGTGCTGATGCCAGCAGCTTTACCTTAGTCGCCTTTTACGACACCTCAGTAAGAGTGAGGGTGGCCTATTCTACTCTGCCGGGGACCACACGGCCAATCCAAGTGTAGCCTACCTGTTTTTAATCCAAGTTTTCTACTTGGATTAAAAACAGGTAGGCATCAAAACAAACTATTTTTAAAACTCTATTTGGGCAACTTATTACACAACGCGATCTTAAGTTATTACCATACTAAATCTCATGTCATCCCGTTCCAACATATAATGCTAAAAAGGGTTGGCACGACTTTTGGATTGGGACTATCCTTGATTTGCGTTTTGTAATAAGAGGGCAGAGGTTATTTCTTAGGCCTGAGCTCTAGGTTACTCAATCCATCGGAGATGTGGATCTTATAGTCAGGCACTTTATTCGGCGTCGTTTGTTAATCAAAAACACACAGGGAAAAAATACGAAGCCTTATTCTGCACTGGTAGAACAGTAGGTAGAAAAGAAAATGACAATTAAAGTGAGGCCAAAGTTTTTGCACAGTAGTAATTGCTTTGAACTTTGGGACGTACCGCAACAACCCATAGTAAAGACATCGAGAACCATACTACTAGTATATTAAGAGGTAAACATAGGACGGTATCTTAAGGTATACGACATATAAATTGAACTGATAACCTTTTTTTATGCTAGAGGCGGACAAACGAGCAAGTGAATCACCTGATGGAAAGTAATCAATGCCGCCCATGAACATCCGCGAAATCAGAGAGATTGATATAAAAGTATAGTAAAGTAAATGTCGTTCTTCTTCTACTTTTCGGAATCGGTACCTTGTGCCACTTGTAAATAGGTCTTTACCTATGAAATTGCCGTCTTGCAGTACTGGCCATTTTGAACCAAAATATTTTTTTTTTGGCAAAAAATTTTAACAGTGGGAGAGCCACGCTTCGGCATGAATGGGCCGGCTCGACCGCGTGTAATACCACGTCCTCACAGAATACCGGCTTGAAGCAGTGCATGCGCTGCGTTTCACTGCGTGAGTGCTAAGGTATCCTACTTTAGGCCCAATCCAGGGGCCCTTCCCCTAGCAAGCAGGCAAGCAGTGCCACTTGCAGCTTGTGACGCCACTCTGGTGTTGCAGGGCAGGTGTCGATGGGCGGCGGTAATCGTTTACAATCGGTGATCCGTCGGCTCGTCTGCCACCTATATCATAAAAAAATCAAATTTCACATAAATGTTAATTAAAAAAATATGGAATTCTTTGTACATACGTCTTCATTTGTTTATTAAATAGTGTTACATTTTCGTCTAAACTATTTCGTCATCATGGATACGTTAGATATTCCGTTAATTATGGAATATGAGTACCGTCGTAGCAGTAACGCGGCACAAAGGGGACGCAACATCATCGACGTTTACGGAGCTAACACTGCAAACCAGCGCACCACCTATTATCATTGGTTAGCTCGCTTCCGTTCTGGAAATCACGACCTGAAAAATGAACCTCTCGGTCGTCCGAAGACTGGTCGACAATGAAGAATTAAAGGTGGTTGTGGAAGCGGATGTTACACAATCTACGGCTGAATTAGCAGCAGTTTTTGACGATAGTATCAAAACAATTTTGGTCTATATGCGTCAAATTGGCAAGGTAAAAAATCTTGACAAATGAGCTCAATTATTCGCAGCACGAAGTGCGCGAGACGTACCATACACTGCTCAACAGATACACACATTAAATTATTTTGAATCCTTCCTCACTGTGTGTGCTGTGTTTGCCTTTTTTATGATATAGATGGCAGAAGAGCTGACGGAACACCTGATGGTAAGCAATCACCGCCGCCCATGGACACCTACAACACCAGTGGTGTCACAAGTGCGCTGCTTACCTTTTCACCTATGCAAATAAATAATTCTTTTATTGGATTTTGATTCATCATTTCAGCCAATAGATGTCTACTGCTGGACATAGGCCTCCGCCAATGATCTCCACTCAGATCGGTCCTGTGATTTTGATTTACCGTCTTTTATTATAAGAAACTCCATGAACATACCCGTATTGACAACGTTTGTTGTGTTTCTGTAAGTAGTTTTATCTACCAAAATTAGGTACAGACCGCAACACATTAGGTTACTTTAATCCTCAATTGAAATTAAACCAAAAGTGTTTGACAATAAGGTGTGAGTCGATTCAAAATTTAAATTTGACAGTTTTCTTTGATATTTCTTTTACAGATTTTCTTCAAATATATATTTTGTAGCATTATCATATTTTACTCGTATTTATTTTCGGAATAAGGTTGAAATATCCCAGTTGCCCTTTTACTATGCATTCCAAAAGTGCTTTTCTGATAAGGTACACATGGTTTAAAAATTCACGCCAAAATTGTCTTTTCTTCTCCGTATTATACTCGTATAGTATGGTGGTTGCTCTGCATTTTGCGCTGCAACGTCTTTTGTGGCAAAACCAAATAGCGGAATCACTTTTTTTTTATTTCGGAAAAATAATAGCGCCGACTTTGTTTGCTATCAAAAAACGCAAATTTATTCAAAATCAAAGATTGAAAGAATAAGATTATTGAGTTTATTCTAGTAGCAATTGCGATCTTCAAAGAAACAATCTAACAGTGTTGCTCTACAATAAAGATTATTGTTTTGAACTCTTATAAATTCGTCATGAAAACAGCTAGACACATACAAACATTAAACACTCAATTCACATAGAAACTCACTATGTTGTTTGCTTAATAAATGGATGTCAATCATATTGAGTTTTCATGACACATGACATGGCGTCATTGTGTTTTTTTGTTAAATAACTTTGTGCAAAACTATACTGTGCATTTAAAAAAGTGATATTGTAATTATTTAGATTTTTTATTAAAGTTGGACCTATGCGAATGAAGGCTTACTTATTTACTTACTCGTAAAAGTTGGAGTCAAAAGTTTATTTTTAGTTTTAATTCACAATATTTTATAATATAATATGCAATAATAATTAATCTTTATTGCAGATTCAGTTTCCATAGCATTTATACAGTAACAGAAAACTATTTTATCCTTATTTTACCTACCTTCTGATTTAGTTTGTTCTTTTTCTTCTATCTTGTCAGTTGAGTAATCTAATTGTAATTTTTTTTCTTATTTGCTCATCAACATTATGCGTCAGTTTCTATTCCTTAGTATTTTCTGTAGATACCTATACAAAATTTCAAACGTAATCAAAGAAGTGATTTGAAGTTTCTCGCAATGAAAGCCGAAACACTTAATTGCACAGGAGCCGTCGTCACGGCCTTAGTCGCACTCGAGTTATTTGAAACGAGGAAGTTACTCGGTTCTAGTGATGTGTCTCGAGTCATCTGTTACTCGAGTGTCATTAAAATAATAAATATATATTCGAGTAAAAATGTTGTCCACTCGAGTCAAGTAATGTATTTTTGTATAAATAGTAATTTTGAATTAATACATTGCCACGTGTATTATTTACTCACGTTCGTCGCTTATGAGATTTTAGTGAGTCGCATATTAACAGATGAATGATATATAAAATTACTTATTTATTCCTTATAATTATTTTGCTCCGCAGACCAAGCAAGCGTATATTTAGCAACCCATACCTTATTTCAGTGTAAATTCCAAACCTGTAAATACTACTTATATAGATGTCCCGTTTGCTGTCTCTGTCGCAAAGGTTGCAGGTTTTATCCCCGCACAGTACAAACATTTGTCTGCATGAACATGTCCGTTTGTATTGGTATGGGTGTTTTCTGTGTTTTATAAGTATGTATTTACAAAAAAAAAGTATTATATGTATATATTTGTAATCAGTCTGTTGATTCTGATATCCATAACACAGGTACTTAAGCTATCTATCTCGGAGTCAGATCAATGTATGTGACATTGTGAAATAATTATTTTTTATTTTATATAGGACTACAACCAGATTAATATAGACAAGCAAACAAGCCACTCTTCTGGTATCTATTATTGAATTTTAAAGTCTAGTATGTAATAAGAAGCAAATTAATTTGAATTTGAAAATGCTCGAGTAAAGTAATGAAACTCGAGCAGCGCATCCCTAGCTCGGTACTGGAGAGGTGAAGAACTTCATTTGATATTCAGAGCCCCATTATTCGTGTGCCGCAGAGTGCCTCCGCAAGGAAAAGTTACACTTTAAGATTGATTTCGGCGACAGCCTTCCTACTTTAATAGTTTTTCAAGTTTCTGTTTGAATAAAATATTGGATCAAATTATGGGCATAAAAAAGGTATTACCGTCGACTGTTCTTTATCAAACTTGATACACCTTTCAAGTAGTTTGGTATTTAGAAAGTTTGTTGGTTTAGTTTAGCGATAAGATTTCCCTCTGGACCGCTTGTGACGGCAAACATTGCCTTCTACGAATAAATAAAGTATATTCCAGTTTTGCGCTCTCACTTCGAAATATTTTTTCTCTATTACAGAAGTCATAAATGTGAATAGGTAATCAATGACTTTTTATGCTCGATATCTGTGTAGTGCAGCTGTGTATGTCATTTTATGTGACTGATCTCAAAAATCAGTTACGTTCGCAGGATATATTATAGTGCTCAAGTATGTGCGCAAACACAAGTGCACTCTCTATTCCCTTACACTCATATTCCGATGGGATACACCACTTGACACGACCGGAGAGGGATTGGGCGCATGACCAATGGCTTAATGTGCTTTCCGAGGCACGGGGGTATATAACCACCCACTTTCAGATTCCGGGCTGACGATAAGAATTTCTTATCCAAAACTTAGATATAAATGCTTGGCCCGACCCGGGGATCGAACGCGAGACCTCTTGCGCAGCCGTCGCTTTAAAGTGCGACCCACTAACCACTGGGCCACCGAGGCAGTCGAGGAAAAAAAAAACTATGCAAGCTGCAAGCGATTTTTGCTCTTCAGGTGAGTATGGAGCTAAGTTAGGTTTATAGGACGCAAAGAGGAGGATTAGGGACTATGGAAGCTCAGTAGTGTGGAGAACAATCGCCTTCCAAACGGAAGTAGCTACGTAGGTTCGAATCCAAGCACGCACCTATGAACTTTTCTAATCTATGTGCGTATTTTACCATCATTTCGGCGAAGGTGAGGATAAACTGCACGATTCAGTTATTGTCAGGAACGTATAACCATGTTGGAGCTGGTTTAGGATTCCCTGTCTAAGGGTTGTGATGGTCAGGCGGCAGTCGACTGATTTTAATTGCATGATTTATAAACTCCTGGGCGCGAAGATGTCCTGTAACGAACGGGTATCACCTGTCGCATCCAAACAAAGAAGAAACACGGCGCGTGTGAAAGGGAAGGGTCATTCGGTCGTAATGACCAAATTGCGCAAAGGGCCCTGGCTTGAATGTAAGCGATGGCTTTCGCTACAACTGGAAATGACATACTGAGATGGGATGTGGATTTTCCGTCCATTGAAATGAGCACTATCCGAATC
This sequence comes from Marasmia exigua, assembly GCA_019059595.1. Classification (NCBI taxonomy): domain Eukaryota; kingdom Metazoa; phylum Arthropoda; class Insecta; order Lepidoptera; family Crambidae; genus Marasmia; species Marasmia exigua. Next base: position 8,682,648 of record CM032494.1, on the reverse strand, counting down.
ATGTTATGGAATAATTCATCCAGTACAATATTTGTACCTTTGGAATTTGTGTGATAGGTAAGGTTCTCCTTCTTCATCTTAGCATTTTGTCCCGGTTGCGTCCTAAGCCGTGGGAGGTGATAGGCATGTGAACGAATACGATGTATTGGCACATAATATAGAAGGACGAGCTCATTATTACACAGCAAAAGATGCAAAGTCTTTCAAGGTCTATATTTCCGAAAATGACACGTTACCAAACTGTCAACGCACATAGCATTACAAAGCTACAGCTAGTATTCTGAAAAAAGTAATAAATAATTTCAAAACTGTTTAATGTTCTTATTTAATTTTAGTGCATATTTTTGGTAATGACTTCACTTAGATTTTGTTGAAAGCAGCATTAACATTCAACTGAAAATATTTTCCATAATTGATAGAATTGCTTACGTTTCTAGGTACAGATGATAGTGTACCGATATTCTTTTTCTACAACCCACAAATTGATTTGGGTAAATCCCAAAGCACTGGCAGGGGTTTTGATGGAGGTACATGAGTTTAACATATAATAAAAAAATGCGCACAGATCCGTTCTTGTAAACTTAAAGACAGCATAGATAAGCTTCGGTACTGACTTCAAAAACAAAAAAGTTGATTTGAATGCAAAGGTGGTTCTTTTCTTGCTACTAGCCATTTCTCCTCTTTTCTCACTGCAAACTGTTTCCTCTCGCTTCCGAGCCGTCTCCTCCACTCTCGCAAGGCGCTGTCTTAACCATATGGCGCATTTCCGTATGTACTGCGCTTCAGCACGCTTACTTACGGGTCTATACATAACGCCTCACTTGATTGAAGCTGAAAGATTGTTATCATCCCCTAACCTGTCAGAGAACAAAATCTCAGCCGGTCACGTGGCAATTTTCTATACGCTACCATCTTTCGCTTTCATCTTGATGGTTTGGTATGTAGCCCTTAGGGCTTCTCCGATGAGAGAGGTTTGCGAACATGTTAGCAAAGGGGAAAATATTAATTAAAGTATAAAAAATATTTAAGATAAAAATTTAAAATATTTGCAAAGACTATAAAAGTAAAATCGTTGAACAAGTCCTAATTCAGCGTATCCGAACGTTTGCAGCGTTATTCACCATGTCTCTCTGAATGGCTAACCCTAAATATTGCCTAAGGTAATTGACGTATTACCTGAAATTTCAAGCAAATAAACTAAATAACATTTCTTCTAGAGACACTAGAGTGCTGAACATTGGGTGGTAGAAAGTTGTTTATAAAAAGTGTGTCACATAAAAGATAATCTAAAATAAAGATAAAAGGAACGAAATGGTACGTCTTCAGATGAGATACTGGTAGTTGTCGTGTGTCTGCAACATGAAGGTTTTACTCGTACTTACGTCAATACGTCAATAATACATTGGCGTCCATTCTAAGAAGTAAATAGGGTATACGAATAAGCTCAAGATTTTACAAAATATAAATATTTTATCAAAATATAGGTCAATTTGTGCCAATGGCAAAAAATCTCAATTAAAAATATAACGTCTAGCCGGTTTTATGGTCATTTCAAAGATTCATGGGCAAGTCCATTTTAAAAGTATGAAATTATTAAAAAATAATTATACCATTGAAGAACCCATACAATTTGCACCAATTATTATAATAGAACCATTGACATAAACGAAACATTTGATATAGCTACCATACAAAATTCAAATGAAATACATACAAAATACTTAAGTGTGACGTCACGTCTAAGTAGCCATTTGTATGGAGCGTTTTGGGTTTGCCCAAAAGATTTTAAAGTTGTGATATCTCAGGTGGTTTAAATGAGAATCAAGTGATTCTTTCAACGATGTTTCTATCATTGAGAGGTCTTTTGATTGCAAAAATAAAAAAAAAATTGTCGTATACCGTATTCTCAATGGACCCATGTGGTCCAACTCGATGTCCAATTGTCTCGATGTCACAATTCTCCTATACTTGGTATTCCCTTCTACCCTTTATAATATGAAAAGCTTGCCAAAATTCAGGTGGAAAACCATCGACTTGAACTTGTTTACCTAAACATTTCAGCAAAATATATATTACTGAAGTACGAAAAACATTTTCGTTTCCTCAACCAAATTTTTGGGCTTAAATATTTCGACATAGGTTTAATTATAGGTACACCTGTCAAATTAGCTCAAATGGCCAGCAAGAGTGAAATAACGTGAAACATGAACACCAGTAGTTACTTGTTAGCCAACAGCCCTGCACAAAAAGGAGAACAAACAAAACCTTTTCCTCAATTAAGCAATTTGTGTGGACGTAAATTCAACGTGTGTATCGCGTTTACGTGTCCTAGAAACGGCTGTGTTGGTTCTACACACAATAACGCATTCTTTTTCACAATTCAGAGAGTGCAAAAATATACCATATTGTAGTACTGACAAAATTAAAATCTGTTTGCTTCGGTTGGAGATTTTCATAACAATTTTTAAGGTAGACGAAAATAATTTGTTGAAGACTTTTTACCTTTTGTGAGAATAAAAATAAACTTTTCAATAGGAAAACAAATATAATAACGTTTTAGTAGATATTTTCCGTGAGGAATACCATTTAGAAAGAAGTTCAATCTATTTTGGTAATTAAATTTGTATAAATATATTTTCTTTTATGTTCTTTTTTTACGTGATTGGTGACAGACGAGCAGACGGATCACCTGATGGTAAGCGATTGCCGCCTGCCCATGGACACCCGAGACACCATTGGATTCACAAGTGCGCTGCCAACCTTTAAACCCTCCTTTCCCCCGGATTGGGTCTCCGGTACCCTCACTCACGCAGCGAAACACAGCACAATGCTGCTTCATGCCGGTTTTCTGTGAGGCCGTGGTATCACTTCGGATCTAGCAGGCCCATTCATGTCGAAGCGTGGCTCTCACACGGTCGAAATGTGACTTTGGTTGTTTTAAAACGTATCCCTGTGAAGATCACATTCTTGTCACGTTTAATTATTTTTAACTTATAGCATTTTACTGTGGAAAGCTCGGTGAGCAATCATTTTGTTACGACGAGAACCGTCGTAAAGAGACTAGTTGGAAACTTTACAGCCTGGCTGTGTTCCCCTACAGTTAAAATTGTCCACGTCGAAAAAAGTTAATACTACACAACTACACCGATTCGGCAAGTCGAGCGCAGTTTCAAAATTACGACCGAAACGAGATTTCCACAATCTCCTTTCATGGCCCAAATGTTAATAAAAATCTTTTGTTGTGCAAAATAAGACATTATAATAAAAAAGACGAATAATTTATTTACAATAGAATATAAACTTTCTGAGAACTGTTTTTAAATACAATTACAAACAAATTAGGTCTCTGTGGCAGAGTCTCCAACACTCTGGTCGTACTACCAGTACTGTCCAGCTCCATAGCTATGGAAATTGGCTGGGTGAAGTAACTGTCAGCCTTTTCATCTCCCGTAACTTGAATTAAGTGCTTAGCTAAGCACAGAGGAAGGACAGCGTCGGAGTCCCACAGACCCAGTGTTTCAACACCAAAAGCTACAAAGTGGTGGATACTGGTTCATCATCATCATCATCAGCCCATTTAAGTCCCCACTGCTGGGGCACGGGCCTCCCTCAATCACATGAGGGGTAATTGCCATACTTACCACGCTTGGCAGACGGGTTGGCGAGGGTTTTGATATAAATGCAGAGTTTTCCTTCTCTGGGTGCTGATGATCATGCCAGCAGCTTTACCTTAGTCGACTTATACGACACCTCGGTAAGAGTGAGGGTGGCCTTTTCTACTCTGCCGGGGACCACACGGCCTCTGTACGGTACAGGTTGAATACCTATAATTTATCTTTTATATCAGCGGCACGATGGGTCTACACAGGTCGAGTTCCACACCAAGACACGTTCCATTTTCTAATGGAAAAAGATATTCCGTCTGGCCTCTTGCCATCATCAGGAGAAATGACGCTTTACTCATATTTTGCCGGGATATTGAAAGCAGCAAGTGATAAAGTCATTTACAAGGTTTTAACTCCGGTTTACCCCTGTAGGGGTTGGTTCGGTGAAATAAAGAAATGTTGAAAATTATTTTATTTACTTTGTCTGAAAAGTTCAACTGTCATATCCATGAGTCTAGCTTTAAAAATAACATATTTTCCATGTCACACCTTAACTCCCGTTCACACCTATAGGGGTCGAAAAAAAAAAGCAGAAATGGCTTGCTAAATTTTAAATAAATAGTCCAAACACCAATTTTTATGGCTCAAGAATCCAATGTGACGAATCGTCAATACATTTTAATCTCCATTTCACATTTTTAAGGACAAAAATTGAAAAATGTATTACTTACTTATTTTGTATGAAAAGATCACATCCAACTTTTTTATGACTGGCAACTAGTTATCCATAAAAAAACTCTGGCTACAAATATGGGAACTCTTCTATGCGATTTAATCAAATAAATTTAACCCCCATTCACCCCTATAAGTACGGGTCCATAAAAAACTCTGGCTACAAATATGGGAACTCTTCTATGCGATTTAATCCAATAAATTTAACTCCCATTCACCCCTATAAGTACGGGTTGAATAAAATAGCTAAAAGTATTTTGATTAATTTGGAATAATTATATACAGAATGTATCTGTGTACATTTTTACATCCCTTTAACGACGTGTTCAACTAACTATTTTAAGCAACATTTTTTCTACTACTTTTCGAAATTATTCTTGGTATTCCCAATAACTTCAAATCAAGGAAGGAATGGCCTGTGTAAAATTATATGAAGCAAGGAAATTGAGAATGAGGATTTTCATAAATGTACGCGTATTTTTAATCTGGGAATATAAAATTTCCCAGAACAGTGCAAAGTAGTAGGTACTGTGAGATTTAATCTACTTAATTTGAACGTCTGTGATTATATTAATATTTTTGAGGGTAAGGAGCGAACTTGAATGACACGTGTCAAATTCAATTTCTAATTCATATAATTCTTTATTTGCTGTACACAGCACTTACAAATCTTCATACATTTGTCGAGAATGGTGGTCGAATACATGATCGAGAAGATCCGGCAAGAAACTGTATTGTCATTGATTGACCTTTGTGATGAGAAAATAAAAAATTAATAAAAAAATGGAAAAAAAAGATTAGTGTTGTGTCTCCTTCTCCTCGTGCTAACGAGAAATGGCGTACAAGACCTAATTATAAACAAGCATAAGAACAATATTTTTGTACGTAAGTACTATTACAACTAAGAAATATGGAGAGGGAGACAACCTCTTTATAAAAAAAACACTAGAACATATTAAGCTTACTCTAGTGACTGTTTTGTTAAGGTGACGGGTAGAGCACACTAGCGACGCCTATTTTAATTTTAGCTACTAAACCGGATCTATTTTAAGCACGTCCGGGGTTACAACCTCGCGTCGCTAGTGTGCCCTACCCGTCACCTTAAATAAGTAACCATGGAATGTAAGACTAAGCAAAATATATTTGGTGCGCGGATCAACATTTTTTTTTTCATTTGTTTTGGCACAAACAGTCATTAGAAGCATTACATATAAAATTTCGACATACAGAAAGACAAACAATGCCGAAACTTAACAATATAAATAACGTTACTTAACTTGTGATTTACAGAATACTAGTATTAGGCACTTAATGGTAATGGTAAAACATTCTTCCTCGGAGTGTCTATTTTACCTATGCATAGTATCGTAAAAAGTAGTCGTACCTAATTTGATTCGATTCTATCTGCGCTAGCAGGCAAAGGCGCAAATTGCACAAATTGCATTTTTTTAATGTATTTTATTGCATTTCTACATATTCGATTTCTATAACGTTTGATCAATTTGAAATAGGGAATACTAGCTTGTACGTAAAGAAAGCATCATCTTAAACTTGAAAATATATTCTATCCCGGTACTACTTTAATTTCCCACTACGCTCCTCGATCGTAAACGTCGCTTCTCATACTTGTCTTGTATTACTTATTTTCTGCAAATAGGACGCTTTACTTTCTGTGTAGAAAATGGGGCTTCCTTATAAAACTTTTTTTCTTCTAATATACCTGGTTATGTAAGTAATGAGAACAAATTTAGGTTCTTTTTAAATATTATATTATAAAAAATTCTGACAAATTTTATACTAGTTAAGTTATAACACAGTTTATACTAGTTTGGCAGCCAGGGTTTCATACATTTTATGTAAATTGTATATTGTATTTGTTTGTAAAACAATAAAATAAAGGAAAAAAAAACAGATAAAAAACTGATGGTAAGAAACATTACTGAGAAACATTAACTGTCTTTTGTTTATGGAAGATTTATACATAAAGCCGTATTAAGGTATTAATAAGTAAGTAGAGTGATTCTTAAGATGAATTATCAACATTATGTATAGGAATAAAAACTTATAAGATTTATTGGTTACAAATGAAGATACTTCTTTGATTTATATTAACCTACACGAGAGACCATGATTTATTGATGAACGTTATCATGACGGAAATAAAACTCAGACATAGGCAATCAAAATAATAATTTACTTACTTATAATAAGGGTGTTCAATACCAAAGTAGAGACTACTTTACATTCTACACTCGTATTTTAATATTCATAGTAAGAAATCAAAGTGTATCTATCACTTTATATCGTTTTGTACAGTTTGAAGAATATAACTTGACCTCACGGAAATGCTTTAAAATGAATAACTGTCACATAAAGTGAAAAATCTAACTTTAATGGTCATTATAACATACCTTTTTATTAATTTTCTTTAGATATGGCATTGTATAAATACTGTCAAAACGTGTTAATCGTTGAGTTCTGTATTTAAAATTCTGACACACATGTCATTATCTTTAAGTAGATAACAAAGTTTTCAGGTTTCGCCAACCTTTTGTTTTATGCGCACCCCCTGTCATACTCCATTTTCACCTAATATTACACAATATAGATGATTATACAATATTATTTAACGTGTAGTGCTAGTATTAACATATTGCCAAAAAATTTACAAAGACAAAGGATGTGTTCAATATAATCATTGCGCAATATTTTAAAGTCAGTGAGCGCCTTAAACTTAGTAATTGTAATAAGTTTGTAAGCGCCATCTCCTAAGAAAGCAGAAATTGTAACTAGTTGGCATTGTTACTTCTTGTAAATCCGCAGCTTAGTTTATTTTCTTAAAACTGAACCACACTCACGAGTCGTTTAGCCAGATTCATTACTTATTCAACGTCATGCGCGGCGTCTGTGAATCCCCACTCTTCCGACGCTTCGCCACTTCATTATCACATTTAAACATTTAGATTTGGGAGTGTATGTTCCAATTGGAGTTTCTTTATCTTTTTTTTATCGTACCGCTTCGCGAGCTAAATTAAATTACTATCAAATGTAGTAATGAGTTCGCCAAAACCACTGATCTTAATCTTTTAATATTTCTATCCATTAGGCCGTGTGGTCCCCGGCAGAGTAGAATAGACCACCCTCACTCTTACCGAGGTGTCGTAAAAGGCGACTAAGGTAAAGCTGCTGGCATGATCATCAGCACCCAGAGAAGGAAAACTCTGCATTTATATCAAAACCCTCGCCAACCCGTCTGCCAAGCGTGGTGAGTATGGCAATTACCCCTCATGTGATTGAGGGAGGCCCGTGCCCCAGCAGTGGGGACTTAAATGGGCTGACGATGATTTCTATCCATTCGGTTCGGTACCTATCTGAATAAGTAGTTTCGAACGCGATAGTTTATCTACAGTACCCTTTGAGTATATAGCCCCCTGGAGATGCCATAACGTCAACGCTTCTAACAATATTTTTTCGGGGGGGGGGGGGGGGGGGGGGGGGGGGGGGGGGGGGGGGGGCGCAGGTAAACACGTACGCAGTGATCGAATGATTCATTCAACGTCGAGTCGTATTTTTGACTTTGTTGACATCACTTCTGGGACTGATTCGACCATATATATTATTATAGATAGGATAAAAAGGTGCCTGTATGGAAAGTGCTGTGCCATTGCGACTGGTAGAGAGGAACTCTACAAAGTGCTGTAGATACATGAGCTATATGGTTAATGGTATAGCAAGCTAATATTTAGATACTTAATCTAAGTATGTTTTAAAGAGGATTGTATTTTTACACATAATGTGAACAAATTTCTCTGGTAAACATTATTATTAATGGCGGGGATTTGATGAATTGGTACCCTTTGCATCCTAAAGTAATTAAAAGCACATTTCCTATTATAAGTTAATAGAAAACAGGTTTCTATAAGTTTTTTATGTTATTTAAATAAAATAAAATAGTTTATTGAACAACTTTAGCTAATGACAAAACGGGTTACAATACATACAATTTGTTCTTACTATTGTATAAAGTTGTGAAAATCAATAGCTTAACAAATAAACATGATAATACACATGATGAATTAACTTTGTGCCTGTTTTGTCACATTCCTTTCTTGTGATGTACCTATTTTTTATTTAGTTTTAATCTATCTATTTGTGTATTGTTATTTAGGATTAGGCTATGTATGTTTCCTCAAATGTGTATTCTCATGTAAGTGACAAGACGTATATCTATGTGAGAAATAAAGAGCAATTATTTAAACTGAATAGGTTTTTAAATAGTCACTATGTTCACGTGAGGTAAGAAACGATTCATCAAATACAATTCTTTTCATGAGTGCATAAATAACTTTAATTTCAACCAATTCTGCAAGTTAATACCAAATATAATTTTCCATAGAAATGGTCTAAAAGCTCATATCATCTTTAGAGATAGTCTAGAAATATGTTTGTTTTGAAGTAAAATGAATGCCTGATAAATGAAAAAATACGTTCTTACCCATATAATCACAGCCAAAAATGCAAAATCTCCTCCAGATTACGCTCATGTTGAGTAGAAAACCATCAATGAAAACAATAACAAAACAAAACTCAAAAAAGAATAACAAGGTATAACAGTAACAAAAATAATAGAAATTAATAACAAAAACTGAGATAACCTCGCATGTCACATCTACATCCGGAAGCCAGAGTTGATAATGAATGATGGAGGATGACACGAGATTCTGACAGAAATAAGATGGCTGCCAATTTTTATTCACCTACCAGCGTCCAGAGGTCGCTGTTGACTATGTAAACGAGTGACATTCTAAGTGTGCTCCCCCTGGATTTGCTTCCGCACACTGTATTCATGTTTATTTTTTTTCTGTTGTTTGCGTATCTTAACGGTTATTTATTTAAATTAAAATTCTTCTTAAATACACATTTAATAATTAATAAAAATACTTACCTATGATACGAAATGCGCTCTTGTTGTGAATTTGAACTGTCATATCGCCTTTTACACGAGAATTCTGCAAAATTAACCATTTGTCAAGAGAAACGTCACGCTCTAGTGATTAATGCAAAATGGCGGTGTAGTAGCGGCTTCAAGTAGTTTTAGTTGACGTTGTTGACCAGTTGACCAAAGTACTTTGCCGGAGGGGGTCGCCCGTGTATGGCATCTCCAGGGGGCTATATACTCGAAAGACAGTACCGTAATACTACCTCGAAAATCAGTCATAATAGAGGACTATCAAAGTCCTAGCGCAAGCATTCTATCTTGATAATACTTAGTATCCGTAGTATGTATACTTTCAATATTATCTATGTCAATACTAATGTCAATACTTAAGCACAAATCCACTGATAGGATTGCAGGTATCCATAGTTTCTCTAACAACGTCAATTTATTACGTGATCATCGTATTCGATAGATAAATAGCTATTATTGAATACTAGAATGAGTTTTTTATTACTTAATTAGCTGTAATTATTATTACTTAATTAGTTCAAAACTTAATTAGTGGAAAACTTAATTATTGAGTATTTATATTACTTAGTCTTACTTATCTATATTACTTTAGTTGTGGTGAAGATGAAGATTATTAATTTATAAAAATAATTAACTAATGCATACTGTCTTAAAGATATGCCACACTTGTTCATGGCTAATAATACAATTTATTTAACTTATATACAAAATTTTGTCAATGTTTGAATTGAAAATTCCAACGAATGAATTGTACCAGCCACTATTACCTTAACAAAAAGTTTTGACGTATCTGTCCGTAGTGTCTTCAATTCCAGATTGGAGTATACTATTAATAAAAGTAGTTTCTGTTGTTTCATAATAAGGATTTTTTATGTTATAGTAGGCAGACGAGCCGACGGATCACCTAATGGTAAGGGATTACCGCCGCCCATGGACACATGCAACACCGGTGGCGTCACAAGTTTGCTGCTTACCTTTTAACCCCCCATCCCCTGGATTGGGGCTTCGGTACCCTCAGTTACGCAGCGAAACACAGCGCATGCACTGCTTCACGCCGGTTTTCTGTGAAGACGTGGTATTACTCCGGTCGAGCCGGCCCATTCATGCCGAAGCATGGCTATCCCACTGTTAAAATTAAAACACCAGCATTATTTAAAAAACGATTAGTTAGTTAAAGTGAAGTATAGGTATAGCAATACTCTGAACTCTGAAAGAACATTACTTAGGAGTATTTCTAAAACTATGTGAGTGTATATAGTTGCGGTAAGTCACCAAATCAAACCAAAATGATTAATGTGATCTTGTTACGCATAACTACACAAAAATCACACTTACACTCTAAATCCAACAAATTTGCATATGCATATGCAATTACGCCTTACCAAATCTGCAAAGGTTTAATTTTTGCACGAAAAAATAACTGCGTGTGTCATCAAGTGCCATTTCACATGAACTGCTTATACAGTTAGCGCATTTTACTGTAGCTATTTTTCAGTAGTCTGTTGCAGGCAAAGGCTACAAATCTTTTACCCTCTTATTACAAAAAACTGCTCTGATACCGGTTTTAATCCTAAACTAGCAAGTTTATAATTATTACGGAATAATGTTAGTTCTTAAATTTTTATTACAAATCCTCGACTAACTATAGACCACTTAGTACTGCAGGATACTGTCAAAATTGATTGAATCATTCAATCATTCGTTCAGTGACATTTCATTTTACATAACCTTTTTTGTTGTCTGAAGTAAAAATATTTTAGAATTGATTTTAAGCAACAATAAATTAAAATATTGACCTATGTATATCCAAGTAATATGCATAGGAATTGCTTATATTTTTGAGTTAAATCTAAAAAATAAATTAACTACTTTCTCACAAATAACTTTGGTGTAAAACGGAATGAACTGTCACAGGGATAAGTTGTCATGGTTACTGAATCGATATTTTGAGGTTATTATTTTAGTACTCATTTTAAACTAGGCGTCCGGGTGGTTTAACTTAAGTATTAGTTGATATACTAAACTACGTTAATCTTAGTTTAGTAATAATGTTTATTCTAGTTCTTCAGTTATTACCAGTATTAATCACACTACTTATTTTAAACCACGTTTTGGAATAAGAGGGTTAGAGTTTATTCCGTATAAATAATACTTTACACTTTGCAATGCATTTTTATAAAGTATTTGTTTTATCTTACTTTGACAACAAATAATTAATAATAGAAGAATTACAACTAAGATAATCTTAAGGTGACGGGTAGGGCACACTAGCGACGCCAATCGATTTTAATTTTTAGCTACTAAACCGGATCTATTTTAAACAATTTCGGGATTACAACTTCTCGGCAAACACTTATACTATTTATTAAATAACCATGCACAAATGTTGGGTCCAACACTTAGATCAACACAAGTGTATAATATATAAAATTATTATTCTTATTCTTGTAGATAAAAGCGTAAGGTGACTTATCCCCTCTCTTATCAAAGCCGTGCCAGAAAGGGTCCATAATTGTACTTTGTTATGTTTATTACCGTCTTTTGTAACATATGGAGAAGAATAACGATATGAATGCGATACAATACGGTAAAAAAGGTAATTACGGAATATCACCACAAATTATAGCTTTGAACACTTTTTGAAAATGATTTGCTAATGAATATTTGCACGTGTAGAATTATTTAAAAGTATGCTTAGGATAAAATTTAATATTAATTAAAATGGTTTACCATCTATAATTTTAGTTTCTTGATACTTACAAAACAAAAATTAAGGTGAGTGTCTCAGAGGGACTTAGTCAAATGCGTTTTAAACCGAGTTGATGAATAAAGTTCATTAGTAATTCAGAGACATGTTCCTTGTTGCAAGGCTCCTCAGAGATGGTACGTCTAGTAACTACTGCGCTTTGAAACAAAATTAAAACCAATTTTGTGAACTAGTTTATATTTTGTTACTTTGAAATAAAATTGACTTAAACGTAAACACGGACTTTAGTAATTCGGCAGTAAATATATTAAATGGTCATGCCATAGATATGTGGCATGAGGTTTCAAATAAAGCTTGCGATTCCTGAATACGTATTTGTATATTTATAATCGTCTTAAAGCTTCTTTCCACGTCAGCCATTCGTCTTCTATCTCACTCTCGCACGTCATTCTAATTCAAACATCGATCTCTTACACGTTCCTAGCCATGCATCTACCGATTACCAATCCCACCAATCCCATAATGGGAGATATGCACCCATATAGCAAAGGAGAGCGCTTTGCTTGGAGTCTCCTGGCGTGATCGTATTACAAATGATGAGATCCGTAGGAGAACTAACGTCACAGACATAGCCCAAAGGATTGTATGTCTCAAGTGGCAATGGGCATGGCACAAAGCGAGGAGAACAGACGGACATTGGGGCGGAAAGGTCCTCGAGTGGAGGCCACGTACAGGAAGTCGCAGCCGTGGCAGGCCCCCTACAAGGAGGACCGACGATCTGATGAAGGTTGCGGGAATCCATTGGATGCGGGTGGCACAGTACCGTTCTGTGTGGAGAACATTGGGGGAAGCCTATGTCCAGCAGTGGACGTCTCTTTGCTGGAATAATGATGGTGATGATGGTAAGATGGCTCGGTTCATCTAGTACAAAACCATTTTTTGTCAAAATGAAATTTTGTTCAGTGGTTATTTGCAAAAATCACGAGGAAAAGTTAACTACGCCAAAACTTTCACGTACAAGTATTACAATATATAAGTTTTTCTTTTTAAATACTAATATTTATTAGTAGTTTACGGTGAAGATGATGACAGTGTGCATAAATACATTTTGGACCTACGCAAGTTTGTCCAAAAAGTACGTTGAAAATTAACAGGAAGTAACAGGTGTTGAAAACTTGCCAATAGTTGTAGGAAATAGAATAGCTTTATTCTATAGAAAATTGTAATGACCCTGACCATGTTACAGTCACATAAACTACGAGTACTATTAATCATGACGGCATGAGTGGTAACGCATCATGATCATTTCAGCCAATAGACACCCACTGCTGGACACATGCCTCCTCGATTGTTCTCCAATCAGAAATCTACCTAGGTATCGCAAACGTGTGCTAATGAGGTATCTACTTATTTATCAAGGTCTTAATTGCAACTGGACCTGCACATTTCCCACGCATAGTCGTTATAGACTTGCAAAATAAATTATTAATTTTTAACATGGTATATTTCATCAGTTTGTTAGAAAATTTTACCTTCATATGCATCAACATTTACTACCATATACGTTGAATAAATAAAATACAATTTAGTTGAAGCTATCATAAACCCAATTTGTTAACCAAAATACATTTGAAATATATTCTTGAACCTTACAGAATGTATTAAATATTTAACAACGCACGGAAGAACCGACAGCGATCTCTCATTTTAATATAACTTTTAGCTTTTGTTTCCCTAATTGAAATCAAATTTCTTGAATGACACAGCTGCTACATTCGACGTTCAACCACGGTTTAAAATTACTTTTTTCGTCTTAGCAAACCATCAGTTTCGACCTAATTGGATAAAATTATGCTAATAAATATAAAATTTGTAGATTTTATGCCAATTCCTTATTAACGGTTAGAGTTTTGAAAAATATAAAATCTAGATACACATTTAGAAAGAAAGAAAGAAAGATATTATACTGATGAGATTTTATTTTTAATTTTTGGCTATCGAACACTTTAAACAGTAAAAAAACAGATATTATATCAAACATATAATACAGATTATTACGTTATAAGTTTTCTCGGTGAATATTAATTTCTGGTAGAGATAGCTTCATGCTGTAAAATTGCTCAAATTAAACCCTGGTACAAGAGCATTTATCCACCCACTGCCATAATATCCCTAATGAAAGAGATCATATTTTCATCGTACAAACAACATAGTAACAAGCAACATATCCCATATCAATCTGCGACCGAAACACGGTTGGCCAGCGAAAACCCAAAACTTTTGCTCTGTGATCATAATTTCAATTTAAAAGTTTCACAACTTAGTTTGTTTATGTTAAGCTCCAATTCGATGAGTCAGGCAGGGGACGTGTGAAAAACCGTATCACGGACTCACGCAACATGAATAATAAAGGTATTGGTGTTTGTTTGTTTCAATAAAATTAAACTGTAAACAGAACGAGTCCCCTGTCCGTACGGCATGGTATAGCCGCAATAAAATGTAAACACCTTGACCCTTAAGGTGGAACAATAAGATTGATATTTGAATGCGGTTTTATACTTATTACTGCACGTGACTGTACGTCATAGATCCAATCTCACAAGATTTCCATTTATTTATAACTCTTTAAACATGTAGCCGCAGAACCGACAACCGATGGGGTAAACGAGTTCTGGAGTGGAGACCGCGTCTTGGCAAACGTAATGTAGGGCGCCCTCTGGCTAGGTGGGAGGACGATCTGCGCAGGATGGCTGGCAAGAGCTGGATGCGAGAAGCCATTGATAGATCACAGTGGCGAACAATTGGAGAGGCCTACGTCCAGCAGTGGACTGCGATGGGCTGATGATGATGATGATGAAACATGTTACGGTATAATATATCTCAGCTCCTTAAGGCCTGATTCGACTAATTTTTATCCAAGAAAAAAAATCTATGGTACCTTTAACGAGTACGTATCGTATAGTATGACACCGTTACACCATAGATTTACTTTCGGACAAAGATAGATAGGTTGAATCGGACCTAAGTTAAATATGTTATCTTCATATTAACGATAGATCGAGGCGTATTTACCTACTTATTACCGATTTCAAAAAAGGAGAAGGTTATATGTTCGAGTGTATTATGTATATGTATTTTAATGATCACTAACTTTTCCGCCAATTATTGACAGATTTGCACATTTTTTTCCTTATTTGATAGAACATACTCCCAAGTTGGTCTGGACTGGTCTAAAACTGGACTATTATTACGCCTGATTCTATTATTTTTGTGACTCAGGTGGTAGAAGGTCTACTCCTCAACGGTTAGGAGTTAAAAGATATTTCGTTCAAAACTGTTTGCACATTTAGGCTGTTAGTTGTTTGACGAGGGAGATGGACGGGGTGCGAGGGCGAGGGGAGAGGTTGCTGCCAAAAAAATGAGACACTTAAAAGCATGAAAAATAATATACCTCTATCTGTGTTCCCCACAAGGTCTCTCTCAACGATTGGATAAGTCGAGTTACACACTCACATTCCTGAAAAGTGGATGTGATGGCTCAATCCTGAGGGATTAAGAGAGGGATGACGACAAAACTCATTCTTGAACATTTTGTTGATTTGTCGTGCTGAAGTTGTGTGTCGAGAAGCAAACTCCTCTGGTTGAATGTGTAATATCCAGGTGGATAGCTTGTGCGCTGTATGGACGGTGCAGGATACACGGGTATTGCTGGCTGTGGTGGTGAGTATGAGGAAAGAGACAATCCTCTGTAAGTGCTCTCTGTCTTCTCAAATGTTTCAGGTGGCAACTCCCACACACAGCACTTCTTCGCTATTATGGAGGCCATAGTGGTAGGGATATATCCGTACCCTCTATACCATTCTGATGTGACTGACAAGGTGTATAAGAAGTCCTCCTGAAAGCATATATTATAATTGGTACCTTGCTTTGCATAGTGTGTGGCGGTGTCAGATACTATGCAAATCTAGGAGAGGATATTGGTGCACCCGTTCCACATCGCATCTCTTCTCAGCGCGGGACAAGGTGACCTAGGCGCCAACATTCCTGAGTACATTTGAGACGTAACCGGTTCCAGCTCTTCTAAAGTCAGATGAGTCTTCTCCTCCATTAGCACCTTGAGCAGGTAATGTAGGCCTTCACTTCCCCTCACCAAAATCTTGAATTCTAAGAGAGTCTTTATGTTTTCTACCATGCTCCCCACCTCGAAAAACTTGTAAGGCGAAGCTTCTGGTCCTAACACGTGTTTGTGAATCTATAAATGGCATGTACGGGCCTTTCGTAATGAAGCTGTTTTATCGGACTTCCCCGCGCACCCCAGCATGATTGAGGAAGGAACCACCTCTTCTTTAACAGAGCTCCGAGGCGCGATGATAAGTTTATTGCAAGGAGTGGGCATAGTTATCCTTCTATCTGTATTCCCCACAAGTTCTCTCTCAACTGTTGAGTAAGTCGAGTTACAAACACACATTTCTGAAGAGCGGATGTAAAAGCTCAATCCTGAGAAAGTACAAGAAGGATCTGATGAGTACATCGCCACTATTACTACTAATCAACGGCATGTTCGAGAAATTTTGTCGTCAATTCTATAAGATCCACAAGAAATGACATAACCCCTATTCTAGCCTACATGTTGACTGTGTTTGAGCCGGCACTAGCTTTATGGAGAACCCACCCAGAGTATCTGTCCTGCTCGGATGAATGGATGACTGTTCTTCTGACGATGAAAAGGTCGGTTGAGGGCTACCCCACTATGCCGATCCCCCAGTTGACGTTACGAGCCACACAGGACATCCTCAGTTTGGGGTTGAGTGTCCTGAAGAGGGGATGTTGTGTTCTCATGAGAGAGGAGATGACTAAAACTCGAGGTTCTAAGCTAATTCTTATTGGCTAAAATAATGTTCAAATCAGAACACAGGATTTATTACCAATAGAATATTTAAAGTGTGAGGACGCGCAATATTTATGTAACGCCACGGAGTGAACGAGAGGGCGCGAGCGGACCTCTCGCGCCGAGATTATAAATATTAGGTCCTTACATATGAAATTGGCGTTTTGTGTGGAAGGAACAAAAAGTCGAATATTTTTAAATATAATATATTTCTTTAGTATGTTGTTATGTAACCATACCTAAATTCAAGATCTCTATAATTTCATTCATTTAAGTTTAACGGGCTTTTCCTTTCCGCGTAGCTAAAAATATTAAGTAAGTTTTCTAATTGATATTTCTACAATTTCTTAATCTAAATTGTTTCCTTTAGTAACAGGCTCGTAGCACAGCTTTTCGTAGCAGCGAAAACCGTAGCAAGCATTACTGCTTGCTACGGTACAGAAAACCGTAGCAAGCATTACTGCTTGCTACGGTAGAGAAGTAGCAAGCATTACCGTAGCAAGCATTACTGCTTGCTAGCCGTGTCTGCGATTACTCGCAGACACGGCTACGAACTTTGATCAGGCAGACTCCAAGACATTTTAGGTACTCGTTGATATTTTTTTTAGCTTTTTTAGGGTTCTGTGCCCAATAGGTAAAATACAGGACTCTTTTAATAAGGCACCGATGTCTACCAGCCAGCGGACTGTCTCTTATGAATAGTCATAGTTTTTCTTTTTTAATTACTAGAGATATATTTGAATGTTACAACGAAACGGGTCTTTTTATTATTCATAAAATGATTTTTTGCTTTAGTATGTTGTTGTAACAAGATCTCTATAATTTTGTTAATTCAAGTTAACGGGCGTTTCCTCTCCGCGTAGCTAAAAATATTAAGCAAGTTTTCTAAAAGATACGACAAGATAAGATTCTACAATTTCTTAAGGTGACGTACTTACCTAAATATTTTAAAATTATCATCATCATCATCAGCCCATTTAAGTCCCCACTGCTGGGGCACGGGCCTCCCTCAATAACATGAGGGGTAATTGCCATACTCACCACGCTTGGCAGACGGGTTGGCGAGGGTTTTGATATAAATGTAGAGTTTTCCTTCTCGGGTGCTGATGATCATGCCAGCAGCTTTACCTTAGTCGCCTTTTACGACACCTCGGTAAGAAAGAGAGTAGCCTATTCTACTCTGCCGGGGGCCACACGGCACACATTTTAAATAATACACATTTTTAATTATCATATCAATGTATGAGATTGATGTTGTATGGATTTAATAGTTTTAAATATTTACATACCTACGTACAAACAAAACGTAGGTAATGCTTTATTATAATCACGTGAAATGATAATCAAATAAAGATTAAGCTCGTTGAATTTTAAATAATTTCTCACAAGTCCCGCTCACTATAAAACCACTTTCATTGCAGAAATTACTTTCGTCATAATTCAAAGAAGCGTGAAGCGCTAATAACGAGTATATTGCAAGAATTACTATATATAAAATAATAGTTTTTTTTTTTCAATATTAGTTTTAGTTTCGCTTCGGGACGATTCACATCAAACGGCGCACGTCCACACTAGTCGAAGTGCACTTTCATTGCTGTAGAGAAAAACATATTTTATTAACAATTTCTAAAGTTGTAATCACTTTCTGCTTTGGACGCCTGTTTGCTCCCAATGAGTTCCGCGGCACACGATCTCGACAGCACGACTCAATGATGGCTGCGCAAAATGCAAACGGCTGCCAAAAGATGCACTCGGTTACGAGAGGATGCTGTTGTCTCCACGCGGCTTCGCATGTGTTTGGACGCAGACAAAGTATGGCTTGGGCTGCGGGGCGCATACGCGCGTAATCCGCCCCATTTGTGCGCTGCGATGCGCTCCGGCGCGCGTCTTTTGATGTTAATCATCCCTAGTACAGAACAGAAAAAATAACCATAGCTACTCGTCTAATTTGCATTTGTGTTTAAATGAATCTCTAAAAGAAAATAAAATCGCAATAGCTGAATGAATGACTATACTTTTGTTGAACATAACATATATAAAGTAAAAAATTAGAACTACAGATCACAATCATAATGTTCAGTTGTTTAATAATACACTTCAACTACCGATTTTCATTAAATTAAAAATATATATATACGTAAAAAAGTATGTAACGAATATTCTAATACATATACTATGAGTAATATAAAATAAACTACATATACATAGAAGTATTTTTACGACCCGTTTGGATCAGCGGTAGTGTATGCTGCCTCTGGTGCAAGGGTTGCGGGTTTGATCCCCGCACAGTACAAACATTTGTGTGCATGAACATATCTGTTTGTATTGGTCTGGGTGCTATCTATGTATTATAGGTAGGGTAAAACGTGGTATAACTAGCCACTTCCAATAACTGATTACTGTAAACTTTGAACTCTTATAATAAGCTTTTAAGGCATAGAACGACATCTTTGAGCTAACCTATGAAACCGTTACTTATTTAACTAACGTTTAATACGATTTTCCGTCGCTATACTAAACCCCTATAACTTTCGATGTTATTTTTCGGCATTTGGCGGCGACAACTCTAGATGAACAGTCGTTCGTTTTCAAATTGACCCTCTAGCATTGCGGCGGGACATAGCTTCCCTCAGCATTCTATACCGCATTTATCATGGGGACTGCTCTGAAGAACTGTTTGATCTACTCCCTGCGGCCGAATTCTTACATGGATGGATGGATGACGTTCTAATACTGTGCGTTTCTCCCGGAACTTTCTACCACGTACCTCAGTTCTGTGGAACGGTTTGGCTGCAGGATTATTTCCGGACGGCTACGACTTAGGGATCTTCAAAAAAAGGCCGGCAACACATTAGCGATCTCTCTGATTTCGCAGATGTTCATGGGTGGCGATGATTACTTTCCATCAGGTGACTCGCTTGCTCGTTTGTCCGCCTCTAGCATAAAAAAATAAAAAATAAAAAAACTTGTTAAGGGAGTGTCTCTTCAAAATACAAACCTTTTTTAGTGTTTTGACGTAAATTTCCTGTTTTTTTTGTGTATATAAGTTGGAATAAGGTAAGTTGAGTTTATTTAAGCCATTTAATGAAATTGCATTCGAATGAGCCAGGTCACAGGGGGGTGGCTAGTTACTGAATTTTAAAATTCCACTTTTATAGTAACTGGCCGGTCATGCCAGTTACTATATTTTAACCCTATGTGCTAATTTCTACAAAATTAAGCCGTATTCATCTAGTAGTAGGCTCCATTACTCTAAAAGAAAGTATCAGCAATATTAAAGGATTTTTTCTAGTAACTGGCATAGGTAGTAGTTATTAAATTTTTGTGGCTAGTAACTAATTTCTGAGGTCCGCCAATCTAAAAATGCCAAAAAAGACAATACAGCAAAGAAGCCATTGATAAAGTTATTTGTTATGTCCTCAATAAAGAAGGTTCTGTAAGGCAAGCAAGTAAATTGTTGAATCCAAATACAAAATTCAAATCCGGTTCCGATACAGTTTAAACAGAAGAAGAAACAGCGATATGTAATTAAATGATAGGATTGGCGAAGCATGGATTCCCTCTTAAAAAAGAAGATATCCATCGAGATGTCCGCCCTACACCTTCATCAAGTGTACTTTACCCAAAGGTTGCCTGGAAGAGATCGCTCATAGTGATAAGGCCGCCTTCGTTGAACACATCCTGTAATATCTAGTTTTTAAGTTTTCATACTTTATTTTGAGTGCGATAAAAGTATATTCATTCATTCATTCATTCATGTCCAATCCTTCCTCCTGAAAAATCCCAGACTTAATCCTTCCCGTGACCAAAAACCGGGAGATGCATGGTTCAAATATTTGAAAAGAAAATAATCCCTGCTGCACCTTAAAGACAAAGAAAACACCAAACGGAAAAAATACCATTCGCATTGACATCACGTATTTACATTGAAATGATAAGAACAAAGGAGTTAAAGAAACTTGAAGATGAGGCTGCAAAAGAAAATAGAAAACGATTGCGAAAAGAAAAGAAGAAGCATAAAGAAATAAATATGAGTAAGAAGAAACCAAAGATGACATACAAGGAGAAAACTAAAGCTGAGATAAAGAAAACAGAAACAGTAACAAGTTCTAACCAGCTTACTTCTGAAAGTCAAAACGTATAAAGTTTTCATGTGAGTAATACTGACTCTTCCGAAGGTGATAACGATGATATAAAAATGTTTAATTCCCTAACTAAGGAAGCATTTAAGCAAGGCTTTTGAATTTATATTACTCCCCTTAGTTAGTCATACAATTTGTTTTAATTTAAGTCTTTATAATTGTTATCTAAACGTTAAAAGTTCTATATATACCGTTAGAAATAATATTTATGGTTGTTATTTTTTATAGGTAAATACCTAACTAAAGAACTTTTGATTTTTGTTACTTATTGTTGCTGAACAAGATTATCTATCTAGATATAATGTAGGACCTAGAAAGGGCTTTAAATAGGTTTAATAAAGGCTAACTTGACATTGTTACCAGTTACTAGTAAAAAAAGTGCCAGTTACTAAGTTATTGTAGCCAGTTCCTACGAAAAAGTGTCTTTTTTTCTTTTAATAAAAATATTGTTATCTAGTTATTGCTTTACTTCATTTTAAATTATTAACGTACCTTTGGAAGGAATTTCTCAACAATTTGACATATTCTTTTTTTATTCAACGCTTTTTTTCTATTTTAAAACTTCACACAAACTGTCAAAATTCCTTAAGTGGCCAGTTACTACCTGTTTTACCCTATGTATTTAGTTGGTTCTGATATCCGTAACCCAGGTGCTTGTGCTACCTATCTCGTAGACAGATCAATGTAGTTGATTTTGTAAAAAAAAAAATATCCTCTCCTGCTTATAAATAACAGCTTTTCTCGATGTTAATAATTTAAACATGTAGACGATTGAAATGTTTACAAATGATTCAATTTAAGAAATCGGTAGTCGTTCATCAGACGAGCCGCCTGTTTGATTGTCACCGTCGTTGTGTGTATAAAACTACAATAACCATCCTATATTATGCAAATGGTAAACACGCGATTTGGTGTACCGTACTCCGCGCCAATCCCTACCTCATCATTCAACCTTAAAGTAAATGTCCAGCCAATAGATTCCCATTGTATGTGTATCTATAGGCTGGACATGGGACAATGGATGTGTTTATTATTTACGTTAGGTGAAGACCTAGTGCATCTCTGTGGTGGAATAAAAATAAAAATGTAGATTTCTCTACGCAAAATTTTTAGTACTATATTCCTGCGAACATAAAATATTTACCTACCCTATTTCAAAGTACGGAACTCTAAAGTTAAGTTTATCTCTAATATTCCTACGTCAGTGACTACCTCAAATATTGATCATAAATTATACTCGTATACTTTACTACATCATAAAGCTCGCACAAAACAAAATATCTTAGTAATAAAACTGGTATCTTGACGACGAAGTTTTTAATGGTTGAAGAAATCGTTTGAAAAGTCTTAGAGAAAACATTTGCCTTTTAGGCTTTAGGTGCTCATGGTAAACATAAGCCTTCCATGAAAACGAGCGTATTGACGGCCGAGGAAATACATTTATAGTTGATAAAAGAAACTTGTTCACGGGTGATATAGATGCAATATATTTATTCATATACTTGAAAATGTATCTGCAAAATAAAACCGACTTCAAAAACCACGTACTGAAAAGTGTAAAATAATATTTTTATCACTTTATACACTTCAAATAACATTTTATAACGGTACACTCGAGAAACGGTATTACCGAAACCGTTGCCCAATACTATCTTGTAATTTAATACAACATTCAATTATTCAACACAGGTTAGGCGCCGACTTCGGTAAAACCTTTTCTCGAGTGAAAAGGTTGTCTTTAACTCCTTACCGTTGAGGAGTTGACTTTCCATCATCAGCAGAGCCACAAAATTAATACAATCAGTCGTAAATACTGGTGCAGTTTTGAAAAAAGATACAAAACATTACGTGTGCCTTTAGAATTTGAGGGTTCCCCTTACTTTTTCCAGGATCCCATCATCAGATCCTTATGATGGTACCAATCCGGGACTATAAACTTTCCAACTAAAAAATTATTATCTAAATCGATTCATAAATGGCAAACTAATCGACGAACAAATATAAAAAAAATATATAATGTCGAATTGAGAACCTCCTCCTTTTATTTTTGAAGTCGGTTAAAAAGCATAAAAACCGGCCAAGTGCGAGTCGGACTAGCCCATGAAGGGTTCCGTAGCAGCAAGTAAGATATCTGGAAGCTAAATTGCGGTTTACGGTTTATAACGTATTAAAAAAAACTACTTACTAGATCTAGTCCAAACCAATTTTCGTTGTTAGTTCTCATGACTATGTACATCATATATTTTTTTAGTTTTATAAAATATTTATTATAGAAGTAAGAGGGGGGACACACAATTTACCACTTCGGGAGCGTCTCTTACGCAAAGTATTGTGTATAGAAATAAAATATGTTAAAAACCTCAACATCATTTTTAAAGACCTATCCATAGATACCACACACGTATAGGTTTGATGAAAAAAAAATTTGAGTTTCAGTTTCAAGTAATTTTTTTATTTTTTCCAATTTATGTATAAAAATCGTAATGCGGTTAACAAAATTCATCTATTTACCAAGTTTCAATAGGTCTTATAGTTTCGGAGAAAAGTGGCTGTGACATACGGACGGATGGACAGACATGACGAATCTATAAGGGTTCCGTATTTTACCATTGGGCTACGGAACCTTAAAAAGTGCGAAGACCGTGCCTTCCATAGGAGGGGTTGTGGCTCCAATCCGAGCATGCACCAGTGGATTTTTCATATCTACATATATATGTAGATATGAAAAATATGTTATATTGTGTGTTAGCTCGGCGGTGAGGGAAAATATCGTGAGGAAATCGTGCAGTTTCGGAACGTGTAGCGATGATTCAGTTAATCTGGTTCTGTTGAATGAAGTTCGCTTCATTGTAATAACCAGAATCCCCAAATCCTGAATATGATTCATGATCTATGCGTACACTTGAAGATTTGAACGCAACCGGGAACTCCACGCTAAGATGAAGATGATGAATATGTTACGAGAAAACAGAAGTAAACTAAGGAACGATTCGACCAATCTTTATCCGTGGATAAATCTACGGTATAACGTCAGATGATGTAATCCGACAGAGAACCAGAGTCACCGACATAGCCCACCGAATTAGCAAACTGAAGTGGCAGTGGGCTGGTCATATTAGCCGCAGAACTTGACAGCCGTTGGAGCCGTTAAGTCCTTGAGTGGAGACCGCGACTCGGTAAGCGTAGTGTAGGACGCCCTGCGACAAGATGGGATGATGACATTCGAAAGCTGGCTGGTGTGGGCTGGATGAGAGTGGCCGAAAATCGGGAGCAGTGGCGTGCATTAGGGGAGACCTATGTCCAGCAGTGGACGAGTGTGGGTTGCTGATGATGATGATGATGATGACGTCAGATTTGTATGGAATGACAGCGCTATACCATAAATTTAGTATCGGATTAAGATTGGCCGAATCGGCCTTAAGACTAGAAGCTTATAAATGTTGTTTTCAATCGTGCTCCTGAAAACAATAACAGGCTTAATTGTTGACATAAATTTTCTCAACAAGTCGTTTATTAATAGGTTACTACTTTTTTATGTTAGAGGCGACAAACGAGCAAGCGGGTGACTTGATGGAACATAATCAACACCGTTCATGAACGTCCGCGAAATCAGAGCGATCGCTAATGTGTTGCCGGCCTTTTACATGATTCAAAAAGCACTATATCAGAGCCATAAAGGACGGGTTATAATAAGTGTGTGAACAACGGGTGATATGGAACGCCGTAATAGATTTTGCCGTAATGCGTCAAACAACAATAATTTATGAGCAGATATTTGGCAAGCAGCGGGCTCCGGAAAAGCGTGATAATTTCGTTGAGTGGATGCATCGTAGAAGGCGACCCGCGCGTGTTTTATTGAGTTCTCGCGTTTTACGAGTGTGTCTGTGTATCATCTACTTTTAATTCTTAGGGTGTTTCTCAAACAGTATAGTATCAGCCTATAAACTGTCCCGCTGCAGGGCAAAGGCTTCCATCATAGAAATCATCACTACTACGATAGAATTAGGCTTAATCACCACGATTGCCTGATGCGGATTGGTGATCACAAACCCGAGAGATATGTTTGAAAAATTCGAAACATAGATTTTTCTCGACCCGGGAATCGAACCCAGGACTGGGAGATCACGGCCTGGTACTTAAACCATTAGACAGAACAGGGTGGCTTATTTTATCTCATATTTAACTATAAAAAGACACTATTTTATATTCTTATTATTATGAGAATGTTGTAAATAAATAATAACACCAACGAACTGACTCCTACAGTATATATAAAATCTCCAACAATACAACTGCAATTGAATTCAAAACAAGCAGAGTAAGAATAGCGCTTCCTAAACGTTGGATAATACGGGACGCTTCCGTTTGGAAAGCTAAGACATTTTTCAGGCCAGTATTAAAATCCACACAATCCAAACAAACATCCACTTTGGTCTTTTATTGTAACATTGATTAAACAGCACTTGAAAGACGCAGACATTTCAAAACAATGTTAGAAATGCAAAGAAGCACCTACTATTCGTAATGCAAACCAAACATTCAGGGAGACGACGCCGGGGAACTTGCTGCGGGCGCGAGTAATGTTCGAAAAGGAAATTTAAGAAGTTTCATCGAGCAACGAAATAGACCATTAAGCAAGATTATTAAAGAAAAATAAAAGTAATAAAACAAGTCGTGCGTATCGTGTAGAAAAGAGAGGATGTCGAGGGCGTGTGAGGGAGGGCCGGGAAGGGATGCGAAGGCTGGGCGCCCAGTCGCGAGTCGACGGCCAGAGGAGCGTTTCGTGACGCGCGGAGCCTCCAAACTTTTGCCTCGCTCACTGCCGCGAACATTCGAATAAGTGAGCGGAACTGAAGATGTGACGGACTGCTACTGACAAGGACGTTCATTTGCAGTGATCATGATGCCATTCAGAATAATGTATCGCATTATTCAAATTGTGTTTCTTACCCTCGTTATTTTGTACTTTAATAAATTTGTTAAATGCCAAGTGCAGAGCGAGAAAATTCCGATCGGTAAGTTTTTAAATTTTGTTCAGTTCTGACTACATGACCTCAAAATATAATAACTTAATTTTTTTTTAACTATCTGTGTAATTTCTTTAAGTGTTTAATTTAGGAATGTACGTAGGTATAAATAACGGGATATTTATTTTTGTAAACCAATATAAAATTTAATTTTGAGTACCACGAAAGAATATTTATTGTGACTATATTATTTTGTTATTTGATTTAAATTTATTTATTGAAAATAATATATTATAAAAACTTATTTATTAAATTTAAGGACAGTCATCGTTATAATTTGCACTCTTTTTTAATCACAGCAGGTGTTAGTAAGTAATTAGTTTCCTATATCAATTTTTTTATGTTAAATAAAGTTTTGTTATGTATTTACGATTTCAAACAAATAACTATATAAACAAAAATGTTATGATATAGACTTTTATGTGAAATAGGGACTTGCTTTCTCAGGAAGCTATTCAGACTTTATTTTATGATAAGTATTATAGTGGTACAAACGAAATATTAATATTGTTTGATGGCAAAAAAATAACACTAACGGAAACAAAGGAAATTTTCTAATAAACAGCTATTCTATAGAAGATAAGTATTATGCAACGTTTGTTTAGAAACATTAAATTGCAACGGGCCGTGAGTGACCAGATAAAATGTTCATTTAATAATATAACTTATATCAATTAATAAACATAGTGCCTTTAATTCACAGTTGGGTACTTATACATGATATAATAATAATAATTCAAGAATTAAAGCCACAAAAAAGTGTACATCAAGCCTGACTGATCATAAAATACTAAAAGTTTATTGTGTCTCATGTGGCTAATTTGCGATTAAGGTGACGGGTAGGGCACACTAGCGACGCCGATCGATTTTAATTTTTAGCCACTAAACCGGTTCTTTTTAAACAATTTCGGGGTTAGAACTTCATTGGTAAACACTTATACTATTTACTAAATAACCATGCACAAATGTTGGGTCCAACGCGTACGCGAAAAATTGATTCACGCCGAAAGCGGCCACTTTTTGCCTGAATCAATTTTTCGCGAACAAAACGGACCCAACATTTGTGCATGGTTATTTAATAAATAGTGTAAGTGTTTATTGAGAAGTTGTAGTCCTGTAATTGTTTAAAATAGATCCGGTATAGTAGCTAAAATTTAAATTGATTGGCGTCGCTAGTGTGCTCTACCCGTCACCTTAATCGTGTACGGTCTGCACTTCTTTCTTTTGCTACTAAAATTATGAATGTATAATTTTTTTATTCAAACCTGTGGCCGTCTGTTTAGAATTAAGCAAGCAAATCAATGTTAGTTCAAAGTGCTATTTAAAAGTTTAAGAACAGTAGTTCCAACAATATTTTATTTAGTTATATTTTTTAGTTCGACTTTTACTTCTTATTGTTCACTTTAAGCGGCACAACTTTTTATGGAAAAAAAATCACCGAAAACTTCGATTATCCAAACTTTTATAGTCAATATTCCATGGGTTGAAATCAGCTTAATTGTACATCTACTAATTTAATGAATAAATTCATACAATATCTCATAATCCTATACCTTTTGTACAAACTAGACGTGTTTAGGATATCAGGAGACCGAGGAATAACAATCTAATAATAACATACACACTGAACAAACACAATGGACAACATTTCAAAATTGCTAAGCTCTGAAACAAAAAATACCATTTCTTTATTTACTTTTCCGCTGCGCGAATATATATTTATTAATTTTTTATATTGCTTATTTACTGAGAAAAAAATTAAAAACTAAAAAACGTAAGATGACGTCATCGGACGGCAGAATGTAAAATATTTCTTTGCCTAGCACATTATAGTTTTAAATTTACGAAATGCCAAACCCATGACATCAGAAAAAAGAACTTGTCAACGTTGAATGAATGCATGACGTTGACAATGTTGACACTAGTATTATTAACCTTTGACAGTAATACCTTTTTTTTATTAAAATAATGATAAGCAAAGGAATATCGCTGTATTCAGCCGTCCGATGACGTCATTTGGCGCTTACGTCTATTTAGAATATAAAAAATTTTAATAATTATTGTATGCATGAAAATGGACAAATTTTGAAAAAAGAAAAAATATGGGTCCGTTCATTTTATGTCTATTTTCATATAAAAAAACAATATGGAATAATATGAAATGTTGTCCATTGAAGTCGGTGTAATAAAAAGTGAGACTTTTTTTTCTGATTGAACAGCATGCAAGCGATTGTCGATCCATCCTCGTCGTCTAGATAAATAGCGGTCCATTACTGTCAGTTTCTCACGAAACATTCTACCATATACCTCAGTTTTGTGGAACAGGTGGTCTGCAGGAGTATTTTTGGCAGTTATGACTTTTAAAAACCTTTAAAAGACGAGCTTACAACGCAACGCACAGCCACTCCTTTCCTGCAGATATTCATGGGCGATGGTGATCACTTACCATCAGAGGACACTTTGCTTGTTTGTCGCCCCTAGCATAAACTATGTAGAATGCACACAACTCAACAATTTTTTAAAAAGCGTCGGATAGATACGTTCTCAACTTTTCAAGTTACAGACTTTTCTCTGGCTTAATATTTACTTATTGAATTAATTGGTATTCGTATTAAAAACCTATTGTATTTATTTTATTTTATAGATTTTTGGTTAACTTAGGCTAGATAGATAGATACATATTCTTTATTGCACAAATATAAAATACAAGTATAATACAACAACAACAGACAGTGCAATAAGAGGGGCTTATCGCTTGTAACGATTTTTTCCAGTCAACATTTCGTGTTGCTCTAAAATTTTACATAACATGAAATTTACAACTCAAGCAATACCTAAATACCCTTTAACTGTATATCTCTCTCGTGACAGTTTTGAATTTAAATCTACTTATTCAAAGAAAACCGGAATCAGCACTGTTCTGTATAACGCTGCGCAAGTGAGGGTACCGGAGGCCCAATATGGGAGTAGGGGGATTTAAAGGTTGGCAGCGCCCTTGTGACTATACTGGTATCGCGGTTGTCCATGGGCGGCGGCAATCGCTTTCCATCAGGTGATCCGTCTGCTCCTCTGCCACTAATCACATAAAAAACTTGCAGTGCATACGAATATAATCTTCTTTATCACCATCTACTCGTACCTACTTCTATGTAGCGAAGATAATGCCAACACGCCCCGTGATTCATCACGTCGCGTCTCCTTTTAATATAACCACAATAGGTATACATACTACGCCGTTATTTATACGCATAACATTTTCTTTCTCATCTAATGTGTCCATCGGTAATTTGAGTGGCTCTGCACAATAGCTGACTACACTGAAATTAGTACAAACAAGGTCATGTGGTGTAACCGATAAATGGATAAGAGAATATTAATGACACAAAAGTTTGACCTTCCCGGATTGTTTCAATTACATTTACACGTTAACTTTACGTCTTATTGCGAGTTGGTATCTTATGAAATATCGTAGTTACAACAATATGCTGTACGTTGAAATATAACTTGAATTATTTCAAGCGAAATCTTTTTTTACGCGACGCATAAAAGAATTGGAATAGTAAACTTGTACTCGTATGTAAAATACTAGGAGTATACAACCGATATTGCCACACTAGAGGGAGTAGAGATGCATTGCCGGCCTTTTAGGAAGGTATAGGATCGTTTCATGAAGATCTCAATGTTGTACCGGTCTTTTATTTAATTACAAAATAGCTGGAAAACACGTGCACAGAATTACATGCAGTGTTATTTTTCTAATGATTCAGATCACATACGCATCGAAAAAGATAAGTCATCACCAACCTTCTGTGCAAATGAAAGATCCCCAAAAATATTATCCCGCTGATAGAGATAATTAATTCAAAAGCGAGAAACCTTTCGGCGCGTCGTTAACTCTGCGTCTGACCTTTTCATTTTATATTTTTATTTCAGAAATATTTTTACGTAGTGATTTATAATGTTAACAGTATAAAACCAGTAATTATTATAATAATAATTTTAGTATGCATGCATACGTAAGTAAAAAAAATGCTTGATAACATTTTGATTTTTTGATATATGCTGGTGGAAGTCATATTTCTGATCCAACAGAATAACCGAGAAAAAAAATACGCTTTATCACGTTTTCTGGCAATATTAGCAGAGTATAAGTTAGTATGTCAAATGTAATATTCATGTTCCCAACCTTAATCCAGTAAAACAAAGTAATGGTTGGGTAAAGTAACCTACCGATGTTTTAAAAAGATGAGTTTTGCTCGCGATCGATTTAATGGACTTCATTGCTGTAAGCGTTCTGGCATTATTTGCCGAGTTTCATAAGTAAGAGTAAAATTCGTCATCTACTAGCGCCAGGGTATAAGCACGATATTAATATTATAAATGAGAAAGTGTGTGTGTCTATTTGTCCAACTTTCATAGTAAAACGGAGCGACACGTTGACGTGATTTTTAAGTGGAGATTGTTGAAGGGATGATGAGTAACATACCTTCTGTCTCTTTCTAACGCGAACTAAGCCGCAGGCAAAGGCTAGTTGCCAAATAAAGTGTCACAATACTCTCATCTAGAAACATTTCTGATACGTGTTTGATAACTAAAACGACGAATAAATAGCTACAAAAAACTTTTCCCAAAAAATAAATTATAGAGACTGCAGAGAAATATAATTTCCAAGATTTGTGTCTGCTGTCAACAATTACACACGAGGTGACGTTGACCCGACTACCATGCGGCCTTTTCATCTGGCATTTTGTCATAATGTGTTCGCGGTGAAATCTAGCGAAATTTAGCCCTCTCGCAGTCACAAAACACAACTCAGCTGCGGTTGTTATTTCTCCTACCTAAACTGGTACTTAGAGTTATTGTAAACTACTAAATTGGTAGCTTTAGAAATTGCAGAAAACTTATGATTAACATTAGTTGCTAATAATTATGATGGTTAATTTTAACCTAAAGAGCTTGTCTCCCTTTTTTTTATTTTGATAATTCTTGAATTAGAATAATAAAAAAAACTGAAAATGTATACAGAAGTTGATTATAAAAAAGATGCTTTATTCTGCGGGACTTGTCTCCCTGAGTATTTATCACTATGAAGATATACTCGTACACCGAAGCTGTAAGGACATTATCGTTGGTTTTATTTGACTTATAAATAAATAAATCTTAATAAATTTCCAGTGAATTAACTAAATTGTTTTTCATTATGCTAATTCTCGACATTTGAACATCAGGGGGACAAGTTCTAACAGAATACTGCATTTTTTTATAATCAACATTTTCATACATTTTGAGTGAGTTAACTAAATGTTTTTTTATTATACTAATTCTTGACATTTCAACATCAGGGTGAGTTTCTAATAGAATACAACATCTTTTTCCGGTCCATTAATATTTAGACCAAAAATATATTATATGAAAGTCCGAGGATGTCCTTTCTGGAGGTGAACGCGTACCGTACTTGTATTGAGACCAGATCAAGTTTCAAGGGGACAACACACGGCAAACTTGAACGTGGGAGAGCCACGCTTCGGCATGAATGGGCCGGCACGACCGGAGTGATACCACGGCCTCACCGAAAACTCCGGGCTAACCTATAAACCGGGTTTATAGGTTAGCAGTGCACTTGTGACACCACTGGTGTCGCGGGTGTCTATGGGCGGCGGCAATCGCTTACCATCAGGCGATCCGTCTGCTCGTTTGCCACCTGTAACATAAAAAACGATAGCATTTAACTATCTGTATATGAATATTAGTTCGCAGCATTTCTCTGCTGCAGATACACTTAACGAATGATATCTTTTGAATTTCATCATCTAACACTAGTGTTGTGCGTAAGGCTAGAGATGTCCTATGCCAATCGATTTTCTTCGTCTAACAGTAGCGATAGCTAGATTTCTATGATGGAGGCCTTTGCCCTGCAGTAGGACATTATTTAGGATGATACTTAACTTATACCTAAATATGAAGACTGGCGGACTTCACAAAGAAAAAATAATTGGATATATTTATGGAATGTGAAGGAACAGAATATTTTTGGAAAGATATTAATTTCGAAGATAGCGTAAATTTAATGCACTAGGGGCTTGAGGTAGAAAGCGGGAGTCTCTCTCAGTACTAATGGCCCTTCATACCTTACGCTTAGTCGTTTAACTTGTCGAGTGAAACTTAAATCTTACCAAAACCATAAATGTGAAATGAATCATGACTTAAATAAACAAACAATCATGGGAGCACAAAAATGTAATTTGTTTTTTTTTTTTACTATTCCAATTAGAGAGAATCTATCTGTTTGTTTCGCTACGTTAAAAGGCCCTATATGTTTATAACTTACGCATATTTTTTTCCAAAATAAATATATGAAAACTTGTAATTTTTGTTTTTGAATAAAGTGTTTCATTACAAATGCAATGGTTTAAATTACACACTATATTTAGTATGTAGGTATACACACATTATGAAACAATATCTTTCTACCTTAGGGACTTTCTTACAAGTATATATAGCGATTTTGTTAATGAGAAATCAGTAACTGAAATGTGTTACAACTGCGTCTGGCAGGCGTCTAAGCAAGAAGTTTAAGTTTCATTGACACTCGTATATAAACTAAAAGATTGCACACCGTCCATTTTACGTCGAATTTTAAGCTGAAATTGAATTTTCTTTTCGGACGACCGTTCAAGTCGAGTTAAGGTATTTTATATGGTAAAATAATATTTTTTATTTCAATTCTAGATCAAGAACTTAAATAAATATTATTTAAATGTAACATCGAATGATACTTACTCTTATACATACGAGTACGTACTTAATAATCCTCTTCCTTATATTTATTTTATTTGGTGAGACATCATTAACAATGAATCAAACATTATTTCTACATGTTTCAGATAATTATGCGTTACAAACTCTTGATGTGGTTACTAGACTTTTTGAAATCCTCTTATTTCAAGTTTCTAGGTTCAATCGATTGGGCTGTGCGTCCATTCCTTGTCACCCAGTCAGTTTCTCATTTTATATATTGTACCTAATTATACCTACCGGTTGAAAAAAATATAAATATATTGGGTCCTGGAAGGAACCGTTTATAATGCGTCCGCTAAGGAATGGAACTCTCTGCCGAGATCTGTTTTTCCTGACCACTATAATCTGAGCATCTTAAAGGCAAGAGTAAACAGGCATCTTTTAGGCAAACGCGTATCATCCTAGACCTCATCGTCGCTTTCCATCAGGTGCGATTGTGGTCAAGCGTTGGCTTATTGACCAAAAAAAAACACATTTACTACAAGAAAATATGTCTTTATTTTTGCTTACTTTTTGAAGATGTTTCGAACCCGAAGCATCGCCAAAAATTATAATTGGCCGTTTTAGTCCGTCAACTGTAATGATTATAGATACATTTTATCTAATTATGGATATCTTACACGACAGACGAGTGAGACCTAAGGTTTCTTAACGAAAAAAATTTGGGATAGGATGACTGTATCAATTGATAGAATAAAAAACCATAGCTAAACTTATTTTTTCCCGTTTGATTCTCGGTGAATGCAATGCGTTTCTTTTAAAAAATACAGGAATGCTTTCTATAAGTAAAACGTGCTAACTCAAGGTTATTTGAATTTTCCCACCAGGACCCAATGTTTTTTCTACCCTCTATAGATTAATTGTACAAATCAACGCAGGTTTAAATACGAAGCATTCCTGGAATAGTATTCGTCGCTGGAAAAAATATGTCGCTAGAATAATGTTGTTGTTTCCCCATCTTACAGAGTAATTCCCAGCGTCTAAAGCTGTCGCATTGGAACCCTGGGTATGCTAGGACCATGAGTGGGGAAGTCTGGTAATTACAGTGAAGCGACTGCCGAATAATATTGTTGTTTAGTTTTTTTTTTTTAGATTTTCGCGTTGCATTATAACTATAATGTATCAATACGTGGATTAACACGATATTTATTATGTGAAACAACATTGTGTACTCACATATTTGGCTCGACGTTTCGGCTACGTTACAGCAGCCGTGGTCACCACGTGGCCGTGGTCAGCCGTGGTCGTAACCACGGCTGCTCTACATTACACGGCACATTATAATATTGTTGTTTGTTTAATTTAATTAGAACCGCGA
Organism: Marasmia exigua; assembly: GCA_019059595.1. Taxonomy (NCBI): domain Eukaryota; kingdom Metazoa; phylum Arthropoda; class Insecta; order Lepidoptera; family Crambidae; genus Marasmia; species Marasmia exigua. The sequence continues at coordinate 8,648,462 of CM032494.1, read as the reverse complement.
TAATAATTCCGAAGTAAACATACCTCTAATAAAAAGATCAATTAAATCACAAATAATTTTATTAAAATATTATTGGAAAACAGATTAATGTCAATTTAGGTATTTCAGAATTAACAGACAAAAGAAGAAAATAATTAAATAGTTTTGGTTGGTCTTCTGTTCTTCTGCAGTATTTCATAATTATTTTATTTAATTTTGTTTTATTCGGATGGCCAACAGCTGTCCTAATACGGTAGCGATTACAATGAAATTCTTAAAGCTAATAACAGGTCTAGGTAACATATTTAATATGCGAAGATCAAAGAAAGCAACGGATCAAGTTCAAGTTTGACGCCCATACACCCTCGTCGTGAGGTACCAAGACCTGAATTCCAGACAGACATTAGCTGGCACTCGTATGCCGTGACTTTTTAAATACCCGAGAAACTTCTTGAGGGCATTAACATATAATAACATGTTCCCCTGAGGGCCATAGGGTCTAATTAAAAAAAACACCTTCCTATACAAAAGTGATAGCTGATTGATGAAATTTGTATGGGAGGTCGCGTTTTTTGAGACCATCATTATATGACAGTTGCGATATAAACTACTATTATAAGTGGTTTATGTTTTATTTATTGTATTGGTAAACTATAATAAAACACAATGGATTTTTGATTATGGAGATAGCTCCATAATCAAAAATCCATTGTGTTTTATATTCTTACATAGGTAAGCTATATATTTTGCGAAATAAACCCAAGAGCCAAATCAAGATTTCAATAGTGACGAGAATGTATTTCGGACGGCACTCTATTGCATCCAGAGCATCCAACTGGTATATGGCAGATCCTAAAGGTGGTAGCAGTTTTCTAAACAGGAACCATTTTTGTCTCTATAAAGAGTTAAAAGCTGCTCGGGTACAAAGTACCGCCTGGGCTTTTAAATGCCCAGTTTTGGCTTTACCCTTTAAATTAACACTAATGTGAATTTTAGATAGGTATGTACACCACACTACATAATATCCGTTTGGATCAGTGCTAGTGAACGCTGCCTTTGGTCCAAGGGTTGCGGGTTCGATCCCCGCACAATACAAACATTTGTGTGCATAAACATGTCTGTTTGTATTGGTTTGGGTGTTATCTATGTATTATAAGTATGTATTTACAAAAAAAAGTTTTATATTTGTAATCCCACTGTTGATTCTGATATCCGTAACACAGGTGCTTGAGCTACCTATCTCGGAGTCAGATCCTAGTATGTGACATTGTAAAAAATTTTTTATTTTTTATTATAATATGTATAAGTTACTGTAAACACACATTAATTAAATAATAATATAAAATGACTGGGCTTTACCACTTACATAAAAAATGTTTACTTCCTTATGATTAGACGAGTGTAACTGTTTACTGAAACGACTCGGTGATCCGCTACATTCGGCTCATTCGGATCTCAAGATCGGAATTGTTCAGTCGGTCAACTCGCTCACTGACTCACTGGGTCCACTGAAATGAATTAGCGACGAACGAACGACAGATCGAGCGAACAAGTGACCGGGTTTCGTCGGAGTAAGATCTTTAGGTCAGTAGTAATAAAAATTCATGATATGTATGAAAGTAAGTGACATAAAAACCTTATTTCAACTAAAATAAAGATCAATTGACATCTGTCATTCTTATCGAGCCGCTCTCTGTCGTGTCGATTTTCCAAATGTTCGAAATGAAGCGTTTCAGTTAAGAGACGCTTTTCAATATTCCAGATTCAAATGATCCAAGCTTTAGAAGGATTCATTTTGGCCAGGTCTACTTCTGATAGCAACCAACAATATTTAAAAAAAAAAGTAGGCGTAGGTATAAGTTGCTTCACCATGTTGAGTTTTTGTCAGCCTTCTTTGCGTACACTCTATGTTCCATAGGAAACTAACCTGACAGCATAGTTTAGATATTTAAGCTTACAATATTTAACGTTGCAATCTTGATATTTTACATGCTGCCGACATTTAATCGATCTTTTACGAAGAGTAATACCTCGTCTTTCTGAAACTTCTTCCCGTGGGAATGTTGATGTATATTTTTGTATTCCCGTCACACATTCCCAGTAAATAAGCTACACAATGTCAGAATTGACAAGCGACGTTTTCTTAACGATAAAATACTGTGTTATTACGTTGTGTAGCGGGTAAACGAAGGCAATCAACCTACGCTTTGGACAGCGACATACGCCTCATTACTTTCATAATATTTACTTTACATATTTGATGTTAGTACGTACGCACAGTTTAACCAGAACTTTATCTTTTATTATACTGTGGTAGAAAAATAAACATTTATTGAACAACAGAACAAAAACACAAGAAAATTAAGAAAATAACTAAGAAATAAAAATCTAAAAGTAAAAAAAAGGAAAGTTAAAACAAAGCAGGTCCCCGTGGCAATGTCCCCTAAATGCTGGCAGTATTACCCCGTTCGATCGCGATAGAAATTTGCTGGGCGAGGTAGCTGCCAGCCTTTAGCTCTCCTGTGACTTCGACTAGACGCTTAATTAAGTCACGGAAGAAAGAGAGAGAGCGTCGGAACCCCACGGGCCCAGTGTTTCAGGCTACAAAGTGGTAGATACCATATAGATGCTATACTTAGCAGCTTTCAGTCTCTCTGCCGCGTTGCCGAGAGAGGGATGAGAGACAATCCGTCTGGTCTCTTGTCATCATCACGTGAAATGCCGTTCAGTTCAAAGTTTCCCGGTACATTGATGGTGGTAAGTGACCGACGGATAATGTCGTTTAATGAGGAATGCCTGGAGAGACGGCAGATGAGTTTTTAAACAGGAGAGCCCGTGGTGCCCTAAGGCGCTAACGGCGGTAAAAGTATGTTATACTCGGCTTTAAGGCTAGCACCGCATGCAGAATAATGCATTCAGAACTCAAGGAAGTTTGAGCCTGGTACAATGAGTCGTATTCATTGTACCAGGCTCAAGGTAAACCCCAGCAAAATTGAACTAGTGATGTTCACTAATAAACGCTAGCTGGGTGACTTCACAATACCTAAACTTTATGGGTCTACGCTAAAACTGTCCAATGAGATGTAGTATCTTGGACTAACTCTGGACAACAAACTTAACTGGAACAGCCATGTTGAGAAGAAAATAAAATCTGCCAGCATCGCCCTATGGCAATGCCGTAAAATGGTAGGGAAACGGAGCCCCCAGGCTCTCACCAAAAATCTTTAAAGGGCTCTACACCACAGTCATTAGACCAATGGTAAGTTACAGATCAATAGTCTGGTGGCCCAGAACGCAAAAGTCTACCTACGCTGAGAAGCTCCAGAGATTCTAAAGAGACTCATGTTGTGCCATAACAAGATGCACGAGAACCACTCCAACAGCAGCGATGGAAATCATGATCAACCTAAAAACGCTCCATCTCTTTATACAACAGGAAGCGGCTCTCGGCGCACTACGCCCAAAACAACAGAACTCGTCAAATTCAGGGAGGTAAAGCATCTCAACAACCTAATAGAAGAATGGGTCGACACTCTCCTGTAGGCAGCTCCATGCGACAGAGTTGAGAAATCACTCGTCTTCGATAAACGGCATAAGATACAGCTGACAGAAGATGATGGTTCGAGTCTTTCTTTTTTTCGGCGTACGCGTCTTGTCAACGACGGACCGGTTTTCGTCTAGCTCCCGCGATTTTATTTTTGGATCTTAAGTAAATAGTAAACATTTCAACTTGTAAGATACACCTATCGATAGCTTACAATAGTCAACTAATAAATTAAATAATAAAATATGATTTAAATATAATTAAAAGAGAACCCGGGATAAATAAACATCTCTGTCGCAGAACTGGAACATCAAGTAGGTGCTTACAATACAGGGACAGGAGATCGAACCTGTAGGTCCCACACTAGGGACCTACAGTTCCAATCTCCTGTATTGTTACAATTTCTAGTTTTAACAATTTAGCTTTTAAGTGTAGTTTTAAACATATTGTAAAAAAATATCTGGAAATAAAGATTTGTATTTGTGTTTTGTATTTGTCTTACAACTCCCTAATGGTATTCACGAACGGTTCCAAAACCAACGAAGGCACAAGTACAGGGGTCTTCTCAGAAGACCTGGAAATAAACATCGCAAGGCCATTAGAATAGTTAAACACCGTCTTTCAAGTCGAATGCATAAGCATCATTTTGGCAGCAAAGGCGATCATAACGAGAAGGGTAACTAACCACATTATTAGAATCCTCTCAGACAGTAAATCAGTACTACTGGCCCTCGGTAGCTTTACGATTAAGTCAAGCTTGATAATTGAGTGCCATTGTGAACTAAACAAGGTAGGACTCCACAACATACAGACCCTACAATGGATTAAAGGACACAGCGGCAGCAGAGGAAACTACGCAGCCGACCTACCCGCAAAAAGAGTATCCGACATGGTCCCAGTAGTACCAGAATCGATCCTCCCTCTTCCTCATAAGTGGTTGAAAGGTAGAATTCTAGATCATTCTAAATCTCTACACAACAACTATTGGAGCACTCTGGAGGCATGCAGACAGGCGAAACATACCCTATCGCAATTGGATCCCCGTCTCTCTAGACAATTTCTACAACTTAATAAGCCAAATCTTCGATTAGTGACCAGTGCTTTAGCGGGGCATGGCAGTTTAACAAACATATGTTTAATCTAAGTACAGACAGCCCTCTATGCTGAACATGCACTCATGTACCTTTAGAGTGCATAGGAGTGGCCAGCAACCGGGCACACTACCTGGGAAACCCAGTCTCCAGGAAATCTTCAGCAACACCAAGGCGCTGATAGGTTTCCTTGAAGAACTTTACTGGTTGAAGTGACACCGGCCGACTTCACCCTCCGCACGCAAAATGGGAAAAACTGCTGCCTGATTGCGGAAAAGCCTGCACGAAAAAGAAGAAGACTTTCCCCATCACACGCTAAGACGAGAGAGATACATAGTGATAATCATTTGCTATAAAGTTTACAATCACAATACTATTAATTACAGAACAGAACAAACGATGGATGGAAACAATCGAATCGTGCGATTTTGGATTGCTACAGACTGTAGGCGATCTTATATCGCACTAACCGAAATAGACCCGCGGCTTACAGAACGACTTCTAAACCTCAGTAGGAAGAACCTCAATTACAGATACAATCACGGGCCACTGTCCCATAAATAAACACCTTTACACCCTAGGCGCTACCGACAACCTCTATGCAGGGGATGCTTCAGCGCCGAGGAATCAGTCACACACGTGGTCCTGAAGTCAGATGCGGTGACCAGACAACGCGAAGTAATCCTCGGATCGGCGAAGTCACTCCACGAAGCCTGTGAAGCTCCCAGGAAGCTTCTGGCAGAGTTAGGCTGGCTAGAATAGCTAGGACCCAACACGCACAATGGACCAAATGGAAGTCTAAGTGCGAAAAAAAGGAGTCCACTTTACGTTAAATTACATTACAACTATTTATTTGTGTTTTTTTGTACTAGTTAACTTAGTAACAAGTAAGTACTTGTGACCACAGCTGCTGTATCGTAGCCAAAACGTCAAGCAAAATAAGTGGGTACAAAATGTTGTATCTCATAATAAATTTCGTGTTAATATTTACTTTACTTAATCCCCGTCTTATTTAATTATAGTTATATTCATTAGTGAGCTCTACCTACGCTTGCAACGAAAACTATAGGTATTGATCTATACCTAATGTTTTTGTTGTAACTTGTAACAAATTAGATATTAATGGCAAATGTCCGATGTAGGTAAACTCGTAGTCGCACGGAGCAAAAGTTTGTGCGTTGGTGCGTCAGTTGATCTGACTGGCATGCCGTAAGAATTAACGTATATGAAAGATAGAACCGCACTTAAGCGTCGCATGGCGGCGCGGCGCGGCGATGCACGGTGCGCACGTGTGCCAACTCTTCCGTGCCGCGTAGCGACGCGACCTGCCTCTGCTGACGCTGCTCTAACACGATATGTACCATCCAATTTCATATTAATTATATTTTGACGATACGTGACCCGTCGCGGCACGCCGCGCGCAAAATGTTTATTTCGGCATGAAATCAATTCTATTTCGTTGAAATCCAGGCACATAATACATTACGAAATTGTACAATTAAGTTTCTGTAATAAAACCCGTGCGGATAAAGAATGGGATCAGAAATGGCGGCGCATCTATTCACTTCTCGCTCGCACACTATTTGCGTCTATACTCGCACCCCACGAGTGCGAGTATAGACGCAAACATGTTGTACCTAGTTTTTTTAATTTGTGTTTTTTGTGCAATACAGTATATCTATCTATCTATAATATAAAATGTATAGTCATTCATAAAATCTTAGCAAAATAAATACGAGAACTTATTTTTATGTGATAGATGGCAGGCTAGCATACGGATGACCTGATGGTAAGCGATTGCCGCCGTTAATGAACCTGCATGGTTCATTAACGGCTTACATTATACACTAACCCTTAAACCTTCCCCCGGATTTGTCACTTGGTAGCCTGACTCTCGCGACATCGCACGCGCTTTTCTCGCCGGTTTTCTGTGAAGCCTTGGTATCACTCCGGTCGAGCCGGCCCATTCATGCCAAAGCGTGGTTCTCCGTCCCACTGACAAATCATTCCTCTTTATCACATTCTTTACTAATTATTATTGTAAGTACATGTAAGTAAAGAGATAATATACTATTGTTCGAGTGTAACTCTTACAATTGTATGTGGCCACCCAAAGCTTTATTCCTATGGGATTAGGTTTGCCACAAAAAAATGTCTTCCTGGGGGAACTATCTGTTTCTCAACTTTTTACAGGAATGATAGTTGAGCAACAAAGTTTGTTTTCTTTTTTTTGCGACACAAACTAATTACTCGTAGCATTAAAATTAAGTCTAAAAAATTCAATTTATAACGATAATATTATTACACTGATCAAAGAACATTTTCATTGCAATTCACGCGTATGTTTGCTTGTTAATCGCTTTACAGTTTTAGCCAGGTATGAGAAAGAATGATAAAGGGACTACCGTGTTAAGTCACCGTTTGTTAAAACAAAGAACAGAGAAGACGTTTTGTCTGGCTTCCGAGTATTTTAGTAAAGTCTATTTGGACATCTGACGATTTGTCGCGCGATTCCTCTCGGTTTCCATAATGAGGTCGCGACGAAAGTAAACATTGATTTCAACGCCGATTGTTTTCGGATGGAGATCTAGCGCAATCTATTATAAAGTTTTGTGCGTCACACCAAACTTAAAAGAATTGATTACGATGTTAAAGATAATATTTAATTATGGTTGAGATAAATCTAAGTGATCACCACCGGTTCCTATTTTGTGTTTTACTTTATATTAACCTCACAACAAATTTTATATGAGGTGAGATCACAGATTTAATAATAATAATAAATCGGCCGATCCATACATATAGCCTAATTTAAAGCAGACGTTACGACCGAATCGGAATTTCCTTCTCTTTCACACGCGCTGTGTGTCTCCTCTGTTTGGATGCGACAGGTATATTCTCGTTCGTTACGGGAACGCTTTAAATTAAGCCACTTGGTCCGCTGACTCCAAATTCAAATAAACGAAACTACACAGACAAACTTTAAGTCCTCTGTCTCACTCTTACACACGGCGTTCAGTACCACACTTGAACATTTTCACCTGTCTCGACGTGTACGCACGCAGCCGAAATGGAAGACATTTGGTGGTGGCTAGTTAGAAATGTTAACGATAGTTTTATGGAAGACTACACTTATAAATAATAATTATGTAAAATTAATATTATGTTGGGTCTAGTTTTCGGTAACCTCGGTAAACCATAAATACAGTATATACTTGGATTTGTACACATACGCATAGGTAGAACAAACCATCCTTATGCGAAAAAATGAGTTTTAAGAGGAGATGTGCGCGAAATTATATGCAGTAGCGTACTGATAGCGTCGGGGGAGTGTGACCCGGACATGTGACCATACTCCGTTCCACCGGTACGCGGTGGCGATATCCACTCTATCGTCTGTGGGTGAGGTTGTAGTCAAGCGTTGGCCTAGCAGATAAGAAAAAAATAGGATCAAAGCCAAACCACCATTACTTACTTTGATTACTAATATGAAAGGATTAAATCCGAAATCTTCGGAATAAAAAAAGAAAAGGTGAGCCTTTATCTTGTTCCTGTGTTGTGCTTATCTATTATGCACTATAGGGACGAACTGAGGTTGGTCTCTATAGTGCATAATACGATAAAATGTGCGCGGGTATGTTTCAATTCCTGTAAAGTCATTTAGCAAATAGAAAAATATCTGCTGAGATATATGGCCAGTGGATAAGGACGTGTGTCTTTTTTTTTATAAGAAAGGGAGGCAAACGAGCAAGCGAGTCACCGTATGGTAAGTGACCACCGCCGCCAATTGATATCAGCCACACCAGGAGCCCAATACTTGGGCTCGTGACATTTATCATCATGCGACATATATCACTAAAACATAGCTTTTTTGTATGGTTTTCAGGTGATATCCGCCATGTTTTCAAAATATCACGAGCATGAGTGGAGATGCGACTTGCTGAAATCGTAGGGTAGTTTATAATCCGACCTGTATATTCGTATTTTTTATTTGGAAATAACGCATCTACTACTAGATGCACGTTAAGGATAGTTTTTTTTTTAGGCTAGAGGCGACAAACGAGCTAGCAGGTTACCTGAATTAAAGTAAAACTCCGAACCATGTTCTCATTCCCCGTCATAAAAGGTCACAAAGGTCAGACGGTAGGTAGTAAATTTGTTGTAATCATATATTTACCAAATTAGATCATGTCCCAAGTATCGGGTCCTAAAGAAACTGCTGTAGGTAGTTGCATTGTGATTATGACAACGCTTAATAGTTTATGTGAGTGTCACATAAGAAGCGGCTTTAAAAATGTTTTATAAAATACATTACCTTTTTTCAAAAATTCCATTCCAAAATTTCATCTTGTGTTCAGGCGGGAATCGATCCCACATCTTCCATATTCCTGAACACGAGATGAAATATCTAAGTGTAACACGCTGACCGTGGGAGAGTCACGCTTCGGCATGACGGGGCCGGCTCGACTGGAGTAAAACCACGGCCTCACATAAAACCGGCGTGAAGCAGCATTGTGCTGTTTCGCTGCGTGAATGAGGGGGAAAGGGGGGTTTGAAGGTTGGCAGCGCACTTGTGACTCCACTGGTGTCGCGGGTGTCCATGGGCGGCGGCAATCGCTTACCATCAGGTGATCCGTATGCTCGTCTGCCAGGTCTGTCACCTGTCACATAAAAAGTGCGTTATTTACTAAGAATGAAATGTTATAAAAATACCAACTATCCATTCGAATATGTTGACTCTGTTTTGTTTTATCGATTAAAAATAAGGTTTTTTTTATGTCTGACCAAATCATTGATTTCGCACCGATAGCAGTTAAATTATCGGATGGAAATAGGATTCCTTTCAGTGTAATACCGGGTGGGATCCTAAATAATGGAGTGAGTTATAAGTGGAGTAACACACTTCATCTCCGGGAGGGTACGCACCTGATCTTTTATTTTACCGTTCCCTTGGCTATAACGTGAGGCGCACACATAACACTAAATGCCATTCGCATGTGAAATGTATCATGACGCTGAATTTTCTTGAGAACAGTCCTTGCTTATTACTTGGGACTGTCTACGCGATGTTGAATTATTATCTTGAAAGAATTCAAAACTTTCGTGACTTTATATAATACTTGATTTACCTTTGTGAACTGAACAGCTCTAGTAATTATAATTGCATTATGTCACCATAAATCATAGAATAATTTATATAAATTAAATCAGGTACCGACTTCTACAAAGTTTTTGATATCTTAAAACCTTATTCTGTAAAAACTTTGGGCTAAATATATTTCATCTTCAATTTTTCCTCTTAAAATATTCTACTTCAAATTCTTCAAAATCTTAATTGTAATTTTAACTTGATTGCCACCCGTTTTGGAAAAATAGCTTTAAAGGATAATTTCACTCAGGCACTACAATTTACCACCCTCACTCTTACCGAGGTGTCGTAAAAGGCGACTAAGGTAAAGCTGCTGGCATGATCATCAGCACCCAGAGAAGGAAAACTCTGCATTTATATTAAAACCCTCGCCAACCCGTCTGCCAAGCGTGGTGAGTATGGCAATTACCCCTCATGTGATTGAGGGAGGCCCGTGCCCCAGCAGTGGGGATTCAAATGGGCTGACGATGACGATGACTACAATTTTGTTTTTATTGGTTCCGGGATATTGATTTTCTGAAATAACCATAAACTATTTGTTTACTATCAACCTAAATACATTAATTTAAATACGTATACATATTTATACACCGTGATTATTTTAATACCTGAAAAAGGTCTACATTCAAAGTAGCTTAAAAATGTAGGCACATCAATTATAACAAAATCCTGGCGAAAGTAAAAGTGACAACTTTACAATAAACGTAATCTATAGGCTTGAGCTAGAATGGAGCCCGTATGCCATTATTGTGATTTAGAATGCGGCTGTACTCGGAATGCGAGCCAATAAATTAGATCTCAATCAGGACGAAACCGCCATTTGTTATTCCTACTTCACCTACGAGCAAGTAAGGACAAGCATATTACAAGGAAATTTTGTTCCATCTACATCTACGACTATCTCAAAGCAGATTAACTATTAGAGAAAAACAATGAGAACGATTAATATACAATTCAGAAAGATAAATTATTTTAACACGTTACGTGTTATTAAAAAAATATAGCAAAACAACACACATGTCCAATTATATAAAAGGTTTTTTTTTTACATAGGATATACATGCAACAGAATGACACGCTAGAAATCCTCAATTAAAATTGAAATTGTATTACACACATAAAAGCTTTTAGTAACAGTTTCCAATAATAACCTTTGAAAAAGTTTGACTTGCTGTGAAAATACACACCTCAACTTTGTGGATAATGCTAAAATGACGGTTTTGACATTCTGAGTATAAATATACATATATAACTCAAAAACTACGTAATCGAATTAACGAACCAATTTCTTTTCAAAAATTCTATTAAACATTATGTATTGACAAAATTTGTAGTTAAGTAATTATATGTTTTTCATGACTGTGCTCCGGCATTGTTGATGCCTATGAGCGGCGGTTACCATTTACCATCAGATGGGCTGCATGCTCGTCTGCTTATTTTTCGCAATAAACACAAGGTAATTATTGTTGTCTCTTTAGCAAAATACTGTAATTGGCGGAACATGTATTTCATGGGCATTAAGATATATAATCACTTGCCCAATGCCCTAAGAACCTTACCACCAATTAAATTTAAGGTAGAATCAAGAAAGTGACTGGTTGATGGTTGTTTTTATGACCTGAAAAAATACTTCGATAGCAAATACAGATAAATAGTTTTTTTTTATATCACTGACATCAATTGCAATGCTATTAATTAATTATTTATATTTTCCATTTATTATCAATTTTCATTTTGACATCTCAATAAATTTTGATACTCTGACTTATTTCGTTGACATTTCTCTCTATTATTATAAAGTATTGAAATGCATATTAAACAATATTTCATTAGAATCAAATTATCTACTATATAAGACTATGTATGCCTAAAAAAGTTATTGTGAAACCTATTATATAATTTAACACCTGCATATTTTGTAAACCACAATTTAAACAATAAAGATTTTCTATATTTATCTTTTAACTGAGATTATAAACAAGTTTAGCAACAATTAACCAATTTCAAAACGCGAGCAAGAAATTGTAACGTTTTTAGCTTTCCATGCAAGTTTTCAGAAATTTGTATTTCAATAAGGTAACTTGTTATTATGATGCAAAGTTTTTAAAACTAAAAGAAAACATCTAATCGTCTGATTAAAAATGAACTCATATATAAACCGCTTCGTGCCTCAGCTTTCAGCGTAACCTAGGAGCTTTACCGCTTCATCTAAATAAAAAGCATCAATCGCTCGCATCCGCCGATATTTGGAGACTTCCTAGCGGCTATGTTTCACAGCTCTCGACGTTTGTAACATAATTTAAGGCCTTTTCAATTAAAACTTACCCAATTCGCATTTTTTCTAAACTCATAATAAATTGTGATTATTTAAATATATAATTTGTAATCATAAACTTTCGAAGTAATTACAAAAATTATACTTTATCGTGTCCTTGAAATAAAACAAACTTTTGTTTCGACGAAGCTTTTGTATGCATGAATTTAATATGTTTGTATGTATTAAAAAATAAAACAACAATTTTAGCAACATTGGCATTGCTCGGCAACAACAGAAAAACATAGAACTCGAACAGTTCATACTACTGACTAAATGAACCATACAGAGATTGTTATTTCCATTGCTGTATTAACGCACAGGATATTGGCAAATTGGTTTGCCCCAACTAAACTTCAACGTTTATTTTGGGAGATGGTTTAAAATTTTGTGTAACTACTCATATCATGTTACTGCTATTTTCCAACCAATAAACAAACTGAATATCAACCTCGGTGGTCAGTTGCTCGGTGGGTATCCTATTTTAATTTTCTTACTAAAATATAAAGTTTCATATAAAATTTAGAACCCCACTGGATCAGGTTATTTTTACTCGACTGTAGTTAAGTGAACGTCACTCATTTATAAATTCTCTTTTAACCTCGCCTCGGCTTGATTAATTTTCAATAAGGCATCAGTAACCTTGTATAACCATTTTTCATTTTGAATTTGTACCCGTCACAAGGTATAAATCTGTGAGTAAAATAAAACAATTGAAAGTAAATAAAAAGCAATTATTAACAATAACTTTGCTCATTACAAAATTACAAATATAATCTATATATAGATTTAGTGCCCCATAAGTTGGACCGACGATCTGATGAAGGTCGCGGGAATCCCTTTGATGCAGGCGGCACAGGATAGATCTCTGTAGAGTACCTATGTCCATCAGTGGACGTATATTAGCTGAAATGATGGGGATCATGAAGAGGGCTTAAAAATGTATCCTCTTCATATAAAATTACAATGAAGCAATAAAATAATCAGGAAGGTATTCCATCAAAAAATGACGACTGCATGCATATTACCTAAATAAAATATAATGAGTTTTTCTATAAACCGTGAGAAAACCTGTGTAGGTCGAAAGGAGTAACCATGATCCAGTTAGTCTGGTTTCCCTGTTAAAGGGTTGTAAAGGTCAGAAGGTAGTCGCTTCAATGTTATTAACAGACATTACAAATACTAAATCATAGTCTAAGCATACCCCGGTCTCCGAAGCGGCAGCTTTGGACGCAACTGGGAATTACCCGCTGAGATGAGTGACGTACAAAGCAAAACACATTTGCTGGTGCAATTCTATCATGAAATACTTATATTTTTTAAATTTCCAAATTTGTTTTTCAGCGCAAAAACCATGTTTCGAATCGTCTCAAGTGAAGCTCTCACGCAGTGGTGTAGTTAGCTTAAGTGTCAAGACTCTTTGAGTCCGCGTCTGAACGGTTTATATACACACACCATTTTCGTTACATCCATGATATATTGCAGTATGCAAATGTGAAACGGGCAATAATTTTGTCAAGCACGATTTATCGCTTACTCAAAGAGAGTGAAAATGAGTATTCTTTGAAGGTATTTTAAAAGTAAAAAGGTATTTACATGACTTAAATGTAAAATATTTTGGAGTATTTTCAGCGTCATGTAATTTTGTTAAGAGTATTAATACTTTACACAGGATGACCTATGTTAAATAGTTCACAAAAAATATTGAGTTGTTTGGTGGTAGACATCATTTGATATAATACATAAAATACTATCTTAATAAACTAAAATCTTTGTTATATGTTATTTAATATTACTTTATGAAAAAAGCCATGATCAAGTTCGAGTCGCTGAGCTAGCGTATTAAGTAAGTAAATTTTATGTTTAATGTAAAATAATTAAATAAATTTGGCATAAAACAAACATTATTCTCATTTCATCGGTATAGTCGATACCATTTTTTTTTTATAGAAAACACCACTTTTAGGTGCACACAAAGGCTAACCATGTTGCCCTTTTCGAATAGACGACGTTATGACAAAATATACGAGTATGATATGAGAATCAAAAAGGTAAAGCGAAAAAAACCATTTGACACCAATCCATTATTTACAAATAAAAGGAACACCGATAAGTGTTGAAATAAAATGGCCGATATCACTTCTGCCTTGGTATATTTCATGGAAATTATGAATGGATGTCGTCTGTAGGAGCAAAGGAGCTGTGGGTTAGGGAATGGCTTTCATTGTTTATGCATGAAGTTATTATTTACGACTGCGAGCAACCGGCGCCTCGGCCTTGGCTCGCCATTGGTGTTGAGACCCGCTTGCCAGTCTGAAGCCTGATTCATACTTTTAAAGCGAATTTTTTACTACTGTTTTGACTACGTGTCCATGGGCCGCGACAATGGACAACATTTCATATTTTTAACATGTCCATATTGCTTTTTTATATGAAAATAGACATAAAATGAACGGACCCATATTTTTTCTTTTTTTCGAAATTTGTCCATTTTCATGCATAAAATAATTATTAAAATTCTTTATATTCTAAATAGACGTAAGCGCCAAATGACGTCATCGGACGGCTGAATACAGCGATATTCCTTTGCTTATCATTGTTTTAATAAAAAAAAGGTACTACTGTCAAAGGTAAATAATACTAGTGTCAACATTGTCAACGTCATTCATTCATTCAACGTTGACAAGTTGTATTTTTTTGACAGTTGCATGTCATGGGTTTGGCATTTCGTAAATGTAAAACTATAATGTGCTAAGCAAAGAAATATTTTACATTCTGCCGTCCGATGACGTCATCTTACGTTTTTTAGTTTTTAATTTTTTTCTCAGTAAATAAGCAATATAAAAAATTAATAAATATATATTCGCGCAGCGGAAAAGTAAATAAAGAAATGGTATTTTTTGTTTCAGAGCTTAGCAATTTTGAAATGTTGTCCATTGCTAGCCATGAGGTGTGCGTGCACTGCACGTTTATTCCCTATGACATACATTATTATCAATTGTTATGCTATGGTCCATCTGTTAAGACCCTTTTATTAGGAAGGCGTACGCAGCTTGCATGTGTCAATGGAAGGCGGTATTCAAATACACGGGGGATATATCTGCTCGTCTGCTCACTATAGCATAATGAAATAGGAATGAAGCTGAATGTACTATCGATTGTGATCGATCGCAAATATAAATCCCTCGGATGCGGGTGGTGCAGGGCCGATCAGGTCGACAACCCTTAAGAAGGTTTATGTCCAGGAGAGAGCTTCTTGACCGAGATGATGATGACGATCGGCATACCCTTGCCTGAATATGGCAAGGGAGTTTGACGATACAACCGAAGTTAAAGAAATGTTTTTTATATATTTCTCGCTGTCTGGCGGCAGGAGTAAAACACTCCGCTTGGGCTGATGAAATTCAAAGGTTTTAAATTAGGTTCTAGTGTGAACAAAGTGAACAAATTTGGTGTTTATTTGTGCAGTGAAGTGCCTCGAAGTGATCTTAATAATAAAAATCGTTGAATTATATCGTTTTTAACACTGCTATTGTGTGTCGAGTGAGTTGTCACGTGACAACTTGCTTGGACCTAATAGAGTCTTTAAACCCGCGATTCTGTTTAAAGTGGTATCATCGGCAGAAGTCGTAGGTCGATAAATCACACAATATCGGCGTTTTATTCAGTGACTGTGACTTTGACTGTTAACTAACCACTTATTCTCTATAAGTTACTTGATATTGGCAAGATATCTTCAGGTAGAGCCATATTATAAAAAAGGAACATTTTTCGCTTTTAATCCGAAAATTAATTTGTAAGTAGTAAGTTGATCTCAAGGTTTTTCACCTCATAACAATTTAAATGCTAACATTGTAAAAGCGTTATAATATAAAAATAAAAAGTAATTAGTGCAGTTAACTTCGGAACATTAAAACTTTGTGTTACATAAAGTGAGTAAAGTGCACATTCCCTCGCTATACAAAATAGCCGCGCGTCACCACACTTAGCCCTGGTTCAGACTATTAGGTTTCATCCGCTTCGGTACTTGTTACACTAGCTGTGAAACTAACAAGTAACATCTCGCGGAAGTAGCTTGGGGCACACACGTACATAGAACGTGCCTCACGCAACGATGCCCCGGGCCATATACCGGGCTATTGAAGCTAACACAACACTAGAGCATTTGGTATAATCACCTTACGACAAACTGTTCTAGCAATCGTTGGATGTAAGATAATGTGGTACAGAATCGGGGTTAATATAAAAACAGAGGCTTCATAGATCACTGGTAATTAAATTATCATGATCTCATTTAATTTAATTAAAACAGAACTTTCGACTTTCGTAAATTTAAGGTCATACATACAATATGTCCGCTGCACTTGACCAATTTGAGTTCGTTCTGCATCGTATTCGGAGTTTTGCTCGTAACGTCTCGTTGCCATTTTATGATGTAGACATATTTATTGTACGAAAACACCAGGCAATAATATCTCGACGAAAATACATTACCTACTACGATTTATAACTTTACAGGCCGTTTTCTCCGAAGTAAAAGACATTGGAATATTAGATTCCAGTGACAGTTACGCACTAGAAATATTCTAAAGAATCTACATAATATTTTGTCGTCTGGTTTTGGACCACATACTGTGTAGTATCATATAGCCGGTCTTTTTTTTAGGCAACGCGTTGTCCCACTATCTACAGGGCAAATGCTTCCTCTAAATTTTTTTCAATGAAAAGGCGTCACCCAAGGTCCAGCCTGAAAATCAGCGCTGCAGCTGCTGTGTGTGGCAGCTGCAGCATATGCTGAGGCTGAGCCTTGTTGGACGCAACTCTTTGTCTCTACAGAGACAAGGTACACCTTGTTTTCTCTGTTTTGTTCTATGTGTAATGTGTTGTGGTCAATAAATTGTTTCTTATCTTATCTTATCTTAAATGCTGTTATTGCACTCTTTTTGTAGCTGTAGTTTACCAATTGGTGGAGAAGTGGTCCAATTGATTTTAATCTTTCGAAAAAAAAACGCAACTTTGCAAACAACTGTGTTGGACAATTCACAAGTCATCGATTTTTCTTTTTTGGTCTATAGGTTAACTTTTGACCGCAATCGAAAGCGACGATGACGACGAAATAGAATGAGGTCGAGTAATAATCTATTATAATAATTTATTATCATGTATCCCATATGTATACAATAATATTCGAGATACAGTATTATCTAACAGTGTTTGCAATTTTACGGTGACATATACAAAAATGTCTTAAGTACGGTCTGAAAGATGTTATGAGAATAGAAACCACTACAATAGCATATTGTATCCTTCCATTATGGTCAGGGTGCCGGTGACGTTAATGGACAACATATAAATCCTGTAAGACGTGTAAAAAGTAAATTATCCTATGTAGGTGTATTGTATTTAAGTCTCTCTCTCTCTCTCAATATTGCTTTTAGATCATAGCTATCAATCTTAGTTCTCGAAGATCCTCTGATGTTCACGAGCACCGTCAAACTTTCAAAATGAAATCAATTATATACCCAACTTCGAGTTCAATTTGTAAAGAAACTCCTGATGGAAAGCAGTTTTAACATTATTGGCTTAAATGTTTACAGAACACAATATAATATTTCTTACTATGTAAAAGATTTAACTTTCTTATAACATATTACAAAATATATCAAGATATTTATTTTAATATAATATACTTTAACATTTGTAGTTTTGAAAGTCTTCTAAACGTCAGCTACTAGATGGTTCGTATTATCTGGATGTAGAAGTGAAATGTGCATCTTTTCGTCTCTAAGCATTTATGCTTGTAAGCTATAACACGAGCCATTGTGAGCAATTCTATTGTGTGGCGTGAAACCAGACCAGACATAAATCTCGAATGGATAGACATAGCATCGAAATGATGACGTAGATCGTAATAGTAAGTTTATTTTGTCTCAAACATACGTTTGCATGAATATTTCATATAGTTGCTCGTTTGCATTCGTTCCTTTTATATTTACATATTGAGACAAGATCTGTTTAACCTAAATGCATCCAAGTACAAATGAGGAACAACTGTTTCGTTGTTATCACTCTTTTTAATGAGTAGTGTTCACATAGTTAAAGTGTTAATTAAACTCACCACGAGGTTTATTAGAGCTGGAAAAATAAGCTGTTCTTATGATATTTAATATTTCAGTATAAAATTTCAAAGTAATAGTTGGGCATGCACAAAATGTATGTTTATTTTTACACAACATACCTACACCTATAACAATCAATAAATGTTTAAGAACATGTACCCAAAAAAATGTCAAGCTGAAAACCGTTGATATAGCACGGTTGCACCCAAAATATTGTGTACGATCTACGAATTTTTGTAGTTTATAAGTAGTAAACTCTTTTCGAATTTGGAAAATTCTCTACCTGGACAGCATAAATACTTCCCGGAAAAAAAACTAAAAGACTCCAGATTTCTCTTTTGCAAATAAATATTCATAAGTTTATCTGTTATGCAGTTATCAGGTTCGAAACTTTAATAGAAATTATTAAAATCTTAGTGTAATTTGAAAAATTTGAGTTAATTCTTTTATTACATTTAAGTATATTGGTTCCAATATCTGAACTATGTGGCAACAATTTCACCATTCAATTTTGTACTGTAACACGGATGTTATTACAGTATTTTCCTTTGTTCATGCACATAACTCTTTTATTACTTTTCTTGTAAAAATGAACAGGATACCTAGAGGGCACTCTTTTGTGTTGCTTCTACACAGCGGCTTTCATTCCTTCACTTGTTAACACCTTCGTCTTCTTCATCGTTAAGCTCGACCCTCCGAAAATAACCCTCTTTTGAGAGTATGTTAAGAAGTATGCGATTCTTTTCTGCTTATTTCCCGAGCTCTAGACGTATCTTTCGTTCTTAAGGTTCAGGGAAAGCCAGGACTGCAATGATTTTTTTTATTGTAAGTCCGATTAAAAGTTAGGACTAACACAAGAGGTTTGTTTTCTATTTAGGGATTTTGACATCCGAATTGCAGTAAGTAATTTTAAAATAATCGTTATTAGCGGGCAAAATTTCTTCTTTGATCTTTATCGGTTAATTGCCTTACGAAGTTATTGTCAAAGAAGGAAGTGGTCTTCCCGATGTCTTTGATAGGAATCAAGAATTCCGAACTTCAAACTTTTCTAGGTAGACTGACATTCCTTTTGCTGTCTTTCATATTAGAGTTGTGGTCTTACGTCTAGTTTGAGGTCTCATCTCGCATGCCCATTTCCTCAAAGATACAATTATGATATTACTTTTTGTAGGCAAACTTGGATCGGCGTTTCATGTGTATAAAAAATGGACCACTTTTTTTCGGAAGTCACAGTAATCACTGCCCCCTCCCCAAGGTATTCCCACGACCTGCTGAAGATCGTGATAATCCCTTGAATCCGAGCAACACTGACCAATTTATCAAGATATTTTTGGAGAGGCTTCTGTTCAGCCCTGTTAGTATTGTAACGCCCTCTTGGTCTAGCAACGCCTTGTTGGTCTAGTATAAAATACCGGGCCGTGATATCGGGGTCCTGGGTTCGATTCCCGGGTCGGGCAAAAAGTATGTTTCAAATTTTTCGAACTTAGGTCGGGTTTGTGATCACGTATCCGCATTTGGCAAGCGTGGTGATTAAGCCTAATCCCATTATAGTAGCGATAACTTGATCTCTATAATGGAGACCTGTGCTCTGCAGCGGGACAGTATAACGGCTGATACTACTACTACTTCTATACTGCAATAAGCTTCTCTTTGCTGACCCTAAGATGATGATAGATTTTTAAATATTTGAATTTTGGCCTGATTTAGAAGTAAAAATAAAATAACATCATTGATGGTTAGCTCCACCCTGCCTCTTAATATAACCTGAAAGGTTTTTTATTGTTTGATGTCTCCATTTAGATATTACGGGAAGCGGTCCCTTCCTGGTGAGCCTTTGAAAAGCTAGCGTGAGGGACGTAAATGTAAACCGTTAGGGGCCTTAAGATGTTTTTACATAAATGCAATAATCTACTTTATCTACACTCATGTCATAAGTAATATTCAAATTAAGAAATAAAATAAAAACACACATAGCTTTAAAGAAAATATCAAAGTTGGGGTGTTGCATAGTGATCTTTTTTTGCTATTTATGCAATAGCGAAATTCTTAAAATGTGTCAATACAATACAAGACAATACAATAGTAGTTTATGTGACTGTCGCATATTATGGGTCACTAACATTAGAATACTTATGTAGGTAAAAGATTACTACCATTTACGTTATTTTTGAGTTTCTGATAATTCGGCGCTGTTGCAAGCTGGCTTTTCAGGGTGTAGATAATCAGTCACACTCAAGTTAATTGCGAGTAAGTTATCATTGGCAGACATATCGGTGTAACCTCCTTCGAAATATTTTACTGCGTTTATCTCCGGTAACACTTTTAACAAACTCAGTATTTTCTCGCACCTGTTCATGACGCATAACACTTACAGTACCTACCTATCTGGCCACGAAACGACACTTTGCTTTAGATTTATGGTCTTTTAGGAATGACTGGAAACAAATGTTTGGTCATGCCACTGCCGTCGGGACCCGGCAGCCTTGTGTCCCACTACTACCCCTTCTGGCTTCTGGTCTTCCCCTTGGTAGACCTTAAAAGGTGTTGCTTGACATAAAAGGATGACATGCGTGCTAATAAACTGACCATGCGAAGTGGAGGAGTCGAAGTCAGAATGCAGACCCCGGGCTCCAAAGTGACAGCTTAGGAAGGAAATGGGGTGAGCCTTGCGTTTCATAGCCACTGCGACACACAAAGATGATGGTAATGATGTAATTCACTTACAAGAAACACTTTATTCCAGACATTTGACAATTTAAACCCATCCTCGAGATTTAAACTTCTGTATAGTAATTTCAATCGCTTCCCTGTCTAGTCTTGGTATGTCCGAAGAGTTCTGTCGAAATTATCTGAGGGTTAAACTCAGTCTAGTGATTTGGAGCCGATTCCAACAAATAAGGTAGGTAGGTACATGGTACCAATCCAGTTACAAACACTTTTGAATTCGGTTATGGTACATAAAATCGCGATACATCCATTGGAAGTGTTAATAATAATAACAAGGATGATCTGCATAAATCATACTAAGTAATCAGTGCATTCACAAACCACAAATACTGATGTCACACTACGCACTAACTCGTCAGCGAGTACAGTGCATTCATTTTAACGCTGCTTTATTTATAATCCTATATAACTTCAAAATACACGGTTATTAATGAACAATGGTAGCTAAGTGTTTTCTGTGATGGTAGCTTATAGGGGGTATCTGAGCATACACCTCAAGATTTTTTTCAACTAGCTCAGCGGTGAGGGAAAACATCGTGGAACAAACATTTGTGAGCATAAACATGTCTGTTTGTATTGGTCTGGGTGTTTTCTATGTATAAAAAGTATGTATTTCCAAAATAAAATTATTAAATGTATATATTTGTAATTCCGCTGTTGGTTCTGAAATCCGTAACAGGTGCTTGAGCTACCTATCTCGGAGTCATTTCAATGTATATGATGTAAAATATTTATTAATTTACATACATGTATAAAAAAAAGTTGCCCCCTTTCGTCACTTATACAATAATACCGCGTAATCCGCGGAAATAGGGAGTTTAAAGATTGGCAGCGCACTTGTAGCTGGGTGTTCATCGGCAGCAGCAATCGCTTACCATCAGGTCATCAGACTGCTCGTCTACCACCTACCACATAAAAAAGTCGGGAAATGGCCATCTGTAGTTTTATACTTTATTGCGGTACACTGAGTACTAAACGTCTCATGTCCATTTTTCGACTTGAGTTGTTGTATGAGCAACGCTATGTATAGGTCTTTAAACTAGGTCTTTAAAACTATTCAACGGATGTTAAGAAGCCGGGGCCGGTCACTGGATAATAAATGAATACTAAAAAAGTTGATTTAATTACAAAAGACTGCGCGCGCAGCGTTGCTCAATCAGATTTAGTCTAATATATGGCATTATCTGTTAATGAGCAGTTTTCCAGTAGGTTTTTTCGGGTGGTTTCTAAAAGCAACACCAGATGACGCTACTCTCGCTATCAATTAAAAGTTCCTTTTCTATCTATGATAGATAGGAAATATTTGATAAACCAACCATCATCCTCCTGCCATATTTAACTTTATTTTATCTATAAGAAAATAGAGATAAAAATTAAACAAGTAAAATACATATTTTACTTGTTTATGAAAAGTTTTTTTTGAATCACTCTCTGTCATTTAAAATGTACATAGCACTAAAAATACATATTAACTGCGAAGTATTAAGATATTTAATGTAAAAAACCTAAAACAATTTTCCCATAAATTAGGGTCCACATGAAATATCATACCACACCTAACATTTATAGGGACTGATTGCGCTATCTAGCGAATCACTGGGAAATTTATAAATACCTACTGGAAAACTGCTCATTGACGAGTATTTTGTTTTTATTTGTCTTCATACAATTTATGAACCCCTTATCCCGCTACTCTAACTCTCAAGTTGACGCACTAACACACAAACCACATTTCACCCCGTAGAGGTATATTTCCTAAAATTACTCTTTAATTCTGTACCTACCAGATGCTCAGAAATCAATTCGAAGTCTCTAAGTCTCTAAATGGAGAGGGCTAAGCTGGGAGTCTCTTTGCGTGATCGTTACAGAAATGATGAAATACGCAGGAGAACTAAGATCACAGACATACCCCAAAAGATTGCATGTCTCAAGTGGCACTGGGCAGGGCACATAGCGAGGAGAACAAACGACCGTTGGGGCGGAAAGGTCCTCGAGTGGAGCTGTGGAAGGCCCCCCACAAGGTGGACCGATGATTTGGTTAAGGTTGCGGGAATCCATTGGATGCGGGCGGCACAGGACCGATCTGTGTGGAGAACATTGGGGGAGGCGTATATCCAGCAGTGGGCGTCTTTTGGCTGAAATGATGATGATGATGATGATGAAGTCTCTATATTGATAAAATTGGTAATCCATTGCAAGTACCGGTACATGTGCACATGTTTCATCATATTTATTCCTAGAAAAAAAGAAGAAAACATTTAAGTATAAACCACACAGTGATACCGATACGAACCATCGTCTGCCACCTATCACATAAAAAAAACACACAGCAGAGGTTCTTAGTCAGCTTTTTTTCTGATGTTTAATGGAGATTAATGTAAATCTTCTCAAGTTATCCGACGAGATTTTGAATTATAAAATAATCTTTTGCCTCTTTCTGTCACCTGACAAACAGCTTTTCTTTTTTGTTTTACTTGATTCTCAAGCTCCGATCGATTAATATTGAAAACAAAATTCCATATCTTGGACGTAAATTGGAAGCAACTTGAATCATTTGTCATCATTATCTTACACTCGTATCTATGACAACACGTAACACATTGTCCAATTATGAACGCACATGATTGATTCTGTCACAGTGTACACATAGCTAGCACTCAAGCTTGCAAATTGATTTAATCATTCCACTGTGATTTATGATTTCCATATATTGTGCACTTCGTGGGTTGTATGCAAAGTGGATGATATGTAAGCCGCTCTGGACGACGCGACGTATTAGAAACACTTCCTACGTACTCTAAGTACCTACGGGTACTACCACTGCCCACTTAAGGGTTATTGGAATTTCATGAACAGTGTCTAAGTTTAAACTTGGTTATAGTTAGTTTGAAACAAGCACCAAAACCTTGAATTCCTAATTTTGTGGAGTAATTAATTACAACGTCATTTAAGTTCTTGAGCTTAGAATTGCACGTGTATTAATTACACTTGTCTTGTTTAAAAATACGTCGTGAATACAATTTGTCCTTGTTAAGGCGACAGGTAGGGCACACTAGCGACACCAATCGATTTTAATTTTTAGCTTCTAAACCGGATCTATTTGAAACAATTTCGGGGTTACATTCTCTCGGCAAACACTTTTACTATTTAATTTATTAAATAACCATGCACAAATGCGGACCCAACATTTGTACGCGAAAAATTGATTCACGCTAAAAGTGGCCGCTTTTGGCAGTAATCAATTCTTCGCGTACAAAAACGAACCCAACATTTGTGAATGGTTATTAATTAATAGTATACGTGTTTGCCCAGAGGTTGTAATCCCGAAATTCCTTAAAATAGATCCGGTTTAGTAGCTAACAATTAATAACGAATGGTGTCGCTAGTTAGGGCTACCCGTCGCCATAATTACCTTTGGACATTTCTAGCTTTAAACACCCTTTGACGCCCTGTGGGTCTAGTGGTTTAAGTACCGGGCCATGATCTCGGGGTTATGGGTTCGATACCTGAGTCGAGCAAAAAGTGGGTTTCGAATTTTTCGAACATAGCTTGGGTTTGTGATCATCAATCCGCATTTGGCAAGCGTGGTGATTAAGCCTAATCCCATCATAGTAGCGATGACTTTATTTCTTTGAAGGAGACCTGGGACAGTTATAGGCTGATACTTTTTGCTTTAAAAAATCAAAATAAATATAATACAAGTAAATAATGTGGATCGGGCGCGCTCTTGCGCGCCCCGCTCCGATTTCATGAGCGACAGTAAGTATCCACTTGCTGCCCTCTTTGAATAAAACTTCCTGAGCTATGCTCTCCCCAAATGTCCAGTACACAAATAAAAACTTGAATTATCTAAAAGTAAGATATGAATGCGCCCTTTTCTATGGAAAAAGACAATTTTTTAAATTAAAATTCATAACTATACAAAAATAGATAAAAAAAACAAATATTGCTATGATGAGTTCACAACACTTAGGGTGGAGTTCACCAAGTTTTCAAGCAACGGTTATCGCACTTGTACTGTGCTTTACCCGCTAAGTGACGGTTACTCATGTTCACCACAAAAAAGCAGCGGTTACTACTGCTTAATGTGCCGTGTAGGGCACACAAGCGACGCCAAAAGTGGCCATAAGAAGACCAAATAGTTAACTAAATTGTTTAGTATTTGCTGAGAGATTTTAACCCGGAAATTGTTTAAAATAGATCCGGTTTAGTACTAAAAATTAAAATCGATTAGCGTCGCTCGTGTGCCCTACCCGTCACCTTAACTGACGTTTACGCTAACCGAATCGTAGTTTAACGTCTCCTAACTGAGATTTTTTGTTTTAAATTAAAAATGGAAAAAGGCAAAGAGCACTGAAAGATGGCCGTACTACTAGCAGAAATCGTCCAGAGGCATACCCACTAAACCCACCCTGACTTTTCCCGGCTTATCCAGGCTCCGGGGCAAGACACGGGCTAAACAGACGAACCCTGGCACAGCATTCTGTCCCACGGATTAGCGAGGCTCGCCAGTACGGCCTCTCCCATAGCTCCGAAGCTTAAAACCTCCAGGGCCATTCCCATGGCCCACCAAATAAACCTCCCGAAGAGCGCCTACGCCACGGAATTGCGACGGTGCTCTCAAAAGGCTGCAGGGCAGGTCCAAATAAAACCACAAAACACGTCCGTCCGCACAAGCAGCTACGCTGGATGCGGAACCGGTGGATGGCCGGGGAAAGCGGGGGTTGCAAATCGTTGCCGCATCCCACGGGCTGTGGGACACAGCGTGGTCCAGCACAGGGGGATCCCCCATACGCAGGTGGGGGTAGCGCTCTCCCGTGAGGTAGGTGCACCCCAGTGGGCAAAAAGTGCGACGTGAAAGAGTCTCACATGAGCACCGCAATAGCGAGACACATGAGTAGACAAGCCATAAAACTTCCCTACCCGTGTGCTGATGTGGACCGCTAGCGAGACCGGACACGCACTCTCGCAGGCCAACGCAACAAAACGAGCTAACAGGATGGCTAGCAATGGTGGCCCGCCCCGACGAGCATTCATCCGCCTGGCCTTACTCAAAGGCTCCGAGACCCGGTATTATTATTCAACAAGTGTTAGAGGGCATCCCTAACACATGGGTCATTCTCAGACCCCATCTTGTGCCACGACAACACCCTATGTCGGTCATGTGTCGGTCGAACTAGATTTGCCTTGTAGCGAGGGATGAAAGCATCCGGTCTACTCGACGCCGCTCCCGCGCGCGCCAGGCGTTGGAACACCAAGCACCCTCTCGCACGCCAGGGCCGGTCCTCCGGCTGTGCATCCGCCGGCCGTCGCGTAGCAATCCACCGCAGTGAGATTACTACCCGCCGTTGCACAGGGAAAACCGTGCCCCAGGGTAACCGTTTCTGCCTGAAACCAACCTCAGCTGGAATCAGAGCAGAACTGATTACCAGCGGGGCCGCTCGAGGAGGTCATCATCATCATCAGCCCATTTAAGTCCCCACTGCTGGGGCACGGGCCTCCCTCAATCACATGAGGGGTGATGGCCATACTCACCACGCTTGGCAGACGGGTTGGCGAGGGTTTAGATATAAATGCAGAGTTTTCCTTCTCTGGGTGCTGACGATCATGCCGCAGCTTTACCTTAGTCGCCTTTTACGACACCTCGGTAAGAGTGAGGGTGGCCTATTCTACTCTGCCGGGGACCACACGGCGAGGAGGTCGATGCACCTGATTCCCCGCTGCAGGCAGGCCTTACTCAAGGATAAAGATTGCCCCAACTGCGCCAGGTCGGGAGGCCTCCCATCCAGGAGGAACGAGCATCATGCCAAAACAGGCATGAGAAGACCCCCGGGTCAAGGGTTTACCTTAAAGGCCGAACCGCACAAAGTGCAAAGATGATAAGATAGATAGCCGTTGAGTTTTGGTCGTTTTCCTCAGATGGCGCCAGCACTGGCTTGCAGACTGATGCCTCTATCTTAGTATAAATAATTTACTCTGTGACTCTCATAGAGTTGACAGTGACAGCTGCTTGACGCTTTTACCTGACCATATGAAAAAGTACAGTCCCATCAACTGCATGAAATACGTGTACGTATTTTTCAATTTAAAAGCATTATACTTTATTCTACCAAATATGAATGATACCAAAAATCGTGTTAGAAGATATGCAAAACTGACTACTGGTTTTTGTTGAGTTTAAATATTTATAGAACAGTCAGTTAAAGCTCGTTTTGTAAACTGGGTATCGCAATTTTTGTGGTGAACAGTACGGCTTGTTAATGTTTAACTTAACTATTACTGCCCGTTTTCATAACTGTCTGTTATCTAGATTTTAATGGACTCCACCCTAAGTTGTGAATTGTGAAAACTTAAGTATTGTGAACTAATATTTCCGAAATAGGTACTTACCTATTTCGGAAATATTAGATTAAATGCCTTTAAACAATTCTATAAAGAGATTTCTTACAAAATTGTCGAAACAAAAGCATCAATTCGCATTGGACATTCTCGGTCGTTAACCGAAAAATAAAGGAGTTTGCTTAATTAAAGAAACGCTTTGGCTCGCGAATGAATTTTCTCACGCCTCTTCTTGCTCTTAATTTGGCTAAAAGACTGGGGGAACCATAAAAGAGTAATAAAAACATCGATTTTGCATAAGACTCTCGCAGATGCCCTCGCTGGCTCTTCGACCGAAGACAGGCGAGAGCCTGTCGCGATCGCTCTGCATAGATACATCATTGTAAAGCTGGCAGAGTAAATAAAAATAAAAGCTTTATTTCTTTGAGATACATAGTCAATACGATAATAACGGATTGTATTACTTAACATTTTAATTTTATAAAATTTATTAAATTGGCTGTTTCAATAATATTTGGCTTCGGCATGAATGGGCCGGCTCGACCGAAGTGATACTACGGCCTCATAGAAAACCGGTGTAAAGCAGCACTGTTCTGTGTTTCGCTGCGTGAGTGAGGGTACCGAAGGCCCAATCCGAGGGAAAGGGGGGTTCAAAGGTTGGCAGCGCACTTGTGTCGCTTACCATCAAGCAATCCATCTGCTCGTCTGTCACCTATCACATAAAAAAATGCGATTTTTTTTCCAGCTGCTACATTGATAATTTCCTTTTGTTAAGTAATAGAGGTTAAAGTATGGAATTGCCGTATTTTTTCTAGACACAACGAGATTAATTATTCATACAATGACTAAAAAGTGACTGCATTATTATTATTATTTTGATTAAAGACTATCGGGGTAATTCTCGTACACTCGACATTGAAGTCGAACTTAGAGATTTCATGTCTTCTTTTTCTCAGTCGTACAGTCCTGACGGAGTGGTCGTGGTTATAAATAAGTGTAAAAAAAAAAAAAAAAAAATACATAGTAAACACCCAGACCAATACAAACAAACATGTTCATGCACATAAATGTTTGTACTGTGCGGGGATCGAACCCGCAACCCTTGGACCATAGGCAGCGTTCACTACCACTGTTCCAAACGGGTCGTCATTACGGTTATGGATTGATTATGGAGTATTTAGCGAGACTTCTCCATCTTTCTCTGTTTGTGGCACTGCGTGCACATTCAGTCAAGGAAAACTTTGTAACAGACTTGATACTGTCCGTCCACCTTGTAGGTAAGAGAGGTCATGTAGGTACAACACTAGAAAATATAAGATAATATTGTAAACTCAATAGTTAAACCTTAGTGGTTTTTTAATTACTATCTTACCCAATGTTTATTGCTTGTGTAATTAATAAATAAATTAAAAAAAAAATACATACATTACAAATCTCTTACTCAACTTCAATGTCGTGTGCTCGAGAATATACCCTCATATTTGTAAGGTTTGTACTCGTAATGTGCACGTTAAATAATATTGTATTCTTCAGATAGAAAAACAAATCTTAAAAGTATCTCTTTTTAACCCCCGACAAAAAACGATGTGGTGTTATAAGTTCGACGTGTCGGTGTGTGTTAACACACACAGACACGTGTCTATGGCATCGTAGCTCCCAATCTGATGAACTAATGTTGATATATTTTTTGTTTGAAAAGTGAATTAGTCGGGAGTGTTCCTAGCTATGTTTGATAGAAATTGATCCAAGGTGGCCACCGCCACAAAATGTCGGATAAACATATTTTATGACAACCCCCCTTCATTATTATCAAATAAGGCTTGAGAACACGATACACTATGATAAATTTAAAATCCACGATGGCCGCCCCAAAAAAAAAAATTGAGCCGATTTAAAAGCGGGAACTAATTTGTACATAAATAAAAAATAGGGACCCCTTTGAAAACCAAGATATAAAAAATTCATAAAAAATTTAAAAAGTTCCTACATTTTTTTAAAATTAATAACCTCTTTTCTTAAATACCTATTCTTAATGTTTCTAAACGTATTCTAAGCACAATTGAATATGGAACTGTAGAATTAATATTTACTTACATTGAAATTTTAAATAAAATGTTAGTATGGGAAATACAGTTTTTCTGAAAATCCCCATACAAATCAGTAATTTTATACTTACAACCCAATAATATATAACAAAATCGCAAAATAAAGCATCGGCCTTTAAAATTTTGTTTTTTATGTTATGTTAAAATATTTAGTGTTTTGTTTGTTCTGACGCTGTGTATGGTATGTATTCATCTGTAGAATTGAATTCATAGTAAACACTGATATGTTTGTATTAAACAAATACAAAGATAAAGAGACTTACAAATCCCTTTGCTTTTAGATTTTTTATTATTTTCGGTGAGCTCTAAAAGCTAGCAAGCATTAACCTCGATCGATAGCATGTAGCCCTCCTCGTCGTGTGACTAATGGACTGAGATCATGTTTTAAAACTACCTAGGAGGATAGTTATAGATGGGAAGAACATGTTAACTAAAACTATACGACATTTCCAATGAATTTCTCTCCTATGAGGCCAGGTAAAAAAGGAAAGCGCCAAATACTATTTTGTCACAACGTTCATACTTACTCCTAATCTACACATTGAAAATGACTAAAAGCTTATAATGTCGACACGTTTTATGTGGTCACAGTTTGGACAGGCACAATCATCATCATCATCGTCGTCAGCCCATTTAAGTCCCCACTGCTGGGGCACGGGCCTCCCTCAATCACATGAGGGGTAATTGCCATACTCACTACGCTTGGCAGACGGGTTGGTGAGGGTTTTGATATAAATGCAGAGTTTTCCTTCTCTGGGTGCTGATGATCATGCCAGCAGCTTTAACTTAGTCGCCTTTTACGACACCTCGATAAGAGTGAGGGTGGCCTATTCTATTCTGCCAGGGACCACACGGCCACAGGCACAATGTTCTATAGAAAAAGCGCCATTATCTATATAGGTACCTATAGTGCAATATTAATAAATGTGCGTGGGGTATCTAATAATGTGCTTATCGTAATCTTTTCAAAAATAATACTTTTTTGAATTATCAAGGAAAACTATTAACCGTGCAACAAAAAAACAATAAATAGGTATTAGAATAGTTATTTACGGTATTTCTACCACGTACCTTATTTTTGGTAGAAATCCCGTAAATAACCTTTTTAATGTTAGTGACCATGAAAGTTTAAAACAATAATAAGTAGGTACTTTAATAATCTATGGGTAGTCGATTGATTTCGTATAGTATTGAATTTGGTTTGATGAAAAAATACTTTTATTAATGGCCTATCTGTAACAGTTTTTTTTTTTAATTTAATATGAGACACAGAATAATAATATACATGCATATAACACTTTAGGTATAGTATCAGCCTATAAGCTGTCCTACTGCAGGGCAAAGGCCTCTATCATAGAAATCAAGTTATCGCTACTATGATGGGATTATGCTTAATCACTTTAGGTATAAAGTTACTTAAAATAACTTACTAAACTTGTCAAAGCTAACCGACAAAATGTTTGAATGATTAGAACAAACTTAAATAAGTACTTAAATAAAATGTAGTATTCTGTATATAATTATAGTTGATGATATTTTTATAGCAATCTTTTGCAATTTATTCTTAAGTAAATAACATTCTTAAAAATTTCATCTTGTGTTCAGGCGGGACTCGAACCCATATCTTCCACAATCCGGGTGAATGTTCTACCAATTAGACCACTGAACGCGTTAATAAGCCGACGAAATTTGTAAGTGCTTGATTCGACATGAGCTGACTATTGACAGCTCATGTCAAATCAAGCACTTACAAATTTTGTTAAGTGTGTTATTTATTCTGTATATGTTCTAGTAGGTAGATATTGTTTTTCAAAATGACTGACCCAGAACACCGCGGAAATAAAAAGCAATTTTATTTCAGTTGTTTGATATTTTTAATCAACTGACTTGTATGATAGGTTTCCTGGTAAAATTTGTTTATATCTATGGCCGAGGGGTAAATTGATACTAGCTAAAATTCCCTTTACTGATTTAATGGAAATGTTAGCTCTATTACTGAGATATTTGTTGTGCTAGTTTTAACTGAATTCGTAGACGTTATAAAATATGGTAAGTTATCGTATTTTGGTGTAAAAGGTTTTAAACAAAATTTCATACTTGTATCATATACCTACCATATACGTAAAGCTAGTTCGCTAAAATAAGTTTTCTGTGTAAAATAGCAGTAAAACTGCAATAACAGCTTCACAAGAGCTGTTTAGTGATATGCACACATCCATTATTCTGTCGTTAGTCTGAGTTGCTCGTGCTGAAAGTTTCTTACATTTTAAAACGGAGCTATTTATCCAAAAGCGTTAAGTTCTTATTTTAGGTCATAGAATTTTTGGTGGAAATCGTGGGTTAGAGACTAACAATTTTTCTTTCATAACTTTAATGAATCTGCTAAAGAATTCTAAAGGATATTTTATATTTATGTTGATTCAAGACATTGTCTTTAGTATTACTTTTCTTGAGCTCATTTAGATTATGCCTTCATGAAGGATTCAGTGTACAGCTCCGCAGTTCTAATTAAGTTTTCTCTATTAGGCACCACAATAAAGCGTGTACCTACTAGATTAATATGTAATATCAAAGCATAATACATAACCTAATCTTAGGTATTAATATTGCTTACCAGACCTACTAGTATCAGGGGTTAATGTATGCAATTGTCGATTTGTATGGAGATTTTTTAAGAAGCTGTGTTTTCCATTGTAACATTTATTTTAAATTTCAAAGGAAATATTAATGCTATTGCTCCATATTTAACTTTGGCAACGTTTAGTTACATTTAAAAGATAGATTAGATATCCAGAAAAAATATTCTTTATTTAAAAAGTTACGAATTCTGAAAACTTTAATTCTGTCCAACAAAAAAGGAGTCACTTTCAAGATTTTTCTGATTTGCTACATTACAATTTAGATTAGAAATGTGGACTTTAATCAACATAAAATTATACTACTGTAACTTTTTGGCCAATAAATGAACTATTCATCTTGTAATTTCATACTTTAACCCCTATTATTGTTTATTACTGCTATTTCAAGTATTGTTTGCCTCTTGTCGTGCTAATCAGCCGTGAAATTTAAAAAGGGTTACAAGTAATTTTATGTAGTTCCGGGGGAGACGGCCATAGGGGATAGATGGCCCACCGAAATATTTCCGAACCGAAGTTGGCGGTCAGTTCTCTTGACATCGCGCCTAAGTACAACGTTAAAGAAAGTTTTCGTCAAAAAAATATTAAAAGTGTTAAAAATACTTCTAATTTAAATCAAATACTACACACATTTTTTAGATGGTTTATATTTTATGTTGTATTGACATAATTTTGTAGAAATAATGAGTTTTTATGAATTTTTTGGCTAACCCATGTACGGTGCCGTGTTATAACCTCAAAATTTCATATTAATTGTTTTTATTTGTTTTCATTATAGATATGGCCATCTGTGCCGGAAAATTAGGAGAGATAGCCATGTGTCGTAGGTGTATGATAGCCATATGTCGGTCTAACCCTGATACATTGTACTTTTAGTTGTGTTGGACTATGAGATGTGATTTTTTTGAGAATTAAAGAAAAAAACAATGACCAAAGTGAAAGCCAAGTATACATTAAGTACTGGCTATCTCTCCCCTACTCGTATGGCCTACTCACCCGGACACTCCGGGAGTGATAGCCCACTGTGTTTTTTTTCTAAAGTTAGTTTTAAGGTTGATTTCATTACAAGTTTGTACTATTGTGTTATTTATCTTAAAGTTAGAAGTCTAAAGTGTATTTGTAAATAAATATGATTACAAAAACATCAATACTTTTATTTTTATTCTTCTCCAAAAAAAACTATGGCCATCTCCCCCGGACTTACCCTATTACTTTTCATCAGTCTGACTTAACAAACCTTGTAAAAAACATATTAAATACTTAGGTACCTATTCGAAAAACAAGGATGTGGTTCACCAACGTCTCGTCATCTTAGTTTTCACTGTAGTATACCTACCTTTTGTAATGAATAGATAGATAGATAGATAGATAGATATACTTTATTGCACAAAAAAAAAACACAACTTTAAAAGGCATTACAGAAACTTAATTGTACAATTTCGGCGGTCTTATCGCTGGAAGCGATTTCTACCAGACAACCTTCAGGCAAAGGACATTTGATAGTAGAGAAAGGGTAGGTGGTGCAATATTGAAAAAGGGAAATAAGAGTGAACTGTATATATATATATTAAAATATTTATAATGCTAATACATAAATAAAGAAAATATTATATACTAATAAATAAATATGTTATGCTTGGATAAAATAATATAAAGTACTAGATATACATTCATATAAATTAGGATCTTAGACGGACCATCGACTAATAATATGTAATCATCATCGTCATCATCGTCAGCCCATTTAAGTCCCCACTGCTGGGGCACGGGCCTCCCTCAATCACATGAGGGGTAATTGCCATACTCACCACGCTTG
Source organism: Marasmia exigua (assembly GCA_019059595.1). Lineage (NCBI taxonomy): Eukaryota > Metazoa > Arthropoda > Insecta > Lepidoptera > Crambidae > Marasmia > Marasmia exigua. The sequence continues at coordinate 8,614,643 of CM032494.1, read as the reverse complement.
GCAGTCGGGTTGGCGAGGATAATATGTAATATTTGTTTTTAATTAATATTTTCAACTATGAGTAGGTAACGTGAAATACGAAAACGAACGAGTTTGCTACACAAGATAATATAGAGCCGGGAGGAAACGGAGCGAAACAGTTTGCTTGCAGTAAATTTTACGCAGTCTAAAATTATTTTATCAACAGCATTATTTGTAATAAATGTTGGAAGCAAGAAGTCGGCCGTGGCTCGCATTCAGGCACAATAAGTTCGTGAAGTTGCTGTAAATCTCCATAAATGCAGACAACTCTGGAGAACACTGAGCGAACGTAATGCATAATTATTGCCATAAACGGACTAGCTTAGGCTTGGAAGCCGGCAAGTTTTATCCAACTATAGTTATCATACTAGCGGGACGTAGGTTTACCTTTTTTAACTTTTCTCGTTGGTTGTAATGCATATTATAAAGTTTAATGTTTGTTTGTACCAAATAAACGTTAAACGTTATTAGTATTTTTCTTTTAACTTGTATACCGCTACATTTTAGTTTTTATTTTCAAACCATTTTAACTTCCCACTAGATATGTTTCGCATATCAAAAAAAAATGAAGCAATTCTAAAAAAATATTCAGTACTTTTATTTGTACTAAATAAACGTTATTAGTATCTTTTTACTTGTATATCGCTACATTTTAGTTTATATTTTTAAATATTTGTAGTTAGTATCCTACTCGATACTTTTAACATATGGAAAAACTGATGGAGCAATCTACATCATCATCATCATCATATCAGCCCACATCCACCCACTATTAAAGACTAGTATAGTCCTCTTTTTATCATGCCATTCCCTTCGGTCTCTTGCCAGCCTTATCCATTGTTTCCCCACTGCCGACACAATAGCGTCGGACCATCGTGCAGGTGGTCTACCCACAGGACGTCGTCCCATTCTTGGCTGCCATTCGGTAAGCTTTATAGTCCACCTATCATCTTTACGCCTTGCCAGGTGTCCTGCCCATCTCCACTTTAGCTAACACACTCGTAATCTTAAAAGTACTGAATTTGACTGAAGTAGTCAATTAAGGTAAACTGTTAAAAAAAGTAAAAAAAAATTGCCGGGTAGTGACGCCGGCTTATAATAGCATTCATTTCATATCTCTCCCAGAATTCAATAGAATTCAAACCTAGCTAACTGCCGCATCACCTATATAGTAGCCATAACCTGTGATATAAAAGAGAAGTGCATAAAAAAATAAAACTAAATTGCAGACAAATGTAGTTCAGTGTGCTTCACTAAGAATCTAAATAAAAAGTGCATTTGATAAACCATAAGGTACGCGTATATTACGACGGGCCTGAGTGTGCCAGGGCGGAGAGCATCGCACCGCAAAATGCTTCGTAGCACACTGTGAAGGGCCAGGACGAGCCGAATCTTAGCACATTGAGTGATACGAATACAGCGTACAAAAATGTGATGTCCCACGCCAAGCCATTTTTGTCACCTCCGACATTCAAATTTGAGCTTTATTTGTATAAACACAAGGATTTAAAAAAAATTAGTTCTCTGTTTTGCCGCGGTACTCCCTTAGTGTCGCGGACTCTACCAAAAAATCCGCATGCCATAGCACACTATGCCGGGGAGGGGCGGATTGCATCGCATTTCTAAAATCCACCGCACTATATGCGACGTGGTTCGCCCCGGCATAGTGTGCGATTGTCTGTATAAAAAAAAATCTCCGAAAAAAACCGCCTTCAAAAGCCACGAACTAAGTAAAATAGTATTTTTAACACTTTATATACTTAAAATAACATTATTCTGTAAAACCTTTTCTTCGTTGTAGGTATCTACTATAAAATGTTATTTTAAGTGTTAAAAAAAATATTTAACTCTTTTTAGTTCGTGGTTTTTGATGGCGGTTTTTTTCACAGAAAAAAAAAATTAAGCTTTAAGTGTCTCATTATTTGGCAGCCCCGCCCTCCTCCCCTCTTCTCTCTTCCACCTAATTCTGAGTACAGTAATGAAGGATTTATCCTACTTCTTACCGTTGGGAAGTTGACCATCAGCAGAGCCACAAAATTAATACAATCGCAAAGTAAAGCGAAAATACTGGTGCAGTTTTGAAAAAAGATATAAAAACATTACGTGTGACATTAATACTTGAGGGTTCCCCTAATTTTTTCTAGGATATCATCATAGTACCATTCCGGGACTATCTACTTTCCAACTAAAAAAGCATCATCTAAATCGGTTAATAAATGGCAAAGGAATCAGCGAACAAATATAAAAAAAAAATCTCCTCTTTTTTGAAGTCGGTCAAAATACACACAAGGCATGTAGGCGGATTTTTGAGCTCCGGCCCGGCAAGCTTTTCCCGTCATAATGTGCGCGTACCTTAAGAGAACAATACGATACAACCTGCTCGTAGTGAAGACGGATCATGTCTATATTGCCACCACATAGAGCATGGTACTAACTTATTTATGAAGTAATCTAAAAGGTCTAGGAACGCGTTGCCTTGTTTTTCTCCACTTTCAGTGTGAATGAGGATCGCGATTTTTTCCTGAAGTTAAACTCTGCCTTAAGTGAAATTTTATGCTCCGCCGGTTACGTTCCAATGAACATCCTATAAATCACCCTTGCTTACCGTTTGCTATTTAATATATGCATCTTTATGGTTGATTAAATGTCTCACTAATAATATCCTCCAACCGATTACGGCTACGGCGGCCAATCTCAACGATCAGCCACGTACGCAGGATATATTATAGTGCTTAAGTGTGTGCGCAAACACAAATGCACTCTCTATTCCATTACCCTCATATTCCAATGGGAGACCAGGGTGACACGACCGGAGAGGGGTTGGGCGCAGGACCAACGGCTTAACGTGCTTTCTGAGGCACGGGGGTACAAGGTCGCTAACTTCCAGACTCCGGGCTGACACTAAGAATTTATTACCGAAAACTTAGGTACAAATTATTGGCCTAACCCGGGGATCGAACCCGGGACCTCATGCCAAAGTTAAAACGGACTGTGTAAAAAAAATCTCATTTGGCATTAATACCTCAGCTTCTATTTCTATTTCAACAAAATACGGCCTAAAGTAACGAGTAGAAAGGTAATTAACAAAGACGAAATTTAAATTCTAGACGATCACAATTTCTATCTCGGGTTAAGTTTTCCTTGCGACAGGTTTATAATACTAGGGTTTGATGTAGGCATTAGATAGTAATTCTTAATTATTATAGATCCCGTATATGAGTAGTGGTAGACCTCCATTCATTCGATTCTACACGCGACTTCAGACAACTTTTAGTGTAGGGAGTTGCGAGTTAGAGTATAGACTAAGGAGTTAGGAAAGAGGTGAGTCGAGGGAGGTGGAGACCATTACAGGCCACCGAAGCAGTCAGTCTTTACTAATAGCGGTTGTGTAAAGGGTCAGGACTCGGCTCAGAGAGGATAAAAACGCGCCTTCCATACGAGGGGTTGTGGTTCAAATCCAAGCACGCAAAGCTGGATTTTTCAAACCTAAGTGCATATTTCTACCATTATCTCGGTAGTGATGGAAAACATCGTCGGTTAAAAGTAGAGTTTATTTAAGTCTCGATAAAAGCAATATCTACACTATGCAAGGTCTAGTCAGATCTTTGTTAGAAAATTATTTATACTCCTATGCATTTTCAAAATTAGTCCAGCACCTATACTGTCAACAATGAACATCATAGCCTGGCGATAGGCACTGCCTGCAATTTCATGTGTAAACTTCGCTTAATAATCCACTCACATCCGATCTAATTCAAAATACCATCGAGTATTGAAATGTTAATAAACTGTGATGTGTCTGTCCACACCGAATGTTATTTAGGGTTTATTTTTTCATGCAAAGGTAACAATTACTAGCTGTACCGATTCGAATCCACTTCATCGGATACAACGTGCCCCTGCCCTGAATTTGGAAACAAATGATGAAAATCTACCAATGCTCGACAAATCTCGCTCCATAGATTTTTAATAATATGAATAAAATAATAAAAAAATATTTCACAACATTACATACTTTGATCTGACTCCGAGATAGGTAGCTCAAAGCACCTGTTGTTACGGATATCAGAATCAGCAGTGGGATCACAAATATATACACATAATACTTTTGTTTTGTAAATAAATACTTATAATACTTAGAAAACACCCAGACCTATACAACGAGACATGTTCATGCAAATTTGTACTGTGCGGGGATCGAACCCGCAACCCTTGGACCAAAGGCAGCGTTCACTACCACTGATCCAAACGGATCGGATTATGTCTTTCCTAGGAAAAATAAGCTATTTAAAGGTGACACTAAAAAAAGAATAACAATTACCCTCAGCATTATTCTGACGTATTCCCATGTTACCAAAGCTGGATATGAATAACCTTTGGATCAACGATGGTCATAACCCTTCTTCTCTGAACTCTTGTAATGAAAACTGTTGAGTGAAAAGAAATGAAAGAGATGACAACGGTAAAATAGTTGGCGAAAATATTTTTTCAACACAGACCTTATGGTATTGAAGCGAATGACAAGAATCATTATCTTCGAAGCCTTTTGTTGTTATAGCTTTGGGACCGGACTATTTATAAATCCTCGTATAGAATTGCAACATTCCTGGCATTAATATTGTCGACCACTACATATGCCTTGGCTCCTAAATCTGTGTAAAATCAGCTATGTCCTCGGGATGATAAAACGGATCAGAATGGAAAATGGTCCTATGGTCTATGACTCGATTTGATCGACACACAATACGCAGAAAAAAACTAATTGTGGTTGGGACCAACGTCGTAGTCCTCAAAATTCTCCGCATAAGAAATGCGCTGACCAAAATCGGTGAAGGCAGATCACCTACTCTTGATGCAGCCATATGCGCTGGATAAAAAGCGGTGAAAGCAGATCATCCACTCTAGGTGCAGCCATATGCGCTGGACAAAAAGCGGTGAAAGCAGATCACCTACTCTTGATGCAGCCATATGCGCTGGATAAAAAGCGGTGAAAGCAGATCATCCACTCTAGGTGCAGCCATATGCGCTGGACAAAAAGCGGTGAAAGCAGATCACGTACTCTTGATGCAGCCATATGCGCTGGACAAAAAGCGGTGAAAGCAGATCATCCACTCTAGATGCAGCCGTATGCGCAGGACAAAAAGCGGTGAAAGCAGATTATCCACTCTAGATGCAGCCATAAGCGCTCGATAAAAACCGCTGAAGGCTAATCATTCACTCCAGATGCAGCCATAATGCTGACTATGAACCTCGGACCGAAGGGAGATAGAATTTTATGGCATAAGTAATGGATATTATCATTATCATCAGCAACCCACACTCGTCCACTGCTGGACATAGGTCTCCCCTAATGTACGCCACTGCTCCCGATTTTCGGCCACTCTCATCCAGCCCACACCAGCCAGCCCACACCAGCCAGCCTTCGAATGTCATCATCCCATCTTGTCGCAGAGCGTCCAACACTTACTGAGTTGCAGTCTCCACTCAAGGACTTTACGGCTCCAACGGCTGTCAGTTCTGCGGCTAATGTGACCAGCCCGCTGCCACTATGGATATTATATTTTAATAAAACTATTGAGTTGATACCTACCACAAAGAATGAAGTCCAATTAAATGAGTGACATACCTCGGCAGAAGGAATGCAATAAAACAATCATGAATTTTCTACTTCTGTGTGCGGTCAGGTACAATAAAATCTCATCGTATACGTTAGGATAGGAGTAATTCATTTTAGGTGGAAGTAGCATGGTGGACGCATGACATACGACTAAATTGAATTAATTATTATAGAAAAATTCAAAGAATATAGCTGTAAAGGTTAACTTTTAAAATAAAATTTTAAATATATTTTACCCATTTTGCAGTAGGTACGTTCCTGTATTCATGATAAAAGTAATGCATATTCGTTTTATGCACATGTTTTAATAAAGGTTGGTGATAAATAATTAAGTTTAGTATACCTGACTCCATAGTCAGGTTCCTTCTACTTTACCGATGGTAGCACAGTGGATAAGAACGGACGCCTTACTAATACAAGGGTGCATGCACTTACTAAGACTTGTCAAATGTTTGTGCCTATTTCTACCACTGGTTCGGAACTGAAGAAACACATCGTAAAGAAATGTGTACGTTTTGGATAGTTCCTTAATCTGCCGACACCCATAATTGTTGAGATAATAACTAATGACGGGTAATTATGATCCAAGGGTAGCAAAGCACAATTTCTCGTCGAAGTACATAATGATGATGGTAACTTAATTTAAACCTGCTTTGAAAAAAAAACACGCTTTGACTGCGGCTACGACTTAAGGACCTTCAAGAGAAGACCGTACTCATTTTTTAAAAAGCCTACAATGCATTGGCGATCGCTCTGATTTCGCGGTTGCTCATGGGCGGCGATAATTATTTTCTATCAGGTGAATCACTTCCTCGTTTGTGTCACAGTATATTGGCTCTCCTCAGCCTGATGGTAAGCAAGAGAAGAGCCCACGTTGCAATTACAACGGAAGCGATGTCAAGGCATCACCTCCGTTGAGTCTGCCATACTGGCCCGCGAGATGCTTCTTCACGCTTCGTTTGAAGGAATCCATATAGTAGGAAGGAGGAAATACATGGACTTAACAGCTTTCGACTCCCAAAGCAAAGGTTTTTAGCTGTACTTTTCCAAGACAAGACATTTTAAGTGAGTAGCATCACTTTGGTAGTTACTTTAAACTACAAGATATATTTACTTAGCTATTTACGTACGAAACGGACGGAGAAAGTATTGTCAACCTTTTGTAAGTATTAAATAACAATTGAAATTGCATATAAGAAATATAATAACATGTAGTTTATGGTTTTCCAATTTCCAATCAGAAACAAAACCAGGGTCGGCAAGTGCCTACACGCATTTCATTTCTATATTATTGCTCCAACCGTCTTTACAATCAAAACGCCTTTAAATTCAAGTGTGGTTAGCGTAATTGAAAATATAAACCAGACATCTAAGAGCGAGTTATTTAGAATACTTTTTGTCTGAAAAAACTATTCAAATTACTTGTAAGTCTCCAAACGGGCTAAGCACCATTGCCGTACGATCCATTATTTTCGGCAAATCCTGTATAATTCTGTGGGAGAGCTACTGTGTCGACTCGGTCGGAGTTATGCCGCCACCTTACAGATAACTGGCGTGAAGCAGCGCCTACGCTGTGTTTCACCGAGTGAATCGGAGTCGAAAGGTTGGCAGCGCACCTGTGAATGCACTGCTTTTGCAGACGTCCATGGGCGGCTGCAAAAGCTTAACGTCACATCCTATCACATACAAAAAACATAGCAAACTGATGACTTTCTGAAAAATTCAATTCTTAAAAACTTTTTCCTTATTTGATTGTTTTATAATAATTTTTCATAATATCAATTTGTCATTATGATAAATGCTTCTTTTCATTTACTACTTAAGTAAATAGAGACGGATCCACCAAAAAAACCGTGCTTGAGTCGCCATCGACATTAAAATTTGAGCTTTATATTCATAGACACAAGGAATCTCAGATTTACAACCCGTGCGGATAAAGAATGGGATCAGAAATGGCGGCGCATCTATTCGTTTCTCGCTCGCAAACTATTTGCGTCTATACTCGCACTCCACGAGTGCGAGTATAGACGCAAATAGTGTGTGAGCGAGAAATGCGCCGCCATTTCTGATCCCATTCTTTATCCGCACGGGTTGTAAGTCCCGTTTCTTTCCGAAGGACTTCTTTCGTGGCGCGCACTCTAAATGGTGTATAAGCCATTTTTTTCCATTACAATAACTAGTCATTCGAATAAAGGGCAAAGATCTTTGTAATCACGGGCAAGATATAATCTCGCAAGCACGTAAGTAAGTTGAACTAGTTGGAAGTAGGTATGCAGAATGCAATCTAGTACTGTGCAAGTTGTTCCTAGTGGTGTGTGGACAACATGGTAAAGTGCCGCAGATAAGGATGTAATTCGAAATGATTATGACGCTAAGGGTTGAAATATATATCAATAACTATCGTGGGGAGTGAAGCGGCATCTCAGCAGGCCATCAGGGTGAGGATGGCAAACTCAATGGGTACTTTGTTAGTTCTTTGGTGCCTGTCAGCCTCATATTTGGATTTCACGGCCGCTTACCATCAGGCGGAGTCAGGTCATCTTGATTGGCCTTTCTATAAGAAAAAAATCTACTCCTTTTAAAGACATAAGTACTCTTTATGGGTGTATTTATACTACTTATTTTCGATCGATGTTGTACTAATATATGATTTTATTCTTAGACAGTCTTAGACAATTTACTGTCTAAGATATTATTAATAAAAATGGAGGATGCATATATTCACGAAACACCATTATGATGTCGTACGCCATAAAATTGAAAGAGACATAAAGACAATCAAATTATAGCAATACTAAAACTTTGACATTCTATTGATTTGAAAAACATCTGACCGCTAAGTTTACAAATTGGAGATCTTCCTTAGGCGCCTAATTTCTCGTGTTGGTGGATTCAGACGAACCACAAATTGGAAATTTTCGTCAGGCAAAATTTCCAATTTCACATCTGTTATTGGTAAAGTAGAGGAAATTGAATGAAAGGAAGCGGAGGATTATGCCATTTATTATATGAAACTTCACTTGTTAGACACTGACAACACATTTTCAGAAAATCCGTACATATTTAATGTTATTGTGTGCTTTCAAAATGTTTCAGTTCATTTTCATTATGTTATTGGATCACTGGTTGAGTAGCGGAATCGAAACCAAAGCGGCTTTGCAAATAGACTTCCCGCGCCAAGAACCTAACCATCAATATTAGTTTATTGGTAGAGTAGGCGTTTGCTCCATCAAATTCCATCTACCTAGTTCGCAATAGGGTGGGTAGCTCTTGTAATGTAGAATGCAAGAGCTTACGCCGTTAAAGGCGAACAGCTTCGATACAGTTACGAATGAGGCGGCCAAACGCAACAAGCTCTAGACTAGAAACAGTAGGCATTGAAAGCGTCAAATATAAAATATATTATAAAAAATCGATTCTGGAACTTCAGTTCAAATTTAACAAATTGAGACAGCATCACATACCTACATTGTCCTGATCCCAAATAAAACCCTTTTATTATGTGTACACATATCAAAAAGATTCTGCCAGTCTGCAGAGTGAAAAGTGTCACCTTACATTACCACTCACTGTTGCCACGGCATACAATGTGGACTATAGTATGTTAAATATAAACAAAACTTTATACAAAAATATATAATCTTAGAATATTTAGTTAACTACTTCTGGTTTCCAAAAACTAATTAAAAATATTAATCAATGATACCTACTAAATCTTGACCGATATTTTTTCAATTTGATGCCTTTTAAAAGCTAGAATAATTAATTTTTTCACTGTGTTTTCCAATTAATGTTGTGAATTGTTTTGACTGAGCCATTTAAAAATTTTTGAACTACTTGGACAATTACATACAATTTAATATTTTTTTGGCTGGCAAGGCTGCACAATCCAAGTCAAACATTGGAAAAGCAATAAATTCACAAAAAATAAATTACACCGAGATATTAAGCATTTGAAAGGTACCTTACTAGTCGTAAAAGCATATTGGTCAAAAAAAGGAACGCCGACTTTTTTAATATGTGTATGTATCTTGTAGGTACTACAAACACCCACAGCTAACACAAATATTTATTTCATCAACAAACATTTGCGTTGGTACGGGAATAGAAACCACCCCTACGCCTCTGTCGGTACTCAAATCACTACGCTAAACGAGTCCTGTATATATACCTATAGTAATCAAGCAGGTGGTCCGGCATTTTTACACTGAACATTTTTATATCGCACTATAATTTGCATTACTGAAAAAAATATTCGATTACCTCCTCATCTTAGCGTTTCATTCCCAGTTGCGTCCAAAGCTGTCGCTTCGAAGCCCGGTGTACGCATCAATCATGATCCAGGATTCCGGAAGTTTGATAACTAAAATGAAGCGACTGCCGTCTGCCTTCGCTAAGGTCAGACGGCAGTCGCTTCATTTTAGTTCCCCTGTGGTCTGGTTCCCCTGTCTAAGGGTCGCTACCCTTAGACAGGGGAACCAGACCACAGTTGATCATCCAGTGATCACGTTACACGTTCAGGATCATTATGTCAAGTATTGTAGGTATCCACTAAAGTAACTATCCAAGACGTGTAAGAGCCCAATTCCCGTGCACTCGGTATAATATAATAATATAATATAATTCTCACAACATCTCATACGTTGACCTGATTCCGTACTAAGTAGCTTAAGCACTTGTGTTAGAGATATCAGACAACAGAGGAACACAAATATATACTTAAATACATATATTACACCCAGACACTGAACAAACACAAGTGGTCATCGCACGAATGTTTGTCCAGGGTGGGGATCGAACCCACGATCTTTGGCGTCAGAGGCAGGGTCACTACCAATCGCGCCATCCGGTCAGTCTAATAGAAGTGGAACGAGAGATTTCCATACGTGCGTCCTTATAAATGTCGGATTCGATATTTATATCACGTCCCGAGAATTGGGCTCCAGGTTTCCTAACGACTTTTTCCCTCACCGTCGAGCTAATAGTAGAAATACGAGTACACGCATAGATTTGAAAAATCCAACCGGATTCTTATCTACTGAGCTACAATCGTTCTGACCTCGAGTGGTGTGAGGTAATTTTTCAAGTATGATAATTAAAAAATAGTTCAACAATAAACTTTACATTAGAACTTTAGATTAGATTTGAGATATAACGGGTATGGACCTTAATTGAATAAACCATTTTAATTTTTCATATCTTATTATTGGCGACAAAACCTTACTGAAGAACTATCGACAAATTTCACTCCTGAGTCACGTCTAAAAGCTGTTTTCAAGAGTCATTTAGAACCGCCTTACACGAAGACTTGACGAAGCTCAACCTGCAGAACAGGCTGGGTTCCAACGGAGTTATAGCACCATGGACCATATTCACACAGTGAGAAAGGTTATACAGAAGACCAAAGAGTATAACCAGCCCCTGTGCATGGCGTTTGTGGACTATGAAAAAGCTTTTGACTCCGTCGAGACCTTGTCTGTTCTAGAGGCCTTGCAAAGGGGCCAAGTCGATTGGCGATATATCGACGCTGCTAATATGGCCGTAGTAATCCAAAATGGCCAAACCGAGCCTGTCCTGCTGCTACGTGGTGTGAGACAAGGAGATCTTATATCTCCGAAACTCTTCTCCGCTGCGCTGCAGAACATGTTCGAAACGCTAAACTGGAAAGAGCGCGGAATCAATATTAATGGCGAGTACATGTCACACCTACGATTTGCAGACGACATCGTCATCTTGGCGTAAACCCCTTCAAGACCTACAGGAGATGGTGAGCAGCCTGGCTAAATCTTCCAAACACATCGGTCTTCGGATGAACTTGGATAAAACCAAGGTCATGTTCAACGAGCTCGTTGATCTGGGACTGGTCGCTGTTAATGGAGTACCTCTCGAAGTTGTTCAGGAATATGTCTATCTAGGAAAAACGCTCCAATTAGGCAAAAACAACTTCGAGAGAGAAGCCAATAGAAGAATTCAGCTAGGGTGGGCAGCATTTGGTAAACTTCGTCAAGGCTTCTCGTCACCCATCCCTCAAAATCTTAAGTCGAAAGTCATCGATCAGTGCGTCCTTCCGGTCATGACATACGGTGCCGAGACGTGGACACTCACGGTTGGACTAGTCCACCGATTCAAAGTCGCTCAAAGAGCTATGGAAAGGGCTATGCTTGGAGTATCTCTGAAGGACCGTATCTGAAATGATGTAATCCGACAGAGAACCAGAGTCACCGACATAAACTGAAGTGGCAGTGGACTGGTCATATTAGCCGCAGAACTGCCAGCCGATGGAGCCGTAAAGTCCTTGAATGAAGACCGCGACTCGGTAAGCGTAGTGTTGGACGCCCTGCGACAAGATGGGATGTTGACATTCGAAGGCTGGCTGGTGTGGGCTGGATGAGAGTGGCCGAAAATCGGGAGCAGTGGCGTGCATTAGGGGAGACCTATGTCCAACAGTGGACGAGTGTGGCTTGCTGATGATGATGATGATCTTATTATTTCATTGACTAGCAAGGTTATTTTCACTAGAGTAGTTTTCGAAAAATCGTCGGCAAAGCTTAACCTATCGAAATGTGTAATGCTTAAATCCTGCAACATTTAAGTTCACAACCGAAATTCCATAGCTGAGCCTTTGGTGAAGTCGAACAATCCATGTGTCGATTAGTTCCATTTCGCCGAACTTAGTTTGCTGTCATTGCAAATAAAAGACAATTAACTATAATAAAACCTTTAGTTAATATTTTAAGGAGCCATGTATGCAATGATTATATCCGAAAGTAAGTGAAGAATACGAGGAACTTTTTCTCGTTTTACTTTTACGAGGTGATTTATAAGTTTGTCGTAGTCCCCGGTTTTTCTGAGCTGTTTGATTGCTTTTTCCTTCGTTTTAGGATCTACACCGACGTACACTTTTGTCCACAGCATTTTCAAAACCATGCCATCGAGGGTTTTTCTGTCGTAAGTAGTTGATGCTGTCTGTAATAATAAATATGAGCGATATTAAAGGCAGCAATCCTGTTTTATTAATATTACTTCTCGTGTTAATGTTTTATAATATACTCGTACTACTACTATAAACCATTTAGTTCGGATGCTTATATTGTGTGAGAAATTAATTTTTACATTGGTTAATCACATTAGATCTAAAAGAAGAGGTAGAGATTGTCTTAGCTGAAATGACGGGCTACATTTCTTAATTACCTAGCTCCGAAGATATTTTTTGTAGACGTGCTGACGGTACTTTTGAACTCGAACAATGCGTGCTCCTACTATGTGACTCCTATTTGAGTCTAACTGGCTACGAAACGTCCAATATAAAATAATTTCATGTGCCATATTCGAAATTTTCTTCTGTCGGACGCGTCATTTCAGCATAGACGATCTCCACCTCCTAATAGACGGGTCCACACCAGACGATCCGGCTTTAGGATTAAATGACACAGCGCGCGATCGGGGTGCGATAGTTTAGAATGGAGCTGGCTATTGGATAACAGTTACCGCCGTGATGCTACCTATTTATAAAAAATATATTCTTCCTTGACATATTGATTAGTAATGGAAAATTATTAAAAAATAAATCTGAAATCGAGTGCATCGGACAATCGAAATAATGGCATTGGCATTCGCCGAAGTAAGTTCAATAGTGCAAGGCAAAACTACAGAAATACCCCATCTGAATTTTCACTCCAATGAAATATAAGCTTGTACTTTTGGTATTTGCTAGCTCCTCGTTACGAATCAGTTTCTTGACCCGTTCCACTGAGGCGGTTGGCATAGGTGAGAGAGTATAGAGGGTCAAAAGTTGCTGATACACTACAAGATTTTTCAGTGGACGCCATTCTGACTTGACTTGATGGTATTCCAAAGCTTCAAGTAAGCGTGATTTGGCAAGGATCTAAAACTTGAGCGCGAAGAAAATTCAATACCCACTTACCTAAATAATAAATGTAAACAGCATCTCTAATATTGACTTGAATCCGTTTTTAGAATCTAAATTAATTAGGTCATGGATATCCGACAGCACAGGACACAAAAGCAATTCAAATATTCACAAATACACAAATATGTGTCCCGGGAGGTTACCAAATACGCCACCGAACACATCTAATACTGTCAATAAATTACTACACAAACTATTAAAGAAATTGGTGAATCGTGTCGTAGAGTATCGTGACATTGGTTATGCATATATATACATTAATTTGTTGTCATTCATCTGAGCCCCCAATAGCAGAATAACCATAAACTAACGAAAAAAGCAAAACAAAGTTCACACACATTTCAAATATTTACAATGATACTCGTTCATAAACACAACGATGTAACATTTAAATAAGGCTAAGACTTACCGTGAAATATCGGAATAGAAAGACAAAAGCAAGTATGTAAGTAATCAGGTGAGCCATGTCGAGTTAATCTCTCGGAGATCGATTGAACAATGCCATCACTATCGTATCACAAAAGAAAGAAGTGAAATTTCAAGAATGGACTAAACATCCTTTTACGTAATGATGCCCATTTCTCTTGATCTTGTTGTTTGTTTTGAAACTGTAGTCTAGAAAACAAAGTCTGTGGCCTTGTGAAATATTGACTACAGATCAAATTACACTTTAGTAATACGTCTGTGGTTGGGAAAACTTCTGTGCCTAGTGGCTCGCCGTTATTGTATTTTCAAGGAGCTCTATACACTGAAGTTTCTGTTTTTCTACCATTAGCTCGGCGGTGAGGAAAAACATCGAAAAGATATCCGACCGACATACAATTGTCGGATGGTTTCTTAGTCTGTCAATACACACAATGTTTGAGAAAATGATTCTGAACATGTACCCATGATCTAGATGGTTTAGTAATCTGGTTCCCCTGGCTTATCTAAAGATTGTGAAGGGCATACGACTATCGTTTCATTGTAATGACCAGTCTCACCACGTCCTGGTTCATGCTCGATCTAAGCATACCCGGGGTTTCAAAATTGTTAACGTAACGGAAATGCAGATGCGCTGATATAAAATGCCAATTATCAATTGATAATTACTGAAGTCTATCAGACTACCACTTAACACAGCACTGTGCTGTGTTTCGCTGCGTGAGTGACGGTACCGGAGGCCTGATCGGGGGGAAAGGGGTTGTGACTCCACTGGTGTTGCAGGTGTCTACGGGCGGCGGCGACCGCTTACCATCAGGTGATCCGTCTGCTCGTCTGCCACCTATGTAATAAAAAAGTAATAAAAAAAATTAGAAGGACTAAGGAATTTTACCTTTTTTTATTGAGCTTACCAAACATGACCACGCTACTGAGCAACTGAAACAGTCCAACAATATTGATAAAATGTATGAACGAAAGATACCCGTCCTGCTTCTTTGGTTTTGTTATTTGAAACTTATTTTAATATTCTTTTATTGTAGGTAATGTGTTTTGTAACTTTCTATGATAAATGACTTTTCCTCAGGCAAGGCAATTTGCAATCGATTTTAACGGTTAGCCACTGCCAAATTTTATTACAATGCGATACTACTGGTGTTCAAAAAATATGCTTTTCTACTTTTCGCCAAAGGAGCTTCATTTCGGTGTAACTTAGTTACAACATGAACTAATTAGTAAATTTATAAAGGTCTTCTTCTCTTTGAGGTAAGGGACAATAATACCTACTAAGGATCAAAGGCTCAGTTAGTCAGCTCCATTATATATTCAGCGAAATTATGACGTAATTGTCGTTTTAATTTTATGTTGACTTCATTTTTGGTTAAGACGCGAAACAAAGATGAATACTTGACATTTAGGGAGCAATAAAATACTGTTCTTAACACTGAGCGTGCGGGAAATAAAACTCGGACTTGGCCAACGGAGTTCCAGCCATCCGATGTCACCATGAGTGAAAGTCAAGGCCGAGCTCCGCAGAGGGCGAAGCCCGTAGCGTCGCCGCGCAAGGCGCAGCACGCAGCGCGGCCAAGCGTCGCAGACCTAGCTCGAAGGCGCGCCCGCGCGAGGCGCGCCCGCGCCTAGTCTATCTATCTATCTATCTATCTATCTATATTTCTATCTATATTATATAAAGCTGGATTACCACTCACTGACTGATCAGGGGTGTTTTATGGGGTGGTTGAAAAGTCAAGATCGTAAAAATGAAGTGTAACCATCAGAGGGCTCGACGATGTGGCCGTGGGTGAACGCGTACCGTACTTATATTAAGCCCAGACACACACGGCCAACTTGACCGTGGGAAAGCCACGCTTCGGCATGAATGGACCGGCTCGACCGGAGAAATACCACGGCCTCACACAAAACCGGCGTGAAGCAGCACTGTGCTGTGTTTCGCTGTGCGAGTGAGGGTACCGGAGGCCCAAACCGGGGGGGAATGGGGGTTTAATGGTTGGCAGCGCATTTTTGTGACTCCACTGGTGTTGCGGGTGTCCATGGGCGGCGGAATTGCTTACCATCAGGTGATCTGTACGTCTGCCACCTTTCATATAAAAAAAATTAATTTAAAAAAAATACAGAAATGTGTGGAGCACCTGTTTTTTTTTTTCGCTTATAATCTAACATGCTAAATGGACTTTACTCACGATACCTATTATGAGGTTTTCTGAATGTAAAGATAAACAATCACGGTGTATATTTGTAATTCCGCTGTTGGTTCTGACATCCGTAACACGGGTGCTTGAGCTCCTATCTCGTAGCCAGATCAATGGATGTGATGTTGTGAAATATTTCATTTTAATTGAATTTTATTTAACTTTTCACTCAACAAAAACAAACGAAATATCCTTATTAATTAATACAGGTAGCTGGTACAACATGTAAGCCCTTTGTTAAATTTGGAAAACCAGTATAAGAAGAGACCCCTCTTTTTATTATACATAAATAAAATTGAAAAGGTAAACATAGTAAGAAATAATAAGTATTTAATTAATTAATAATATTTGATAGTACAATAAAATGGCCATGACCCATTAGCGAACCCTGAATAGTATATTTTTTTCCAGGAAACCTTACCGTAGCGTCAAAGACACCAGTCTTCTCACAAGTTTAGATAAACATTATTTCTAGTCACTAGTTAATAAATAAGCCTATTAAACCTAACAAACCTAATAAACCTAACCTAACCTTTCAGTAGTTTTATTTGTTTTCGAAGCCACATTAATTTTTTGAATTGTCTTGAAAAACCAACAACCAAGCCTCTTTTGTTCACCTACTCAAAACAACAATATTTTTTTCCTTCAAACGAAGTATGAAGAAGTTTCTCGCGGGCCAGTGTGGCGGTGCCAACGGAGGTGATGGCTTGACATCGCTTCCGTTATAATTGCAAGTTGGGCTCTTCTCTTGCTTACCATCAGGCTGAGGAGAGCCAATATACTGTGCTTTTATAAAAAAAAAAACAAAGAAAAAAGGTTATAATTCCGTCTATGTCCAGGTTGTATCTTATGAACCATATTAAGGACATACATCACGTCACATTGTTACATCTACGAATATATTTTATTTTACAAATAGTACCTATCTAATTGTGCATGGTAGATGGAATGATTTGAGTAGTTCATTAAGATATTGATTGCAGTGTTGTCCCTGCTTTGTGAAATGGTATCATTTGTGATTATCAGCATCCGAGTTTGTCCCATAATTTATATTGGAGTACTTGCGGTTATGGGACGTTTGTATAACCGAGATCTAAGGACGATTGATGGATCCATAGATTCAGTCTGAACACCCTTTGTAAGATGGCAGATTGTTGAGCCGATGCTCGAGTTGATCAACATAATACTTAGATAGGTACATGGAGGGAGGTGAACGGAGGAAGGTGGAGAGAGGGAGGTTCCTACAATCATCATACCTCTACTTGGATGAGGTGGGAGACCTCGGACGGAGACCTCTGGGAAATCTCTTAAGAAACATTTATGTTGGAGAGCCCACAATAACGCGCCCGGCCCTCCCAAGTGGGATAGACATAAGGTTTCAGGTCGTCTCATTGCATTACAAGACGGCGGAAATCCCCCAGCATCATACAACAAAGAAGTTGCCCCATGTTTTAATTATCCTTGCCATAGGCTGCAAGCTAAAATGGTGCAAAGGACAATACGACCAAATTTTTATACGCCTTTCCAATAAAGAAAGAAAAAGAAAAGATGACCCATATTTTTACTTATCATTTATTGTGTTTTTATAAAAAAAAAATTTATTATTAACTAGTATGTCGGAAGGGACGTAGTCCTGATTCTCAACATATTGTAATGTCAGTGCTATATGTCCAATTAAAAAAGTTTAGGCGACTTCAATTAACTTACTGTTACTATTGTTGCTTTGTACTCATGTCATTGTTTGACGTTTAGTTTATTGAATTACCTTTTTTTTTAATCAACGTGAGCTCCAATCAGCGGATTATATTAGTACGGGGAGTCGATTCTTTTTCACTCATAAGTGTTAAGTTTCAGACTCTCACTATTCATAAAACTCGTTTTATAAAGTTAAAGTTCGAAAGCGCAGTGAGCCTTTGGAACATTCCAGAAGTGAGTTCTAGTTCACGCGCCAATAGAATGTGTAGAATTACACACATCACCGCGAACGCTCTGTTGATTACTAAACGGCACACACAGTGTTGCGAGTTACTAAAGCTAATTGATTTGTAGCCTCTTAAAATAATATTGTTATATGTTACCTTAAGAGACGTAGTATTGTAGAATAAATGATAAATGTGCAACTTATGTAGTTATTATTACGTTTATGTAATTATTGGTTCCAAATAAACATTTCTTCTTTTTTTTCTTTCTTTCTTTATGCTTAGGCGAAGTCTTTTTGGCTCATAAGTAATAATTGATTGGCAATAATAAAATAAAAAAAGAAAGCTGGCTGATCACGTATCCCCTCAACGCTCTTTTACACCGATCCCGATAAAAAGTATTTTTGATTTGATTTGTAACCTCTTAAAATAATAGTGTTAAATGTTACCTTAAGAGAGACGCAGTGTTTTAGAATATAAGATAACTGTGCAACTTATGCTTAGGCGAAATCTTTTTTGCTCATAAGTACATATTTATTAATTGGCAATAATAAAATGAAATAAGAAGGCTGGCTGATCACGTGTCCCCTCAACACTCTTCTACCTTGATCCCGATAGAAAGTAATTTTTATTTTCGGAAAACACTCGTTAATATTTATCAGCTTTAGGCTACACTGGATATGGAATATATTAGAGAGCAGGTTCAGAAGTCAAACCGATATCAAAATTAGGTGGTTCACGCCGAAGAATAACGAATGACTCACGATAGAGGAGATTCTCGCACTTTCATATATTTTTGGTCTTAATATGAAACGCCGGCTAAAAAAACATTTTGACTGTTTTCTGTTAGATCTCGCCCCCTGATTGTCGTATGTCAAGATTTGGCATAACAAAAAATATGTTTTTGTAAGTCAATTCGATACAATTTGATTTTTGAACTCAAACCAAAACCAAGGACAATGACCCTAAAGCTTTGTTGTTATAGCAATAAATACTCAGGGGGACAAGTCCTACATTTTTTTTCTCTGACCGGCACTTTGAAGCAAAAAGAGGATGTCCTTTAGTAAAAAACCGGTCCTTTTACAAGTATTCTACTCGTATATGTCTTTATTGCATTTACTGTAAATTCGTATATACATACATATTTCGTGAATCGTATACATCATTATAACCATACAAGCACATAGTTTACACATTAGCGATCTCTCTGATTTCGCGGATGTTCATGGGCGGCGTTGATTACTTTCCATCAGGTGACTTGCTCGTTTGTCGGCTCTAGCATACAAAAATAGTTAGCAATTCCATGCCAAATATTTCTAGTACATAAATAAGACAACATCACATTGTTCTGGTCCTATTAAACTGAAGTTTTCCTTTATATTATGGGACCTATGAATTTATTGTGGTGGAATATTTGCTTTGTATCCTAATTTAATGTAGAAATCAAGTTATTACTTTGCATTGTGTAAATGATCTTAAACAAACTTAGATGGTGTAAGCTTACTCTGTGTATTCTCCAGCCTTAAAGAAGGAAAACAGTAGGTAGCGTTCAAGGAAAACTTTGTTGAACATTTAGTAATTTTCTTGACAGTTCACAGCATCAAATAAGAATGTGCAAAACATTTCAATCAGTTGGATAGAGTTCAACAATGTTAAACAAGTAAAGGTGGAAAACCCAATAATAGAAAGTTTTTAAATCTATGTGCTCATATCTACCATTACCTCGACGGAGAGGGAAAACATCGTGAGGATATAGTTAGTCAAAAATGTGGATACCTACAATATTTGAGATAATGATTCTGAACGTATTACCATGATCCAGTTGGTTTATTCCCTGTCTAAGGGCTGCGAAGGTCAGACAGCAGTTGCTTCATTGCACTTAATAAACTTCCCGAATCTTGGATCATGGTCCAAGCGTAGGTACTTCGGGCTGCAAAGCGACAGCTTTGGACGCAACTGGGAATAACACTTTAAGACAAGAAGTCATCGTCAGCCCATTTAAGCCCCCACTGCTGGGGCACGGGCCTCCCTCAATCACATAAGGGGTAATTGCCATACTCACCACGCTTGGCAGACGGGTTGGCGAGGGTTTTGATATAAATGCAGAGTTTTCCTTTTCTGGGTGCTGATGATCATGCCAGCAGCTTTACCTTAGTCGCCTTTTACGACACCTCGGTAAGAGTGAGGGTGGCCTATTCTACTCTGCCGGGGACCACACGGCTAGACAAGGAGTATTGATTTTATTAAAAAGTTTTAGAAGACTGCATCACCTGCACTAAAGGGCAACATAACACTGTATTCACTACCCAATTTGTATCATTTGAAGTGTTGCGTGTAGGTAGGCCGGGCCGCCAGAAAGCAAATAAAACTTAATTTTACTTCCCTCCTCATGATGTGGGTAGTCACTTATGGTTAAGAAAAACATTGACAAAGGTCACCACGGGGGACACCAATAATACTAATTGAATTAACCTTTTAACCATTAGGCGAGTAAGATGGGGACGAAGTGCTTCCCTATTGTGGAAAGTACTCTCAGGAACATTAAAGTGAGAACGTAAAGCGCATTCAGGTGGAAAGCAGCTCGCGTCGTTTACCAATGCTTATCGGGACCGATTCACCTAAGTAGTCTCCAAACTTGGTGACGAACCAGCACCGCTAAGTTTATACTCGTTATAGAACTAGGCACTCCTGCCAATGAACGTCTCACTACTGAGAACGTCAACTATTGAGCCAATTTCTAAAGCTACCAAGATACGCTGATAGGATATTTAACATATTTAATTAAATTCTATTTTTAATGTCCGGATTCAACAAGGGAAATAAATTATTATACTCATTTGCCTCTATTTGGGTGTAATCTATTTAAGTGTTATGTCAGTTGATTCCACAAAGAGAGTCTATTCTCGAGTATTCGATATTGAAGTTGACTTAGGGCCGATTTTTCACTCCGTAGTTAAACTGTACTAATGGTTTAAAAAGTACCCATTGGTCAAATATCGCCAAATGTGTTTTTTGAACAATAGTTAGCTTAAGCAATAATTATATTACAAGGAATTACGTCACTTTGACTATTGGTTAGACAGTTGACTATAGTTAAGAGATTCGGTGGGTAGGGCTAAGACAAACTGCGTGGGCTGATGCTATTAAAATTCAAGTTTTTAGTGTACAAATTTGGTGTTTGTTTGTGCATTTGTTTCGTTTTTAATACTGCTATTGTGTGTCGAATGCGTTGTTTCATGATATCTTGCTTGGACCTAATAGAGTATTAAAACCCGCGATTCCGTAGGTCGATAAAACTACTACCTACTTGACTATCTACTTATTCCTCAATAAGTTACTTGACATTGGCGAATTATCTTCGGGTTGAGCCATAACAAAAAAAGACTATTGTTAATTTAACCCAAAAGTAACTACGGATCAAAAAATCGGCCCTTAGAGATTTTTATGGACGAATGTATGACACTTTGAATTCGACTTCAATTGCGAGTGCACGAGAATTGACCCTCTGATGTCAAATAGAAAACGTTTGCCAAAAATAAAACTAAATAAAGCAATATAACTCTATCAAGGTTATTTTGTTATCAGACCCTTACAGTCTATATAGTATATAGGTTGTCAAGAGCTATTTGTTTTCGGCTACCCATCGGGGGTTAGGGTACAAATTGCCGTCGGATAAAATTAACGTAACAGATTGACAAATTCTGACTCAAATCAGTTGCGGCTCAACGCATGGATGCGATGCGGGCGGCGAGTTAGCGGGTAATATGGGAGATAAGTATTTTGCCGAGGTAGGGACCCGTAAACTAATCGATGTGCGTTTTCTACCATTAGCTCGATGAAGGAAAACAACATGAGGAAACCTGTACGTTTCGGATAGTTTCTGAAACATAATAATAATAATAAATATTTCACAACATCACTTAGATTGATCTGACTCCGAGATAGGTAGCTCAAGCACCTGTGTTACGGATATCAGAATCAACAGTGGGATTACAAATACATACATATAATATTTTTCTTTTGTAAATACATACCTATAATACATAGGAAACACCCAGACCAAAACAAACAGACATGTTCATGCACACAAATGTTTGTACTGTGCGGGGATCGAACCCGCAACCCTTGGACTAATTATACCATAGATTTATCCAGGGATAAAGATTAGTCGAATCGAACTTTAATATGTTTAGCAGACAGTTTTATTATATCTAACAACTATTTTATTACTTCCAGTGGACTGGAAGTCTTTTGAGCTTTAAGGAGGTGAGTTTGTTCTTCTTTTTTATCGACAATGGAGAATGCTCTGTTCAAAATCGATTAAAATTATCTTCCCAATAGAGCTTGTATGTTTAAAAATACAATAGTTCTTGTTTTATTTTTAAAAACAAAACATGTATTTTCAAATACAGTATACAGTATACAGACTTTTCAAATTTCGCAGGCACGTATGGATAGTGTGACGTCATACGCCATAGTTACACCAAGTAGTCTCGCTTACATTCTCTTTGACTTTTTGAATATTTTAGCTGTTACCACTTCAACTTTCTTAAGCAGACCTTTACGGCTTTGGAATTTACCTTCATCTATCATTCTAATATTTATATTTTCTTTTTGACGGCATGTCTATGGGTTGTAAGTCGCTAATACCATTTTTTTCGTTTTCTAAAGCCTTGTCCAGACGAGTGAATTCGTCGTGAATCATCGAGATACTAGCAGCCAATAAATTGCGTCCACAAGACGCGCCAGAACTTAAAATTCGCGTCGCCCATGACAGTCGAGGCAGAGGCGCATTAGAGGCGCTCCGGACCTAAGATTTCTTCATAATGGCGATAATTAAATGGCGTGCGCTCTAAAAGGACACTCAATATGTATTTGCCTACCGGCCTGTCCCTACTACTACTACTGATTCTCTCCCCGTTTCAAATCGCTTGTCTGGCTGAACGGAATATACCTACGTGCGTGTTTGGGCGAAGACATTCGCTGCTTATCGCCCTCCTGGACAAAGCGTTTATTAAGATAGTAAACGACCTTGGGATTTTCATTCAAACAGTCAAATTATATTTTATCTTAAAAATTTTCTTAATTTGACCCTTTGTAATGATATTCTTTATTAATGTATTTATTTACAAAAGGAGACAGACTTAGGGTACCACGTACCATCAGGTGATCAGTCTTCTTGTCTGAAACTTGAGAAAAAAATATTTAACTACAATGGGGTGATGTTACTATAATTCTTAAAATACAAGTATCCATTGTCATGATTTTGAATCGTTCGTTAGTGATCAACGTTATTTCGTAGGTACTAAAGTACCTCATTCATTATATTTATATACACGCGATTAAAATAATAACAGTTTGAGAACCTTAGGTGTAAGTGGTACTATTTTGAAGGACCTTAATTGGAGGTGTCCATTCTGATGAAAAAGTTCTACTAATAAATCCGACTTGACATCGAACGATAGGCATGGATAAATACGAGTAGGGTCCTAACTAACTCTGAAGTCATACCACATATCATTAGTAGATTATACATTGTGCACATAATTATATATCTTTAAGTCTAGCCCGTCGTCGCAAAACATAATAATGAATCAGCTGGGAATTCGTTTCTTCTATGTGACAGATGGTTGACGAGCATACGGTACCTATACCAGCTTATGGTAAACGGTGCCCGCCGCCAATTGACACCTGTAACACCAATGGAGCCACAAGTACGCTGCCAAACTTTAAATTCCCATTCCCCCTGGATAAAGCCTCCGGTACCCTCACTCCGTGCCGTGTGGTCCCCGGCAGAGTAGAATACGCCACCCTCACTCTTACCGAGGTGTCGTAAAAGGCGACTAAGGTAAAGCTGCTGGCATGATCATTAGCACCCAGAGAAGGAAAACTCTGCATTTCAAAACCCTCGCCAAACCGTCTGCCAAGCGTGGTGAGTATGGCAATTACCCCTCATGTGATTAAGGGAGGCCCGTGCCCCAGCAGTGGGGACTTAAATGGGCTGATGATGATGATGATGATGATGACCCTCACTCGTGCAGCAACACACAGCATAAACGCTGCTTCACGCCGGTCCGGTGGTATCACTCGAGCTGGCCCATTCATGCCAATGTATAAAAAGTTGGCGATTAAAAAGAGTAACAGGCGAGTTTCTTGCCGGATCTTCTCAACCAGAAACAACTTTCCGAGCCGGTGGTAAAATCGCATTATGATTATTTATTTCTTCTTATATTTTATGTATCGGCATATATGTAACTATATACATGTAAATTATTATTATACTTATTAATAGTTTCATTAGATGTTATAATGTATGGCTATTTGCAAGTGCTGTGTACAAGCCTATGCAAATAAAGAATCTTTTGACTTTGACTTTGCCGAAGTGTGGTCACTATATAATACATACACTATATAATAGCGTGGCACTTGGATGAAAAGTGACGCTCACTCACATCGGATGAAATGTTGCAGTACAAATGGTGCAACCGAGACACGCGACGAAAAATCACAAAGCGAAATAAATTACGAGACCAACTCGAAAAGTACTTCGTATTACATTGTCATGGCTATCGGACTTGTTCCACAGTTATTATTCATATCGTGGAGTATGCAAGCTCGACTATGCAGCCCGGTTATAGGATGATAGCTTTTGGGGCAGGCATAACGTGAATGAGACTGAGGTCTCAATTAAATCGGAGGAGACAATAGCAGAAAGTATCTTCGTTCGTTTAGGTGCGAAGGAACATTTCAGGACCAGGGAAATACCTGCATGCATATGTACGCTTGCTATGAGATTTGGTTGCAATTTTTGAACTCGCCTTCATTTTAATACTATAATGTTGCACTACGCATCCCCTATGCAATACTAGCTGGGTTTGGCCTAGAACGCACTAACGGTAGGCCGCGATGCGGCGTGCCGCACACAGTTCAAGGACAATTGGAGCGTTTGACGACTGGCCGCAAATGAGAGCTTTGTTATTAAGCGGTTTCTTGGAAACATTAATGAGCGGCCTGCCGCAACGGCACGCCGTATCGCGCGCTACCGCTAGTGCGTTCTAGGCCTTACTCTTCACTTACATATTATTTAGGCAAACCGATTGTCGCCAAACTTTTACTGGAAAATCGCCAAAACAGCTGTTTAGTGCGGGCTTGTATATCAAGTTCCAAAAAAACTGAAAAAATATACGGCGCCATTCCCAAAAAACCGGTCAATATTCTATTAGAAAAAAAAATCTCGTGGCCTCTTTTTTATTCCATACCTTTGATTCCCTTTGCCGGACGGAACCATAGATCCATAATTTAGTAAGGTTAGACGACAGTCGCTTCAATGTAATTACCATTATATTGAAGCTAGCGACGTTTACCCTTCGCAACCCTTCGACAAAGGTACCAGACCAACTTGATCAAGGTAACACGTTCAGAATCATTATCTCTACAATTTTGAGTATCCTCATTTAACACAATACCAAAACTATCCGGAGCGTGAAAATAACTGTAAAATTTCCATAACACAGGTGCTTGAGGTAGCTCAAGCACCTGTGTAGCTATCTCGGAGTCAGTCAAAGTAGGTATGTGGTGTTGTGAAATATTTATTAATATTATTATTTATTAAAAAAAATATTTAGTTGGTTGGCAGTCGTCAACTGTATGTTTCTCGAGAAACTTTCTACCTCGTACGACAAAACTGGAATGGAATGCCTGCGATATTTCCGGACCAATTTAGTTAATTTAAGAAAAGAGCGTATTCCTTTTTATAAGGCACTTGTGACTCCTCTGGTGTTGCAGGTGTCCATGAGCGGCAGGAATCACTTACCATCAGGTTTTCTACTCGTCTGCCCCCTATTTCATAAAAAAAAAACACCAATCCTTATACAATTATTTGAATGCATGAATAAATGCTAAACATGATTTTATGTTCCTAATGATTTTCTAATTCAATGATTTAGTACAATTATCTACATATATTGACGATCTGGTGAAGGTTGCGGGAATCCATTGGATGCGGGCGGCACAGGACCGATCTGTGTGGAGAATACTGGGGCCCTTGGAGGAGGCCAATGTCAAGCAGTAGACGTCTATTGGCTGAAATGATGATGATGATGATGATCTATATTGAGCAATATTATTGTATGTGTAGGCCTTCCATACGGGGTGTCGCGGTCAGAAAATGCGCCTCTGTATTTTCAAATTTGTGTGCGTATTTATACTATAAGCTCGGCGGTGAGAGAAAACATCGTAAGGAAACCAGCACATTTCGGATAGTTTCTAAAATGTGGAATTATGATCCAGTTTTTTTTTAATGCTAGAGGCAGACAAACGGGCAAACGAGTAACCTGATGGAAAGTAATCAGCGCCGCCAATGAACATCCGCGAAATCAGAGAGATCGCTAATGTGTTGCCGGCCTTTTTTAAAAAGAGTACGCTCTTCTCTTGAAGGTCAAACCGTTCCACAGAACTAAAGTACGAGGTAGAAAGCTCCATCGAGATGATGGGGATGGAATGACAATCGCTTGCGAGTGGTTGTAAGAATTCAGCTGCAGGGAGTAGATCAAATAGTTCCTCAGAGCACTCCCCATAATAGATGCGGTAAAGAATGCTGAGGGAGACTATATCCCGCCGCAGTGCTAGAGGATCTAGTCAACTAGAGAGTCAAGTCACCGACACTTCGAGCAACCCTATGTTGTACGCGGTCAATCGGAAGAAATCGGTACTGAGGTGCACCAGCCCAAAGATGGGAGCAGTATTCCATATGGGGCCGAACTTGTGCCTTATAGAGTTGGTCTGGTTCGCCTGTTAAAGGGTTGCGAAGGTCAGACGGCAGTTGCTTCATGTAAAAATCATACTCCTCAAATTCTGAACTATGGAAGAAGCTGCTTTGGATGCAATTGGGAATTGCACGCTAAGATGAGAAGGAGGATTATTGTATGTGCAGGGGTAGTGTTGAATCATTACGCAATGATTTGACATAGGCTCCTTTGCCTCAATATTATGATATTGTTATATTATTGTATATTAAATTCATACACTTTATCGTGTTTTTAAGATAGCATCCTTTTATTCTCACAATGACTTTTATTGGTATATAGTATTTTTAAGAACAGAAATTCCAAGTGAATATATTGACATGCTTATATCTTGGAGACAAAAAAGATTTTGCTAACCAGTATTTTTTACTAATACTTGCACGTATGATAAATTCTGGCAAAATTACCAATACCCCACGTCAAGATGATCTTAGCATGCCCAGTTGAGCTAAGCCCTACTTATGACATCAGTGACCACTGTCATATTAGATGCCTATTCCCTTATGCACCTGTCTCGTCACAACGCGGATCGCATTATACAGGGTGGAAACTAAATGTGCCTAAGTGACTGCTCCATTAATTAAGAGCGATGCAAACTTAGTCCGTGTCCAGATACGTACACGGCCGTTGATATAAAGTCTTTGTGAGGAAAACAGTGACTGTAATAAAATATTTAACTGTTTTTAAGAAGCTGAAGTTGTAAATCAATTTCCTAGCGAATGATTCGAGAACACATAAAGTGTGTTATTGCATTACTTTAAACAACGATACGAACGTTAATAAAAATAATCCATTTAAATCAAATTAATATTATCATCCATACCATAAATACATCGTTTTTTTTAAATACAAAATACCCTTTCCATCTTTTTACAATAATCTACTTTGGTACTGGCTTTAATCCTAAACTAGCGAGTTCATGATTATTACGGCATAACTTCAGTTTTTATTACATATCCTCGTTAATTATAATATATTTTTATTACAAATCCAGACTACTAAGTACCTTAGTGTCAAAATCAGTAACGTTTCGTTTACCATAACCTTGTAGTATTGTCTGAAGTAAAAATATTTTAGATATTTTTATGCAACAACAACCACAAATTAAAATATTGCAATATCTTAGGTTTCAAAGTAATATGGATATGCATTGCTTATATGTTGGTGTTAAATCGAAAAAAGAGTTGATAACTCTTTCGCAAATAATTTTTGAGTAAAACGGAATAAACTGTCACAAGGGTAAACTGTCATTGCCAGTGAATTCTTATTTTGAGGTTATTAGTTTAATACCCATTTTTGGAGCTTGGAGGAGATCGAAGCAGCTCTTGGGCAACTTAAAAATGGAAAAACCCCGGTAGAAGACGGAGTTACAACCAAACTTCTGAAAGCAGCCGGCAAGCCGGTGCTAGAGGAACTTCGCCGTATATTTAACTCAGTTGTTTTCTCCGGGAGAACTCCTAGGACGTGGCAGCGGAGCTTGGTCGTTTTGTTCTTCAATAAAGGCGACAAAACCTTACTGAAGAACTATCGACCAGTTTCACTCCTGAGTCACTCTTTAAGCTGTTCTCAAGAGTGATTTCGAATCGCCCTACACGAAGACTTGACGAAGCTCAACTTGTAGAGCAGGCTGGGTTCCGACGGAGTTATAGCACCATAGACCATATTCACACAGTGAGACAGGTTATACAGAAGACCAAGGAGTATAACCAGCCATTGTGCATGGCGTTTGTGGAATGGCATGGCTATGAAAAAGCTTTTGACTCCGTCGAGACCTGGTGTGTTCTAGAGGCCTTGCAAAGGCTTAAGTCGATTGGCGATATATCGAGGTGTTGAGGTGTCTGTATGACGCTGCTAATATGTCCGTAGTAATGCAAAATGGCCAAACCAAGCCTGTCCTGTTGCGACGTGGTGTGAGACAAGGAGATGTTATATCTCCGAAACTCTTCTCCGCTGCGCTGCAGGACATGTTCGGAACGCTAAACTGGAAAGAGCGCGGAATCAATATTAATGGCGCGTACATGTCACACCTACGATTCGCAGACGACATCGTCTACTTGTCGGAAACTCTACAAGACTTACAGGAGATGGTGAGCAGCCTGGCTGAATCTTCAAAACACATCGGTCTTCGGATGAACTTGGATAAAACCAAGGTCATGTTCAACGAGCTCGTTGATCTGGGACTGGTCGCTGTTAATGGAGTACCTCTTGAAGTTGTTCAGGAATATGTATATCTAGGACAAACGCTCCAATTAGGCAGAAACAACTTCGAGACAGAAGCCAATACAAGAATTCAGCTAGGTTGGGCAGCATTTGGTAAACTTCGTCAAGTCTTCTCGTCACCCATCCCTCAAAGTCTTAAGTCGAAAGTCTTCGACCAGTGCGTCCTTCCGGTCATGACTTACGGTGCCGAGACATGGACACTCACGGCTGGACTAGTCCATCGCTTCAAAGTCACTCAAAGAGCTATGGAAAGGGGTATGCTCGGAGTATCTCTGAAGGACCGCATCAGAAATAATGTAATCCGACAGAGAACCAGAGTCACCGACATAACCCACCGAATTAGCAAACTGAAGTGGCGGTGGGCTGGTCATATTATCCGCAGAACTGACAGCCGTTGGAGCCGTAAAGTCCTTGAGTGGAGACCGCGACTCGGTAAGCGTAGTATTGGACGCCCTGCGACAAGATGGGATGATGACATTCGAAGGCTGGCTGGTGTGGGCTGGATGAGAGTGGCCGAAAATCGGGAGCAGTGGCGTGCATTAGGGGAGACCTATGTCCAGCAGTGGACGAATGTGGGTTGCTGATGATGATGATGATGACCCATTTGAAACTAGGGGTCAAGGTGTTTTAACTTTAGTATCATAGTTGATACACCAACTAAAGTTAAACTTACTTTTGTAATTATGTTTATTCTAGTTCTTCAGTTATTCCTAGTATAAATCTTACTACTTGTGCCTGTTTATCTGTTTGTCCATCTTTTATGACAGATTGACGTAATTTTTTTAGTGGAGATAGTTGAAGGGAAGGAAAATAACAAGAGTTACTTTTGTCCCTTTCTAACGCGAGCGAAGCCGCGAGAAAAGCTATGTTTTAATAACCTAGTGTCTCAAATTGATTAGATAATGATATCTTCATGCGTTTCCAACTCAAACTTTACCGGTTATATCATATTCAAATCGTAAATTATGACAATTCGTATCGTAAATTAGCCGTGTGGTCCCCGGCAGGGTAGAATAGGCCACCCTCACTCTTACCGAGGTGTCGTAAAAGGTGACTAAGGTAAAGTTACTGACATGATCACCAGCACCCAGAGAAGGAAAACTCTGCATTTATATCAAAGCCCCCGCCAACCCGTCTGCCAAGCGTGGTAGTAGCGAGTATGGCAATTACCCCTCATGTGATTGAGGGAGGCCCGTGCCCCAGCAGTGTGGACTTAAATGGGCTGATGATGATGGATGATGGAAATTATGACAAAAGTCAGAAAAATATAAACACTTGCATTGCAGAGAAAAAGTCTACGAGCATCACATGGCGACAATTGATAAAGGGCCGGTCAGATTCTTCTTGTTTAATTAATAACTTAGTTATGCAGGTACAGACAAGTTGTAGAGTTGACTTGACTATGTCACTGCTTTGAATAGCGGTTGTAATTTGTAGGGCAAGGCTTTCCTGAAAATCAATCGTCATTCGTCAATCAATAGGTATTAACGATAGCCAATCGAAGCGCCTCAAATCAAATCATATTCGTACTACAGGCATCGATAGTATGAATGGTTTCGGGTAGGAGCTATCAATTAATAAACCGTCAATAGTTCTGCTACAGTAGTAGGGGCCAATCTAATTCTTATCTAATTAATCACAAAGCTAAGTATGGGCAACCTGTATACTGATGATCTTTGCTCAACAGCTCTGGTAATTAATGGCGCCTCGCCCCGATGCCTCCGCTCAGCCGTGGCTAACTACTCTGATACATCATTAATGGAACATACAATTCAACAATACTCGTACTACAGTACAAACATTACTAGTGTCTCGACTAACATTTTGATGCTTGAGGCGATAAACGAGCTTGCGGGTCCACTGACCCACTCTCTAACTACTGCGTTACAGAGGCAGTCACATGCCTGTGACATGTTAGTCGCACTTTACAGTGACGGGTGCGTAAGGTACGATTCGGTTTGATCCCCGGGTAGGGCCAAAGCCGGGTAGGGTTTTTGGAAAGCAATTGTTAGTGGCAGCCCGGAGTCTGGAAGCTGGCGGTCTTGGAAAGCTCGTTAAGCTGTTGGTCCTGAGCCCGATCCCTCTCCGGTCGTGTCACAGTAGTGTCCCATCGGTGAGTGCACTTGTGTTTGCGCACACACTTGAACACTACAATATATCCTGCGTACGTGGCTTATCGTGGATACTGTTGGGGATTTGGACCAACAAACAAATTATAATAACTTTAACTTTTATTCTTCAGATGAGATATAATAAATTCAAACAATTTACGTTAGTCTAGTAGTTTCAACGAGCCTAGCAGATATCAGTGAGGCGCGGGCGCGGGCGTCCTTTAGACCCCGCGCGCGCCCCTCGCTCCCCCCTCAGACGCCCGTAATAGTGATGTGCGCGTGAACATCCTCCGGGGCCTTGAAAGGTTTGCTTTCAAGATCGTTACTGCTGGCCGTGGGTATTATGCACATCTTGTTTATTGCTCTTCTTATAACGCCCTTTGTAGTTAGGACATCGGCGACTCTGCTGATCCCATCGGTGCCGGGATATAATTTGCTTATACGAGCCATACGCCATTGTAAGGGTGGCAGATTTTCTTCCTTTAGAATGACCAGATCGCCCTCTTTAAGCTGTCGCTGCTTGGTTTTCCATTTCGTTCTTTGCTGCAACTCAGCTACGAATTCACGGCGCCATCTCTCCCAGAAGTGCTGTCTTAACTGTTCGATGAGCTGGTACCGGTTGGGATGCTTGAAGTTGACTGGAAGCGACGGAACAGCGGTGATCGGCCGTCCGATCAGAAAGTGGCCCGGAGTCAAAGGAGAAGGGTCGTTTGGGTTTGATGAAAGTGGAGTTAGAGGACGGGAATTTAAAATTGCTTCTATTTGTGTGAACAGTGTGGCTAGCTCCTCAAACGTTAGGGAAGCGTTACCAGCTACGCGACGTAAATGATGTTTCGCGCTTTTTACACCTGCTTCCCATATTCCTCCAAAATGAGGTGAATACGCGGGACTAAACACAAACTTAAACCCTTCGTTAGCAGCAAAATTGCTGACGGACTCGCGGCTAGATCTGAGTATTCTACTTATTTCATTGCTTGCACCCTTAAAATTGCTACCATTATCGCAAAAGATTGCATAAGGTTTGCCTCTTCTAGAGACAAACCTTCGTAAGGATAAAATGAATGCTTCGGTGCTCAAATCACTAACCAATTCTAGATGTATGGCCTTGGACGAAAGGCAAACGAACAAACATAAGTAACATTTAGAGATACGATTACCTCTTCCTTTACGGCTAGATATCATAAAAGGTCCGGCAAAATCTACACCACACGAGTAGAAAGGATACGATGCGTAACTTCTTTCTGCCGGTAGATTGCCCATCAATGGCTGCATCGTTTGACCGCGTAAGCGAACACAAATGACACACTGCTTTGTCGTGCTACGTGCCAGACATCTACCACCTATTGGCCAGAATCTTTCTCTTATAGATGCTAGTAGATGCTGTGGTCCAGCATGAAACAACTTTTCATGTTCATGCTGAAATAACAATTTAGTGAAATAATGTTTTGAGTTTAAAACCAGGGGATGTTTTTTATCATAATCGAAATCAGAATTCTGAATCCGACCCCCAATTCTTAACAAACCATTCAAGTCAATGAAGCAATTAAGAGGCAACAATTTAGATTTTCGATGCAAAGGTTTATTAATTTTAATTAATTCAATTTCTTCCGGATAACTTTCTAATTGACAGCATTTTACCAGAAACAACAATGACCTATTCAATTCATCAGCATGTAATGGATCAGTTATTTTCTCGCTTTTATTTCTGCAATTGTATATAAACCGTAGCACATAGCCATAAATTCTTTTCAATTTGTTTAAGTTTGAATATTTATCAAATTCAATATTATTATTTTCAAAAGCAACATTACATTTTACTGGAATCTTTACTTCAGGTAAATCAACAGGAATTTTTGTTTGTGTTTGTGTGGGCCAGTTCGTTTCATCAGTGGCAAGGAACGAAGGTCCTTCCCACCACAGGAAGGAAGAACGCAGCTGATTAGGACTCACACCTCGGGACGCCATGTCCGCTGGATTTTGATCTGTGGGAACATGGCGAAATGTGAACTCACTGGTAAGCTCATTTATCTCGTTTACACGATTGCATACAAACACTTTGAGATCCTTAGGATGCATTTTGATCCATCCAAGAACGACGGTTGAATCAGTCCACAAAATTTTACGATTAATATCACATTGTAACGACTTTAAAACCTTCGAGCATAGACGAGCACCTAGCAGAGCTCCTAATAATTCCATACGAGGTATACTTGTCGTTTTTAACGGAGACACTCTTGCTTTAGCACAAAGCAACCTGACGGTGACGCTTTGATCATTTTTATTTACTGAACGCAAATAAACGCAGGCCGCGTAAGCTTTTTGGGAGGCGTCAACAAAGCAATGCAATTCAGTATTGCCAGGGGAGTCACACAAGACCCATCTGGGGATTTGTATTAATGACAAAGTTGAAAATTCCTTTAAGAGAATTGACCAATTTTTGCAGAACTCTGAGGGTACTGGATCGTCCCAATCAAGCTGACCACATGACCACAATTCCTGTAATAATGTTTTTGCTACAATTATACATGGACAAAGGAGCCCCAATGGGTCAAAAACCTTTGATGTTGCTGAAATGACAGACCTCTTAGTAATTTGTGCTGACAGTTCTATGTCAGTAGAAAATTGTAATGAATCAGTACTAGGTGACCAATTCAGGCCTAAGACACTGGACTCTTTATTGAAATCCATCGACTTCGACATATCGCCCTCGCCATCAAATAATTCACGACAGTTAGTTCGAAATTTCCTGAGGGGCAAACAAGCAGAATTTAAGACACTTACTACTTCTTGATAAATGTACTTAAGCCCTTCAACCGTATCTGACCCGGTATTCAAATCATCAGCGTAAAAATCGTTCTGTATTATTTTTGCGATAGACTCGTCCTCACATTCAAGAGCTAACTGAAGAAGACATCGAGAACTAAGGAACATAGCCGAGGCAGTACCGTACGTTACAGTATTGAGCTGTAGCACTTCGATAGGAAGATTAGGTTCCTCGCGCCACAGTATGAGTTGTAGGTGGCGCTGCGACGGGTCTACTTCCACTTGTCTGAACATTTTCTCAATGTCCCCAGTAAGAACAAATCTATGCAAGCGAAACCGAAGCAAAATTGATATTAAATCGCTCTGAACAACAGGTCCTACCATTTGCACATCATTCAGTGACTTGCCGGAGCGAGTATTAGATGAGCCATTAAATACAACTCTGATTTTCGTTGTTTCACTCTTCTCGCGGATCACTGCATGATGCGGCAAATAATAACCAAAATCAGGTTTGTTTATTTTGGTAAGATGCCCTAGCTCAGCATATTCATTTATAAAATTCCTTGTAATCAGCTTTTAATTTAGGAAATTTAATAAATTTTTTCTCTAGGCTTTCCAAACACCTTTTAGCAATATAGTATGAGTCACCGAGTTCTTTCTCTGGTACTCCTTTGAAGGGTATTTTTACAGAAAACCTACCATTCGGAAGTCTTGAAAAGTTATTTACAAAGTGATCTTCACAGAGCTGCTCTTCCACTGAATATGTTTTTGTTTGTTGTGGAAAGTCATCAATATTCCAAAATTTTTGTAAGGAATCTTTTATTTCCTGAGAAAAGTTACACTGTACTCCCCTTATTGACTGATCCATTGCTAAAGGACCACCCACAAGCCATCCAAGCTTAGATTCCTGAAGAACAGGTTTATTGGAACCTAGTTTTATTATGCTACTACCAATCAATTTCCAATAGATATCTGCTCCTAAGAGGATGTCCACCTCTGCTGGTAAAAAGTATTTAGGATCAGCAAGTTCTATATTGCTGGGTAATTGCAAGTATTCCGTATCTATTACTGAGTTTGGAAGGATACCTGTGATGCGTGGTACTACCAAGCATTTGACATTAAATTCAAATGGCATCACTCTTGATTTAATCTGAATATAACAGCTTTTATCAATTTTGAAACCTACCGAATTATTGATGCCACTAACATTTATAGACTCCAAACAATTAGTTGGCAACCCTAGTCTTCTTATTAAATTTTCTGTAACAAATGAGCTCTGTGAACCAGTGTCACACATCACCCTAGCGGAGTATGTTTTATTATTTACAACTATTTTTACTATAGCTGTACATAGCAACACTTGGCCTGGTTGACTCATCGAATGTTGATTGGTAGATGCAGTTAAAGAAACAGGTAAGGAAGATGAACTCGATGGTTGTGGTAAGTTATCAACAGTAGGTAAGTTGTTTTTATGAAGAAGTGTATTATGTTTCTTTTTACAAGTAAGACACAAACCCTTTATATTACATTGAAATGAATTATGGCCACTACGCAAACAATTTTTACATAGCTTCAACTTATTCACTTCAGCAAACCTTTCTTCGATGTTTAAATTTTTAAATTTAGAACAATTATACAATGGATGCGCCTGATTGCACAAAACACAACTATTTTTGTCTGCATGTTTATCAGAAGAAACTACAAAACTTTTAGAATGATTATTAGGCTTTTGTTTATTATCCATTGCTTTGTCAAATCTGTTTGAATTGCAATATGCAGTCTCAAGTATATCAGCACGGCTACGTAAGAAAGAAAAAAACTCAGCCAGCAATGGTAAATCATTTAAATTGCATTTATGTTCTTCCCACTTTCTACTCGTGTTTATGTCTAACTTTGCTGAGACCATGAAAATAATTAAGGCATCCCACTTATCAGTAGGCTGATCAAGGGAATCTAAGGCACGTAAGTGCTTTGTCACATGATCTATTATAAAACGCAGGCTTTTATACGATTCCGTGCGCAAAGGTTCAATACTATGTAAAGCTTTCAAATGATTATTTATGAGAATATTCTTATTATCAAATCGTTGACACAGCAATTCCCATGCAATAGAGTAATTTTTTGCACTAAATTCTATTGATTTTATTATTACAGCTGCACTTCCTTCTAATGAGGAGCGTAGGTAGTGGAATTTATTTATTGGTGGTATTCCATCATTTTTATGTATTATTGCTTCAAAAGAATCTTTATATTCTAGCCATGATAAATAATTACCGTCAAAGGAGGGTAGTTTCAAAGTTGGTAATTTTATTGCATTGTTAGTATAAGAATGACTACTACAAAATTCTTCATTTAGATTTTTTTCAGCTAAGCCCTTATTAGATTGATCTAGAATTTCCTGGCAAATCGAAATTAAGCGCAAAAATGAATTTTCAGTATTATCTCTTTCTTTAATTTGTTCATTACTGTCTTCATGCAACAAATCAATTTTATCTTGAATAGCTTCATAGTCGTTTAACATTAACTGACACTTATTTAATTTTAAATCCAACTCTTTGCATTTGACTGAAGGAATTTCCTTTAATCCTTGTATGTTTGAAACATAATCAGAAAATTTCGTTAATCGTCCCTTTATTATACCTCTTTGTTTAATTAAACCAGATAAATCATTTTTATCAACTTGGTTAGGTAATTTAACTTCCGATTCACTCATTTTATATTGTAATTAAAACGTGTAATTAATGAAGGTAAAACAAAAACTAACACTTGGGCAAACAAACAACAAATAGATAAGTGTGCAAGCAAGCCTGTTTTAGGAGATGAGTAGCTCCAGATCCAGCCGCAGCCGAGGTGTCGAGATGCTCAGGATAGCAGGTTCGATTCCCGGCGGAGGACGAACTGGCCAGGAATCGCAGCGATCTTTTGAGAAGCAGGCGCGTAGCTGTCCGACCGCGACAGTTTCACTGAAATTAGTCGGCCGAAATGTCGTTACACTAACTGATAATCAATTTACTTTTGGCCTGGAATAAAACCTAGATAAAGGAGAACAATTAAAGCGATCCAGTGCCCAAGCTTAGTGCTTAAATATGCTAGTGAAATCAAATGATGCAGTAAAGAAAGGTTATCGTGCAAATAGCAGAAATTTATGCCACTGATCGATTCAATTGTTATTTTTACACTCGGAAATGAAGTTAACTTAATGAATTTAGCGTTATTTTTATATTGCAAGTAGGTAGGGTGCGTATTTCAAAACGATTATTTGTAATTTAACTTATTTACTTAATGTACCTAGGTAATCAACTAAATTTGAGTACCTGTAAATTAGCGTGATATAAAGGCAGACTTACTCAAAGCTAGCTTAAACACAAAACGATAAAACTTAACGCTTGATTAGCAAACCATTGCACACAAATAGAAACTTCATGTAGAAAGAAACTCGATGGAATTTTATGTAGGTAAGATTGGAAAGGTTATAGGAAATGAATTAGGATTAAGGCTCACTCTCCTCGGAATAGACCTCAGGATCACGAAGATGAACTGTCCACTTCAAACTGCAGGCTCCAAAAGCAGCAATTAATCCTCTTTCCAATTCCAACAGTTCGTTTTTTTCCTTCAAAAATGGCCGTAAAATGGCCGCGATGAATGTCGCCGCAAAAATTGTTGCTCGTTGACGTTAACTAACGCCTCAGTGTCCTTTTACGGTCGCCACTTTTGTTGGGGATTTGGACCAACAAACAAATTATAATAACTTTAACTTTTATTCTTCAGATGAGATATAATAAATTCAAACAATTTACGTTAGTCTAGTAGTTTCAACGAGCCTAGCAGATATCAGTGAGGCGCGGGCGCGGGCGTCCTTTAGACCCCGCGCGCGCCCCTCGCTCCCCCCTCAGACGCCCGTAATAGTGATGTGCGCGTGAACAGATACTGGCTGCCGTAATCGGTTGGAGGATATTATTATTATAAGTCCGCCGCCTATGAACATCTGCGAGACCAGAAAAGTCGCTGATGCATGACCGGCCTTTTAGAAAGGAATACGCTATACTCTTGAATTATCCTAAGGAGTAGCCGTCAGGAAATACTGCTGCAGCCAAAACTTTCCATAAACTTACGTACCAGGAAGAAAGTTCGGTGAGAAAAGCACAGTACTAGGCCGCCATCTATCAAGTTGATGAGGATGGAATGACAATGATTTACGTGTGGTTCGACTTCGATCGAACAGAATGTTAAGAGATATATCTGGCCGCAGATCTAGAGGATCTAACTGACTGGAGAGAGTCAAGTCAGAGAGGTTTTTCTTTTGTCGCAGTGGAAATGCTCGCCAGCCTGCAGTGCAATGGGCTGACGTCGCCGCATTTGAGTGGCGCCTTATGCACACACGTCCGTAGGAAGACAGACGGACAGTGTCAGGCTTTCCCTATGACTGGGGTTTCACCTAATGTGAGGTTCTGCGACTGATCCCGGCATATCTAGGGCTACGGGATGGGATACGGGCTCGACGGACGAACCCTGGCACCGCATCCCATCCATAGACAGCAAGGCACGCCAGCACGGCCTCTTTTCCCAACCAGGGGGATCAGAGCTCCCCCGGGGAGAAACGTTAACCCCAACCAGTAAAGGCAGGGAGGTTATTTTAAAAGGAATGTCTAATGCCTATTCCCACTGTATCCGCGCGTTCACTAAAGCCCGATACGACCAATCTTTATCCGTGGATAAATCTACCATAGATTTATAACATAGGATTTGTATAGAATGACAGCGCTATACCATAGATTTAGTATCAGATTAAGATTGGTCGAATCGGCACTAGATGTTTGACGCTCAGTGTTAGCAACCTTGACTTACTTGACTTAATATCCTATGTCCCCTAGATGGGGCAAAGGGCGTTTCACAGTACTCCGCCATCTCGAACGGTCTTGAGCTTCACGTTTTACTTCGCTCCAAGTTAGTCCTAAGGTCTTCGCTTCTGCAGTGATAATCCGCCACCAGGATTGTTTAGGGCGGCCACGTTTCCGTTTTCCTTGGGGGTTCCAGTCTAGGGCTTGCCTAGGTATGTGGTCCGGTTCCCTTCGGAGCGGAGATTTGCGGCGTTTGATCTGCTGGTCGATCGGAGTCTCACCGCATAGATCCCACAGCCGGTGCCAGATGTCTTTGATGACCTTCCACATCTCACATCCGTACAGCAACACGGTTTTTACGTTGGACCGGAATATTTTGAGTTTTACTCTCCTAGTCAGCTTCCGCGATTGCCATACGGAACGGAGCTGCGCAAAATTTGCTCTCCCTTTGGTGATACTCGAAGTGATGTCCTCTTTGGTAAGTTAGGTTCGGTAAGTGAATTTGTGGACTTTCTCCACCCGCCCTGTGCCTATGAGCAGCGGCAAAGAACTTGTCGCACCTCATTTCCTGGTGCTGACAACCTATAGTCTACTATTACAAGGTCACTGCAATGACATTCGGCATGTGTTACTCTACTGGGAATTTTATATTGTTATTCTTTTCTGTGGTAAATTAGGAATTAGGGAAAACAAGATACT
The DNA here is from genome assembly GCA_019059595.1 of Marasmia exigua. Lineage (NCBI taxonomy): Eukaryota > Metazoa > Arthropoda > Insecta > Lepidoptera > Crambidae > Marasmia > Marasmia exigua. Next base: position 8,575,091 of record CM032494.1, on the reverse strand, counting down.
GTGATAAAAAAGCACTATTGTAGGCCTTGGGATGAGCTGGTGGCTTTTGTTGGTTATTTAGTATACGAGTACTCAACTTTTGTGTGCACACAAGTGTATGTTAAGGGCACTAGCTAGGCTTGACCTTTGGACAGAATTACTAAAATTCTACATAAATTGTAACAAAATGTTAGTTTAGGTTACTTTAACCAAAATCATTAAATAAAAATATCATTCATTGTTTTCGCCGATCTCAAACCGTAAAATCTTTGTCTATAATGAAAAGTAAAACCAGAATTTGCCTAATCTTTTAAGTACTCTCATTTCATATCGTAAACAAACACCCTTTATATTGTTGTATCTACCAATAGTAACAAGCGAGAACAATCAACCTTCGTACACCGTGCCTGTAGAATACAAATTGGGTGTGAAAATGATATTACCTTACAATATACCCAACAGTTATGTAGTCTTAGGACGCCGATAACTATTTACTATCTAGAAGTATACACACATTGCATCTACACACATCAATAAAAAGTATAGGGATATAATGTACCTGCTGATAGTCAACCTAACCCGGACTACTTTAAGACTTCGTAAAAGGCTCCGGTTAAACTTAACTTTAGCAAAAAATTACATATTGGAAATGTGCTAAAAATGCTCTTTCATTTTATACCCCACACGGTACCGTCAGACATTTTTTTTGTAGTTCCTTACTCTAAGTCCCTTAGAGGGCACTGTAATAAATTTGACGTGACGTCATGTCGCCTATAACCAGAAGACAATCAAGACGCTCTTAACGACACCTCATTTGTTCAAATATAATATGATATGATGATGACGAGTTTAGAAGTTATGAGGGAACAGATGAACAACTACATACAGGTCAAAATCATAACTCTCCTTGTTGCTTCGCCGTATTCGGGTAAAAAGAAGAACGAGCTGATGGCAAACTGACGGACTGAATTCAATAGCGCAACGCAGACGTCCTACAAAGAGTCGGTCAGAAATAGTATTAAAAACCGGCCGATTTTTTTTAGAACAGACAATCGGTCCGACAAAAAGTAATGGTCTCGCACAGTACGGTTCCAGAGGAAATTCCTCCCGCGAACGCTCCGGCTATGGAATGAGCTGCCATCAGAAGTTTTCCCGGGGGAATACAGCATGAGGATCTTCAAAAAAGGAGTGTTAAGGGATCGGCAGCACGTATGCAGGTCCCCTAGGAGCTGCAAACGTCCATAGGCTGCGGTAATCGCTTACCATCAGGCGAGCCGCACCCATGTTTGCCACCGACGTACTATAGAAAAAAAACAGTCATGGGAGGGCAACCTAATTAACTGATTCAGTAAATATCCACCGCAAAATATTTTTTTGTAATTTCACAAAATCATCCATCGAAGTTTGATCAAATCAATTCGTATATTTGTTTAGACAAATGTTATTGTAATATTCTCCTTGGTTTATCAAATTAATATAGTATAACTCAAAAACCAATGAACCTTATGATTATTATATTGAATTGGCCTATATATGAATGAATGAATAAAAACGAGTCTGCTAAAAAATTACTCTAACATACCTAATAAAAGATTGTTCAGAAAAAAAACAAATTACGCAGCAAGTTTGATTTGATCAAACATGGACGATAAAGTTGTAAAACATTACCGTTTTAGTGATCTGATCAATTTAAGTTGCCCACGTCATGCAATCCACGATGGTTTAATGAAATTGTCGCATTTCATGATGTGGGCAACTTAAATTGATCAGATCACTAAAACGGTAATGTTTTACAACTTTATCAAAGCACTCATGGATTAACAAAGCGTTTGAAGTGCCTCTTCTGGTAACAAGTGTAACGACGATTTTACGATATGATCAAATAATGTTTACCATCAGAATAGCTATTTACGAGATTTCTACTATGTAGGGTAAGGCGTACAAAATGACATAGGGGAGTCAGATAGCAAAATCGTATGTCGCTAAAACTATAGGGATTTTAATTTTTCTCAATAGGTGGAAAGGAGGCTCTAGTGAAGACGCCAGTGTCGTCCGGGGGTCGTTTGTTCTATACACTTGAATGTTTGTTTTAGGCAGACGCGCCTTTTTCTCAGATGGATGTTGTCTCTTTGTAAAATCAAAATGTTTTGAAGTAATTTTTTAAATTGGATTTATTCAATTGTTATTTTACCTAAAAACACCGAGAATGTTTAAAAATTTATATATTCTGATTAGATGATTCTACCCCAAACATTATCGAACTCAATATATTTATCTAATATAGAGTTCAATAATGTTTGGGGTTAAGAAGTGGACAAAAGGAGCCATCTCTTATTTTTCTTCCAGATAATCATACATTGGGCCTCGTAGGTAATTATAATAGGAAAATTGGCCGACATAGTTGGGATATTATCTTAATAAAAAAGTTCTTGGTGCCGTAAAAAATTGGTTTGTTTTTTTATTTCTATAATTCCATAAACGTCATTCATAAAGACATGCACTAGTACTAAATCTCGTGTAAATTATTTCAAAAAGACAAATAATTTAATCTTTAAACTTTAATGCAACATACCCTGATTTTAGAGTGCATTTTTGGTATGCCATTTTGTCCGCCCCAAGTAGTTATGTCATTTTACCCGCCTAGTTATTTTAAATGACTTATAATTTGCAATGAGATTTTTTTTTTACTAAAAGTATATCAAATGGTTGAGAAGTAAAGATTCTAAGAATGGTTTTATAAAAAGTATGCCGTTTTGTACGCCCTTTCCCAGCCTTATTTTTGGGTTTCCGATATTTTGCCACTGTTGCAAACGCCATGGTCACTTGAAAACGTTAATGGTTAATTTAAAACAATATAATCTTGACTTGATTTCATGAAATAACCGCGCGTTTAGTTGCGCGATAGAAACGATATCTTCTCATGGTGCCCAAACCACATCAAAACGTGACCAATAGACAGTGAAACATTAGTCACCAAATGTATTCATTCTATAGAATGATCGAGCACTGGATTTCATGTAGTGAGGATTTCTACAGTAATTACTTAGTTTCATGATCATCTTACACTGATACATTATCTGATTAAACTGATAGTTAGTATTATGGAATGTCCAGTGCATCTATCTTCGATGAAGAAATTAGTGATTGTAGTAAGTAACCTCTTACAGTGGGGCCACGATCAGAAGCCACTTGTGTGATATTGACACGGAGGCGTTGTAAAACGGCTTTTCTGTGCGAAAATGTCAAAACAGCATTTGATCTGACTTTTCCCACGTGCCAAATAACTGCAATCGGACTGTAGGCCCGATTGTCTGTCTTATTATTCATTACTTTAACTATGTATTTTTATAATAAGTGTATAATTCAGGTTTTTATGTAATGGTTCACATCTTATCAATGTCTACCTTAATTTTTGTTCGTATTAAAACTATTAAATGAAAACACATTGCATATATAATTTACGTGATACATCTGTATGGACTGTTGAGAAACCGATGGTATCTCAGTGGTTAAGAACACACATTCCATACGAGGCTATGGTTCGAATCGAAACATGCACCTCTGGATTTTTCATTATCTATGTGCGTATTTCTACCATTAGCTAGGCGGTGAGGGAAAACATTGTGAGGAAACTTGCACGTTTCGGATAGTTTCTAAAACGTGTAACCATAATTGGTCAGGTTCGTGAAGGTCAGACGGCTGCAGTCGCATGAATGTAATTACCAGACTCCTTAAATCCTGAATCATGGTCCAAGCGTACTCCAGGCTCCAGAGCGCAAGCGCGCCAGGACGCAACCAGGAATTACACGGTAAGATGAAGGACATCTTTATGGACTGTTGAGACTAATCCATCTATGTTCAATGTCTTACGGAGGTTGCGAATATAAAAAAAATTGACAGCGTATTTACTTTTTTAACTGGAAGAGTAAAATTCATGCCTTAGGAGAGCGAACTAGGATGGTAAAGTTAGTGTAGAAATATTTTCGAATAGACTCGCTTCGAAACTTGGCAAAAGTATTTTATTGATATATGGATGGTTGCAGATGAATTTCCGATTATTCAAATGGAATCATACAAAAAAGAGTGTTTACTTACTCTCCAATACCAATTATTTACTATTCATCATCTATATTACGAGTAGAATCTGGTCACCAAACATCAAACGGCTCACTTATATACAGGATGTCCCATTTTTAGTGTTCCAAAACTGGGGATGACCTTTATTGTGACGCATCCAAAAAAAATTTAGTCAACTGTAAATAGTCTAGCCTGCGTGATATACTATACGACGCGATACGTCGTTACTTCCTCGAGCTGCATGGCAAACCAACTCTTAAGGACACTTGGTGGCATCTTGGTGGTATTTGATGACAGTTATCTAACATATCTTTGAATTGATTGCTCTTCCCATACTAATAATAATAAATAAATATCCTCCAACCATTTTCAGCTAAGGCGGCCAACCTCAACGATCAGCTACTTACGCAGGATATTGCTCAAGTGTGTGCGTAAACACAAGTGCACTCTCTTGCCCTCATATTCCGATGGGACACTAATGTGACACGACCGGATAGGGGCCGGGCACAGGACCAACGGCTTAACATGATTTCCAAGGCATAAGTGTACCATACCAGCAACTACTAGACTACGTGCTGACACTGAAAATTTCTTCACAAAAAATCTCAGGTACTAAACCCCAAGCGCAGCCGTCGTTTTAAAGTGCGACGCTCTACCTACTGCGCCAACGAGGTTGTCAGTAGTTTTTTTTTTCATAGTAACATAGAGATAATAAACAAAAATAAAAATTAAGTATATGGGCGGCGGCAATCGCTCACCATCAGATGATCCGTCTGCTTGTCTACCACCTATTACATAAAAAAAGTAAGTACCAAAGGTTCTTTTGTTTCTTGCTTACATTAGCAAGACTATAAAAAGGGTTGAGTTATGTCGGATACACGTGCATGATGTGCCCAGAGGGGTTGTAATCACGCGGTATAAGTACATGGGTGCTCCTGCAAGGTAGGTCCTATTACCCGACGGGTGCGGTTACATTCCATTTAACTTTATGGCGTGAACTCCAGAACGTCACTCCCACATCTTTATACGTAAACGAGGGTGCTTATAAATTTAATTAATCCTCATTACGATGATTTAAACGCAATCTCCAACGTGGGTATTACGGTCTTGGTGAGTTTTTAACATTATATTTTCAAAGGATATAACATATTTGTTTCTAAACGTATTTTTATCATTAGGAAACTTCGTACTACGTTTCACATAGTTTGTAAAATGTGCCAGTTTTAGGAATAACAAAAATCATGGTTACTTGTGGGAAGAAATCATGACTTTATCTCATAAAACTCTTAATAGATACTTTCTTTATTGTACTATTTAAAAAAAGGTATCATAATCGCCATTATTAATACAAATCTAATGGCGGCGCTAGTTTCGCCGATGTGTCATCTTAATATGAGCGGGGAGCATCATTGCGAACAGCAATACGGTACTGCGTGGGCTGATAATTATAATAAGTTTAATAAATATATAATAATAGTATAATAAATAGATAAATAGTAGTCCGTGGAACAAAGGCGCCCGCCTATGTTCCACGGAATCAATTTATTCAGAAATTTTTAATTAAATACGATTTAAAAATGAAATAAGTAAAACCTCTGCTATGCATAATTTTTTTTAGTATACTTATCTCAAATAAAATCGATAATGTTTTCAACGTCTCATTTATTATTTCGCCGGGATCATTCGTTAACATACAATGAGAACAACAATAATAAATATCAATAAATATTTCACAACATCACATTCATTGATCTGACTCCGAGATAGGTAGCTCAAGCACCTGTGTTACGGATATCAGAGCCAAAAGCGGAATTACAAATAGTAATCTTTTGTAAATATATACTTATAATAAATAGAACGTTACGATGAATAAAAGGGCTATGAGACGATAGAGTGGCTATCGACACCGCGTACGGGTGGAACGGAGTGTGGTCAAATGTCGGGTCACGCTCCCCCGACGCTATCAGTACGCTACTGCCCATAATTGCGCGAACATCTCCGCTAAAAATTTTTTTTTTTCGAATAAGGACGGTTTTTTCTATGTATATGTGCACAAATCCAAGTCAGTCAGTGAGTTAATATAACGGTGGAATTAATTTACACTGATAAATATACCTTTTTTATATAAAAAACACATTTTTTTTTAATAATTATGATACATAAAGAAGGAGGGAATACTTCCTACTACAAAACTAATTTAGTACATTGTTTCTTATGACCACACAATGACCACACATTAAAATGGCGGGGTTCGCGCAGCAATGAATACGAAACAAACAGTGCTAGGCTCTTCGACATTCTTCGGCTGAGCCGCGTCTTCGGCCGGGCCGGGTAGTGATTTCCGATTCATCGACTTGCTTATCGATACTGACTTGTAGTACCTAGTATGACTGAATTTAAAAAAATACATTAGTCTTTAGTTAAGCTCTCCGTGAAAAGTGAATATAGAAAAATAAAAAAACTGTAAAGTGATTTTAGACCCTATAATGAATTTAGCATTCGCCCGCAGTTCCGTTTGCGCTTTTATTTCGTGTGAGTTTGCGCTATTATGTGATTTAAATATTGTTTGTTTGTTTGGTAATTTATTTCAGTAATCTCGGAAACGGTTCTAACGATTTCGATAAAACTTGGTTTGTGTGTGTTTTCGTGTTTTCACGCATTTTTAACTAGGTAACCCCAAGAATTGGCGGTGTGTGCGTCGTGGGCACAGGCTCGCCACGCATTGTTGGCAAGGACCTCTCACTCTCTAATATAGCGTGAGGATGCCTAGAAGGCCTTTGCTGCATATTGCGTGCACGTGATGGCGGCGGATATCGCCCCCGCGATCCGCAAGGCACGTAGATGAAGGAGACGACGCCAATACTAGCGTCTCCTTCCCCTGCGAGGAGCAGGTCCAATGGTGCGTGGGGCTGGAGCCCCACCAATGCACGGACCTCCTCCTACGCTTGGTGTGACGGCACTACTCTCTAGGCTGTCCCCAACTCTCGCCCCGGTATATTTGATAAAATTTGACAGACTAGTATTCTGCGGTAACTGATACTATGTGACTGCCTGTACATGGGCGATACACTACTTAGCTTTATTTTTGCTAAATCGTGTTTGTTACTATTATTAAAGCTGTGGCTATGAGTTATTATAGCACTCCAAATTAGGCAGAGAAAATATTTATAAATAGATTGATATTCTTCAAAGTGTGGGACTAAACAAACACATTTAAAGAATTTGAACGTTAATGAATAAAGTCCTCATTATTACAGACATACATATAAATACAGAGGGAGACGAATACAAGAGCCATGAAATGTACTAATTGGATTTTATAATGTCAAAGGAAAAAAGTCAATTCTGAAAAATATTAGAACACCTGCGTGATTTGGTCCCTGAACTAGTTGCACTTGTCTGGTCTTTACTTGCTTATACCTACCTATCTATCTTGCAACATTTGTAATCAGATCTTTTTCTCTCAGATTTGCAGAGCTAAATAAATATTCTTTTGCATTCGCTACTGCAATTGCTTCTTGCTATTTTACAAACAAATAGCCGGTACACGATTCAGCCGACCTAATCAAACAAACAAAAGTCTACCTATATACATTCGTTTGTCAATAGAAGTACTTTCTATGAAAACGCTTATGACTTGAACTATGAATCCATTAGCGAGATACTCATAAAGCCATATTTACCAAGCGTGCATCGATTCAGTATTTCGAATTTCAGTTTTAGGAATAAGGGGAAGGCAAAGTAATGATGAATGGTCGGTAATCTCGAACGAAGCAATTTTACTATGATAGAAAGAATAATCACGCTATTACTAGGAGTTTTTTCAGACGACCACGATTTAGGAACCTTCAAGAGGACCTTCTTGCCGGAGTGAGCCGCCAAGAGTTCGCGCAAATCTTTATCGACCTCATCTTGTGGGTAATTAGGGCTACTCGTACAGTTTTGGTTGATCACATTGCTCCAACAATACAATAGTGCTGCCACATAAAGGTTAAACTAACAATATCCGAAAAACATACGTCTTAAAAAAAATATACATATAATACGAATAAAAAAATCATTTTCGAATTTTTTAGCCCACCATAGAATTATTTTATGATTCTTTCCAGCAGTATCTTAGACGCCCGCCTGGCCTTCATCCATTAGGATGCACCAGGTACGCTGTCTTTACTACACGATTTTTACTCGAGGTGGCCGAGCCAGCGAAGTCGATGAGCTTTAGTCTCGCCATTGATATTCTGTTCGCCAACCTGGTTTTCCAGCTCCCAGTTTTTAGGCCTCCTTCAGGCACCATCCGGTGTTTGTACAAGGTCCCAGTATCCTCCTCCAGATATTTCGTTCTGCCACTAGAAGCTTGGTAACTGTATCCACTGGTAGAATAAAATACCCAATATTTATTTTCTTGGTTCGAAATCAGGGCAAAACAAGCTTAATTAAAAACTTTAAATGTAGTTTTACTATTTGAAAGAAGAAATGTTTGATTTAAGTGAAACGCGCTAACTTAATGATTTAGGTAGCTTCTCTCCAAGATCTGTACCTACATATTATATCAAAAACACGAATAAAGTTTAACCTACAACTCGTATCTTTAAACTTGTTTCAAATCCCCTGGTGATCGCAATTACCTCGCCTACTCCCACACTCATAGTCATTAAATTGCACTCGTCGTATTTAGAATTCATATCACCGCTACGGAAGTTCCATAAGTCATAAGGAAAATATTAACCATCATTCCTTCGCAGTGTGTGTATGTGTGTGTGTGTGTGTGTGTGTTATATCGTAGCCCCCAAACGGAAGAACCGATTATGTTTTAGTTTTTTTTAGAAATAAACCCAAGATGGCCGTCGCCACAAAATGTCGTATTGACATATTCTATGACAATCCCCCTCAATAAATAAAAAAAAGGGCTTGAGTATGTAGTAGAACACAATACACTTAGAAAAAACGAGATCTGATTTTTACTTAAATAAAATAAATCAAAAATTTAAAAACCCCCGGCGTAAAAGTAATCAAAAGTATGAATTTAAAAAGTCCAAAAATAAGTTGAAACTGCTAATTGACTGTCCTACGTATGAAAACTCGGTAAGCATAGTATAGCACGCCCTGCGACAAGATGGGATGATGACATTCGGCTGGCTGGTGTGGGCTGGATGAGAGTGACCGAAAATCAGGAGCAGTGGCGTGCATTAGGATACCTATGTCCAGCAGTGGACGAGTGTGGGTTGTTAATGATGATGATGATGATGACGTATGAAAATTTATTGCCCAAAAGAAAGAAATTCATAATTTTTATTATTTTTGTCGGTGGTTTTAAATTATTGACACAAAAATATTTAAAGTTGGCATGTTTTACTGTTTTAACTTTGCGGCCAAATTCAAAACAAAGCATCATTTTTTCACAGCCTTAACAAAATCATAAAATGTTTATGGAATATTCGTGTAAAGACAGTAATAATAAAACACATTCCGAAGCTTACGGTAATATTTTATTGCTGCTGTACACCGCCAACTCTTTACCCAGAACTATTAAAGACGAATAAAAGAATCCGCCATTATACTCATTCATATTCAGTTATGGTAAAGGCAGTACTAGACATATGGAATGCCACAAAGAATAAGTGTGTAATAATGTTATGAACACATCAGCTGGTTAATATAAATAAAAACTGTTACCCCCTTATTACAAATCGCGAACTAATGAAAGTCCCGAAATGAAATTCGTGTCAGCCCCTTTTAACATTGCGTGTTGGAACGGGATGACATGAGCTTTAGTACGGCAATAACTTTAGATCGCTATTTATAACATGTTGGTTAGAGTTTAAAGTACAAGAACAACAAAATATTCACGGATATATCTCTTTATTGCACAAAATTTTACAGAACTGAATGCTATGGTCATTGGTAAAAACAATCTCAATTAATCAATTATATTATTTTATTTGTAAAAGGCGACTAAGGTAAAGCTGCTGGAATGATCATCAGCACCAGAGAAGGACAACTCTGCATTTATATCAAAACCCTTGCCAACCCGTCTGCCAAGCGTGGTGAGTATGGCAATTACCCCTCATGTGATTGAGGGAGGCCCGTGCCCCAGTAGTGGGGACTTAAATGGGCTGATGATGTTGATAATGATTATTTCATTTACTATTTTAAATTTATGTCATTTTAAATTAAGACTATTTACTAGCTCCCAGCGATAAGATCGCCTAAATTGTACATTGTATCTATATATACCTATCTTTTAATTTTTTGTATCTATATAAATATCTATTTTTTATGTACATAGGTACACTTTTAGACCTTATTCCAATACTTTAAGGTCGAAAAGTGGTCTACTTTGTCGATTGTACATAGAAACAAAAGGTGGATATAATATTTTTAGTCAGTGAGTACATTTTCTAATACAGATGTATTTTTTCTATTTCGCTGTACTTATAACTTAGATAAGCACATTTTATGAATTCTTAAAAGAGTGGTATTTGATTTTATGTACGAAAAAGTGTAAGTAAAGACTTAGATATATTTCTTCAAATGGATACCTACGTGCATTATTAACTGTATAAAGTACAACACTCCACGACATTACATATTATATAATATTAAAACATAATAACATTTAGTTTTGCAATAATCATTTGTCAATCAGTTTTGCAAATCAACGTGACTTATAACTGAATTTTATCACGACTGCAGTGTTAGTTATATTCGTTGTAATCTCATCTCCAAACCACATAAAGCGAAGTACAGTTACGCAAATTCGTATTACAATTAAACACAATAAACGGCTGGCTTGAGCGTTACAGTTTTGAACAAAGTGTCGCCTTCAGAAACTGCTCTGCTCAGCAAATTCAAAATTCTTGCAGCAAAATATGCTTTAATCTAAACTAAGCTTTATAAAGTAGCACGTTATTCCTAAAACTAAAACCCGACTACCAAAAACACACGATCTAAAAAGAACAAAACAAGAAAATTATCTCTGCTGAAATGATTATGCCGTATCGCCGTGGACGTATGCCACATTGATTTTATTTTATTATTATAATGAATCTGTTTTGCTACAGTAGGTGGCATACGACCACGGCGATACGGCATAATCATTTCAGCAAAGACAATTTTTTTGTTTTATACTTTTTAGATCGTGTTTTTTTGGTAGTCGGGTTTTAGTTTTTAAACTTTATTTTTATTTATCATATTTTTAGTTATGTAAATATAATTACATATTTGAAATGTGCTAATAAAGCTCTTTCATTTGATACCCCACACGGTACCGTCAAGCAAAATTTTTTTTTAGTTCCTTACTCTAAGTCCCCTAGAGGGCGATGTAACAAATTTAACGTGACGTCATGTTGCCTATAACCAGAAGACAACTAAGACGCTTCTAACTTATTTGTTCAAATATGATAACTATTTAAGAAGTTACGTGGAAACAGATGAACATACATACATACATACTTACATACATAGCCTGTCAAAATCATAACCCTCCTTTTGCTTTGCCGTAGTCGGGTAAAAAGCAGGAATAACTGCCAAACTCCGATTTTCTTTAATCTCCGAAGTATTAGGCAATCACGACAACGGAAAGTTTCGTACCTCGCCATTCCAAGGAGACTAAAACTTCTAAAAAAAGGGGATCTTTTACACTTCTATTATTCCACTACTAATGTTTTAATCATCACTTTTCCCTTATTCTAGTGAGTAATGTAGCATTTACAATAACAGGATTTGCATATAATATGTGAAACAAATTAACATGATAGGGGCAATATTAATCATAAATGGGGACCGCAGAGCAAGTTTATTACTATGTCCAAACTTGTATACACCCCTGTAACCAATAGAGTTTAATTTAGATTACTTAGTTCAAACGCCTTGGGATATTCAACGCACTATTATATGTCAAGTGTAACATATTACCTAATATCGTTTTCAGTAGAACGTGTTTATGTATTTGGGTAATTCACCGACAATCCCTGTAGTTCTCGAAAACTAGCTTATAATTTACCGAAGAAGTTCGCAACCAAAGTTAGATATTTGCTAAAGGCCTGTCTTGTTGTCGTAATTTTCTTTTCGTTGGGGGTGGATACTGGTAGAGAAGATGTATATTTATTTATTTAGCCGTAAAATAATATTGTTATTCAACATAATAATAATATCCTCCAAACCGATTTCGGCTAAGGCGGCCAATCTCAGCGATCAGCCACTTACGCAGGATATAATTTAGTGCTAAAGTGTGTGCGCAAGCACAAATGGATTCTCAATTCCATCCATCATCATCAGCCCATTTAAGTCCCCACTGCAGGGGCACGAACCTCCCTCAATCACATGAGGGGTGATTGCCATACTCACCACGCTTGGCAGACGGGTTGGCGAGGGTTTTGATATAAATGCAGAGTTTTCCTTCTCTGGGTGCTGATGATCATGCCAGCAGCTTTACCTTAGTCGCCTTTTACGACACCTCGGTAAGAGTGAGGGTGGCCTATTGCCGGGGACCACACGGCTCAATTCCCTTGCTCTCGTAATAATGGGACACCAGTGTGACACGACTGGAAGGGGCGCAGAACCAACAGCTTAACGTGTTTTCCGAGGAACGGGGGTACAAGAACGCTAACTTCCAGAACCCGGGCTGACACTGTATTTCTTGAGGCGACGGGTAGCGACACCAATAGATTTTAATTGTTAGCTACTAAACCGGATCTGTTTGAAACAATTTCGGGGTTACAACCTCTTGGCAAACACTTAAACTATTAATTAAATAACCATGCACAAATGGTGGGTTGGCGTACGCGAAAAATTGATTACCGTCAAAAGCGGCCACTTTTAGCGTGAATCAATTTCTCGCGTACAAACACGGACCCAACATTTGTGCATGGTTATTTAATAAATAGTATAAGTGTTTGCCGAGAGGTTGTAACCCCGAAATTGTTTAAAATAGATCCGGTTTAGTAGTTAAAAATTTTAATCGTTTGGCGTCGTTAGTGTGCCCTACCCGTCACCTTAACAGAAAAACTCAGGTACAACCTGTGCGGATAAAGAATGGGATCTGAAATGGCGGCGCATCTATTCACTTCTCGCTCGCACACTATTAACGTCTATACTCGCACTCGTGGGTGTGCGAGCGAGAAGTGAATAGATGCGCCGCCATTTCTGATCCCATTCATTATCCGCACAGGTTGTAGGTACAAATTATGGCCCGACCAGGTGATAGGACCTGGGACCCCAAGCGCAGCCGTCGCTTTAAAAGGCGACGCACTACCCACTGCGCCAAGGAGGCAATCAGATACATATTAGTAGCTCAGTGGATATGAAAGGACGCCTTCTAACGCCTTGTCCTGCTGCGGGAGATTACAGGTTATTAGTTCTAAACTGGGGATCGTTGGTTTGGATGTGAACATGCATTTCTGGACTTTTTCAGTTTTATCACCCTCATCCTCCTCATCTTAGCGTGTAATTCCCAATTGCGTACAAAGCTATCGCTTCGGTCGAACGCCCTGTTGGTCTAAGTTGGTTAATGTTTTAAGTCCTGGGCCATGATCTTGGGATCCTGGGTTCGATTTCCGGTTCGAGAAAGGTATGATTTTTTATTTTTTTTACATTATGGCAGACAAACGAGCAGACGGCTCACCTGATGGTAAGTGAATTACCGCCGCCCATAGACATCTACGACACACGGGGCATCACAGATGCGTTGCCGGCTCTTAAGGGATGATTCGAATTTTTCGAACATAGCTCGGGTTTGCGATCATCAATCCGCATTTGGCAAGCGTGGTGATTAAGCCTAATCCCATCATAGTAGCGATAACTTGATTTCTATGATGGAGGCCTGTGCCCTGCAGTGGGAAAGTAAGTAGGCTGATACTAATACTACTATCGCTTCGGAGCCCGGGGTACGCTTGGACTATGATCCAGAATTCGGAACCAGTCCAATTGAATCATGGTTACATGTTTCACAAACTATCCGAAACGAGCAGGTTTCCTCAAGATGTTTTCCGTCACCGCCGAGCTAATGGTAGAAATACACACAAAGTTTTGGAAAATCTAGAGGTGCTCGGATTCGAATCACGCGTTTTCATCCGCTGAACTTCCATCACTATATGGATTTTTTAAATTTAAATCAGTAACTCGGCTGAGTCTGAGGGAAAAGGTAAAAAAAAACCTTGCTTAGTTGTTGTACACTTTCACGAAAACCATCCCCATCATTTAGATGGTTGGCAGTCTTCAACTGTACGTTTCTCAAGTAACTTTCTACCACGTACGACAAAACTATGGAATGAACTATCGCCAGCGGTGTTTTCGGACCGATACCACCTGAAGCAAACCTTCAAGAAAAGAGCATATTCCTTTTTGAAAAGCCGGCGGTGCAGTTATGACTGCCCTGGTGTTGCAGTTGTCCATGGTCGATGGCAAATCCTGACCATCAGGTGATCCGTTTGCTCATTAATCTCATAAAAAAACAGAAGTGATGGCTGTGGCGTTTGGACCGTATAGGTACTCTGATATGGGGATGCAAATAAACCATTGATAATGGAAAATACTATATTTTCCACGATCAAAGTGCGGGTCTCAGCGAAGGCATAAGGAAAAATATAAAAGAGGCTGGTCCAGCCGTCGATCCTCAACAATGACTGCTACAGTTTCACTTTCTTTTCATAAATCTTAAACAGCATGCTGCACTTCCTTACAGCACTACCATTACTAATAAAAGACGAAAAGATCTTGTTTGCCCTTAAATTTATAAAACACATCACTTCGCCTCTAGATTCTTTGTATTTTTAGGCCTACTTTTATATAATAGACTTAATGATACTTTAGATCTGTATCCCTTTACTTTTGCTGAATGCAAGCGTACCCTCCATGATGCTCTACTTAACATGTCATATGACGATACAGAGAAACTGCTTATTGTTTTGAAGTAGGTAATTTATAAAAGTTGTTGTTTTTTTACTTTATATTCTCTTAGATAAATATTTATGAGTACTTACTGTTATGTTTAAACTTTCTAGCCTGAAAAACAGGTTCGCCTAGTTCAGGCATTTGTATTTATTTCTGACCTTATTGTAATAAATTTACATATGTATTATTTCTGTAAAATATTATCTGAATAAATTAAATTGAATTAAATGTAAACCTTCAAATAAATAAACCTGAAAATCAAATGATTCATGGAAAATAAAACTTCAATTAGAAACGATTTCGTTCGTTCGTTTTCTCGCTTTTTTCAAGTAAGTTATTGGAAAAAGTATCTGTAACAGTTTTAAAATACATTTCATGCGGCATTTGTATGTCAGCTAGTAAAGTTTCAGTTTATTTATGCCATTTGTACAGGAACCACAGTGAGCGGTCGGCGTCATTCAAAAGTACGCAAGTAGAGCACTGTACTTATACCTACGCGACATTTTCCTGTTTCATTTCACAGCACTTAGGTTATACTGACAAATAATAATTATATAAGATAAATAAGACAGTGCAAAACACAAATCTGTTGTTTTATTTATTTGTTTTATTTTATATATTTTTCAGGGAAACAAACATTAGTTTGTAAATAACACAAATGCAGATAGAACATGTAACAAAAAAGTTTCCACAAATATTTAAAACATGTTTATCATCATTTCAGCCAATAGACGTCCACTGCTGGAGATAGGCCTCCCCCAATGTTCTCCACACAGATCGGTCCTGTGCGTCCCGCATCCAATGGATTCCCGCGACCTTCACCAGATCGTCGGTCCACCTTGTAGGAGGCCTGCCACATGTTAAAACATGTTCTCAAAATACAATTATTTTACATTTAAGATACTTAACAAAAAATATATACTGTGTTTCGCTGCGTGAGTGCGGGTACCGGAGGTCCAATCCGGGGGATAGGGGGAGTTTAAAGGTTGGCAGCGCACTTTTGACTCCACTGGTGTCACGGGTGTCTATGCGCGGCGGCAATTGCTTACCATCAGGTGATCCGTTTGTTCGTCTGCCTACCTATTACATAAAAAAAAATCCCCAATCGCTGCCCACAGGCATCGTGCTCAGGAGACTTAGCGTATTTCCTTTCTGAATGGTCAAATTTATACGTTGGCCCAGAAATACGCTAGCTCTCGTGTCATCCGTAGCGTCAACCAGCCTGGGCTAGTTCACGGTACAGGTGGTGGGCTCCCCGTCCCCACGGTCCGAGGGTCTCAACTCCATCGACAGTTAATAGTACATAAGACCGAGCATCATCATCATTATCATTTCAGCCAATAGACGTCCACTGCTGGATATAGGCCTCCCCCACTGTTCTCCACACAGATCGGTCCTGTGCCGCCCGCATCCAATGGATTCCCGCGATCTTCACCAGATCATCGGTCCACCTTGTTGGGTGCCTGCCACGGCTGCGACTTCCTGTACGTGGCCTCCATTCGAGGACCTTTCCGCCCCAACGGCCGTCTGTTCTCCTCGCTATGTGCCCTGCCCATTGCCATTGCATGCAATCCTTTGGGCTGTTTGTGATCTTAGTTCTGCTGCAGATCTCATCATTTCTGATACGATCACGCAGGGAGACTCCGAGCATCAAACGACAAAAATTTTCACTTACCTTGGTATATAGGAGACCGTGGGAGAGACACGCTTCGGCATGAATGGGCCGGCTCGACTGGAGTGATACCACGGCCTCATATATAACCGGCGTGTAGCAGCACTGTGTTGTGTTTCGCTGCATTGGTTAGGGTACTGTAGGCCCAATCCAGGGGAAAAAGTTAAAGGTCAACAGCGCAATTATGATTTCACTGATGACGCGGGTATCCATGGGCAGCGGCTATCGCTTACCATCAGAAAATCCGTTTACTCGACAGACAATCCAATCGTCCCAAAAAGTCATCTAAATAGCTCATCGGACTAGCAACCTGAAGTGGC